>JAYEVE010000930.1:0-100000 GCA_036346375.1 Guadua angustifolia | reverse complement strand
GAAGCGAAGAGCGGAGGAAGCCTATGTTAAGCAGAAATGGACTTGGGACTTGGTTCCATCTTCTTCAGCGTACCATGTCTCCATGGCTTCCTCCGCTCCTCTTCTTCATTGATCATGGACACCCATGCTTCTTGAACAATGAAAGAAGGCATATTTTTTTTTAAACACATACATTTTTGTAGATCAAATTCATTATCTATCGAGAGTTACAAACAAGAGAAAATTCAGCAAGTTTAAACTCTATAAACTTGTCGAAATTTTCTCTTTGTAGCTCTCAGATATAATGAATCTTGAAATTTCATACAACCGCTTACTATTACAATTAGTGGCACAACTATTAACTAAATGAACTACAACTACTTACTATTACAATTAGTGGCACAAAACAAATATTTACAACACATGTATACATCTTTCTGAAACAAATATTTACAACACATGTATACATCTTTCAAGAAGATATACAAAGCACCAAATTGAAGTTTACTTTTGGCTGCAATATAAATAACCACAGAGCAAAATGATCAAAACAGCACATGTGCAGATGTGAATTCACAAGGCAACTAGCATAAAGCTCAACTTGTTTATTTTGAATGTTCTCAGATGTCGGGTTGCCCCAAAGGCCCTCCTCGCCACAAGGGACGAGTAATAGACTAATTTGTGACAACCTTACCTTAGTAATAATTCGTTAGTCTTCCATAGCTATCCATGAACACATATATGTAAAGATCAGCTGATGACAGCACCACCCCAATGCTGGACGAATGCATAAGAAGAAAATTTTGCTTGACATTTTGTTGAATCAAGTAGCAATACAATGGTGCATGCAAGACTTTGTTCATTATTCCTCTTAAGCATACATATGAGAATATATAATTCACAAACAAGATGTATGACATAAACAAGACAACAGTAAGCATGGTTAAGTCATACATAATATGAATTATACCCTCTTGTCTCAAAGACAATAAAATGAATATGGTGCTCTCAGATTTAGGGTTAGAGTAAAGATTAGAATCTTTACTACAATCACGAATCGGCTAACAATTTATTCTATGCATTAGGCCTTGAACTCTTACCACCTTAAATGCACAATTAAGAATCTCTCACAAGAATTATACCCGGATCGAAATTAATTCCTTGTTAACCGGCCACAGGACTTCCAAAGCATGTGGAAATATCACTTTGTGACAGACTCTAATAGCATCGTAACACGAGAGCTAGCATAACAAGTCTTGTGTAAAATATGATTCGAGAAAATAACAGTCTACAGCTCAAGGCCTAAAACAGAGATAAATGTTCGGTCATACTTTTACCCTAGTTCATCACAGAGCAACAAGCGAGCCTTCGAAAATCTGAGATTAGTTGTCACAAATTGTCTATTGCAGTCCCAAATCCTCACTGAACACTATACCCACATGCTAGGTCCCCAAGCCAAATGAATTGACTGGCCCCTTAGCATCTGCACATGCACATCTGAAACATTCACAATCACATTCACAATCACATGCACATTCACATTCACATTCACATCTGCACAACCACATTCGCACATCGCAAGAGCAGTACCAAGGCGACGGCGGGGAGACGGTGGGGAGGTGAAGGCGACGGTGGGGAGGAGACGCGGGCCGTCCTGAGTCGAGGCGACGCGGTGGTCCGAGGCGAGCGAGGTGACGGCGGCCCGAGTCGAGGAGGCGGCGGGAGCTCTGCGCGAACCGACGGCGGTGGTCCGAGCCTTGCGTCGCTGGGGAGCTCAGAGGCGACGGCGCTGTAAAAGTGAGAGGAGGGCGCGGGCTAGGGCTAAGGTAAATGAGAGGAAGGCGCGACGTTTCTATTTATAGTGGTGGAATATCACTGCCGGTTGGTCATACCAACCGACAGTGATAGTATATCACTGCCGGGCCATTGTACAACCGGCAGTGATAGTGGAATACTACTGCCGGTCCATTGTACAGCCGGCAGTGATAGTGGAATACTACTGCTGGTCCATTATACAACCGGCAGTGATAGTGGAATATTACTGCCGGTCCATTGTACAGCCGGCAGTGATAGTGGAATAGTACTGCCGGTCCATTGTACAATCGGCAGTGATAGTGGAATACTACTGCCGGTCCATTGTACAACCGGCAGGGATAGTGGAATATTACTGCCGGTCCATTGTACAGCCGGCAGTGATAAGCTCTTTGCCCATATTCTGTTAAAATTTATCTTTTTTATTACTCTTAATATAGGACGAATTTGATCATGAAATTTTATATGTAGATAGGGTAAGATGAGATGTACATCCATGATTTTGTTTCAGAATTTTTGGAAACTTTTTTTAGTTGGATTGCACGATGATTGCACCAAATGCTGTCAAATTCGAACAAATTCAAGTGTAGTCAAAATCACAAAAATCCAAATGCAGTAAAACTTTCAATTTGATCAAAAGAAAGCATAACCTCAATTTCCATTATTGCATATATTACATTAATTGTTACATATGAGAAAATAAACATGTCGTTCATATAAAAGAAAGCATACATTTCATTACTACAACTAAGCTACGACTCGACCTTCGTTATGATCGCGGCGTATGTATGTAGCTTCACCACCTTTGTCTTCCATGGTACTTAGGTCAACGTCCTCTCCAAAAGGGGAAGCTCATCGAATTGGTTGTACTCTTCCTCGTCGACAACATTCTCAACTCCGACAATCCTTCTTTTCCTTGAATAACCACGTGGCGCTCCTTGTTAGCCGGTTGCTTAAAAAGAAGATTTGTGTAATGAAATTAGCAAGTATGAATGGTTCTTCTCTCAGATCCGAGCGAGTTTGAGGTCCACGGTAGTGATGCCGTATTTATCGATATTCACGCCGTCGAAGTCGACCCATTGGCACCGAAAGAGAGGGACCTTCAAAGGACCATAGTCAAGCTCCCAAATCTCTTCTATGAATCCGTAGTAGGTTTGCCTATTTCCATTCTTTGTCATAGGCATCTATACGGATACCGCTATTTTGATTGGTGCTCTTTTTATCTTGCGCTCTTGTATAAAATGTAAAACCATTTATGTCGATCCTTGGAATGTCCGAATTGTAGTTGACGGTCCTCGAGCCAACAATTTCAAGCGAGTGCGATCTGTCTCAGACGCATCATGTGTCTACACAACCAATCGCCGAAATTATCTCTGTGCTCTCTTGCGAGCCAACCCTCTGACCGCCCTTGGTTTGTTTTGGATAGCACGTTCTTGTGCATGTCGACATATGGGGCCACCACAACTGATTGTCCCAAAACTGCGAAATGTGCTTGTGTAAATGCAGCTAGATTGCTAGTACGTCTTGATTTCTCGCCTAGTGTCCCTTTCCTGTAGCCTTCCTCATGCCGAGATACTGCACACCAATCGGTTTGAGATCCATATAATCGACGCAGAACTCAATGACCTCCTCGGTTCCCCGACCATCGGCAATCAGACCTTCCTACGATTTCGATTCTGAACATATTTCTTTATAACCCCATGAATCTCTCGAAGGGTACATCGATGTAGAAATACGGGACCAAGAATTCAGATCTCTTTCACAATGTGAACAATGAGATAGACCATAATATCAAAAAGATGGAGGAAACACATCTCAAGCCCGCATGAGTGTGAACCACATCTTCTGCAGCTTGTCTAGTATTAATGGATTGATGGCCTTCGTGAAATCGCGTTGAAGAATGAACACAACTTGATAATTGGGTCTCGGACTTTCTCTGGCGTAACCCCTAATTGCAATTGGAAGCATCTGTGTCATCATCACGTGGCAATCGTGAGACTTCATACCAATTAACTTTAAGTCTTTCATTGAGACTAGTCTCTTTATGTTAGCGAGTAACCAGACGGAACTTTGATGCCGTGCAAGCATTCGCAAAGCGCTAATTTTCTCTTTCTTGCTCAAAGTGTAGCAGTCATGGAAGGTACTTTTTGCTGTATCCATTTCTTCGTGATGCAGCTCCTTCCTCGATTTCATATCTTGAGGTCCATCCTTGCTTGAAGTGTATCTTCGTTTTGCGGTATGTCCAAGAAGATACTAAGCAAGCTATCACACGTTCTTCTCTATGTGCATGACGTCGATTGCATGTCGAACTTCAGTGCTGCCAATAAGGTAGGATCCAAAATATTGATTTCTTTTTCCACAAAGGAGCCTTATCCGGGAAGTCGGAATAGATGTCTTGCCGGCTCCTTTTCGTGAATAATTGTAAGGTCCTTTACAGCGTCAAATATCTGTTTCTCGACCGATTCTTGAGCTAAGGCGCCCTTTGTCCCGTCAAAAGCTCTCTTATTATTGCGGTATGGGTGATCCTTACGAGGAACCTACGATGCCGCATGTAAGCCATTTTTCGTTGTTCTTTAGCCACCGGCTAGTCAGTATCATCCAGTAATCGGGCGATCCGTTGAAGCCTTTTGTCGTGCGCCCGACAGTTGCCAAGAGCAGATAATCATTAATGGTTACAAACAATAATGCCCGTAGGATAAAGTTTTCTCTTTATACTCATCCCATACCTGACACCATCGGTCCACAATATTAGAAGATCTTCAACCAATGGTTTGAGGTACACATCGATATCATTGCCGTGTTGCGTGGGCCCTTGGATCAATAGTGGCATCATAATGTACTTTCGCTTCATGCAAAGCCAAGGAGGAAGGTTGTAGATGCATAAAGTCACCGCCAAGTCTTTGTGATTTACTACTCATGTTGCCAAAAGGATTCATCCCATCGTACTCAACCCAACCTTATATTCCTCACATCATATGCAAAGCGCTTCTTATATTTTACATCGATGTTCCTCCATTGCACGTAATCGGCAGGTGTCTGAGCATTCCATCCTTCTTACGCTCTTGACTTGCCATCATAGCAATTGGGCATGCCTTTTGTTCGCAAACAATAAGCTTCAGACGGGATTATAGGAAATACCACACCACCTTACGGGACACCTCTTCTTCTTACGCTTCATCCCGACATTTTCGTTCTCGATATAAATGCGTTGCCCTTATACCGCTTTGCTTTGCAAACAACACGAGCATCCATGTTCGCAAACTCATTGCGATACAATATGCAATCGTTTGGACATCGTGTATTCTTTGTACTTCCAAATCCCAGCGGGCGGACAACCCGCTTGGCACGGTGCGTAGTTGAAGGCAACACGTTACCCTCTGAAGCAAGTCCCCAAGAGACATAATACCGGTAAAGCTCTTATCGGACCAACCATTGCTTGCCTTCAAGCTGCGATGGAAAGCACGGTATGCGACTTCTGTGCTCCTCCTTGCGGCTCGGGTACAATGGCGTTGTAGAGTCCTCTACCATCTGTTGGAACTTTTGAAACTCCCTTTCACTCGTGAAGTCCCCCTCCCCATCACGCAAACATTTGATCTAGATCATCTTCGTGGGTATCAACGAACGATCTTCCACCGCCGTCATATCGTTGTCTCCGTCATCTCCATCAATGTGTTGCCCTTCATGTACAATATCATCTTCATCAATGTGTTGCCGTTCATGTACAATATCATCTTCACCGTGCTCGATCCAACAGTATAGCCGGCGTTGAAACCCCTTGAAGCGAGTGTGGGCGTATCGACTCTATGTTACAAAACATCTTCTCATTTTGCAATCAACGATGGACAACACATATAGTCCGCGGGTTTCTCGACTTGTGTGCCGCACCGCATTCGTAAAACAAGTCACACCATTAAAGAACTCGCACCACGACGGTCCGTGTCATACATCCACCTTCGGTCCATCTACGCTTAATTATATCAAACTACATTTCAAAGATATGAACAAACGATATCAAAATAATTTATTCTTTACAAGAGTCATGCATTGCTAATTAATCTACAACAAACAAGCATATAATTGAATATAAGGATATATTTCTAAATAATTATTTATGTTCCAACTTTCATTATTGCAAAATCCATCTACCATTTCCCATTATTTAAATATTCAACTAGCAATTCTCACTATTTATAATTGATCACCTAGCAATTTTACTATTAAAATCCATATAACAAATTTTCATTAATTAAATTAATTACAATTATGCAAAATTGTCCATCTAGCAATTTTATTACTTAAACATCCACTACATCACTAAAATGGATATGAATTTATCAAAATAACAATATAATTGTAAATGATTAGTTTTACAAATACATCTAGCAATTTTGCCTATATAATACATCAAACCTTTTTCACTATTTAAATATCCATCTAGCATTTTTAATTATTTAGAAGATTTCTTCATTTCATTTTGTTATGTAGCGCTACCTATTAAATTAAATTAATCTACAACAAACAAGCATATAATTGAATATAAGGATATATTTCTAAATAATTATTTATGTTCCAACTTTCATTATTGCAAAATCCATCTACCATTTCCCATTATTTAAATATTCAACTAGCAATTCTCACTATTTATAATTGATCATCTAGCAATCTGTACTATTAAAAATCCATATAACAAATTTTCATTAATTAAATTAATTACAATTATGCATAATTGTCCATCTAGCAATTTTATTACTCAAACATCCACTACAATATGAATTATAATTTATTCAATAATTTAGCTAGATCTTAATTTGAGCAAGATCTGACATAAACTGCTCACACCGCACAATCAGCAATTATCAACGTCTATAGCACTCCATAAAGTAAAATTTTACGACAAATATAACATACATCAAGTCAGTAACCTCGAAAAATTTTAATACAATTTTTCAAAGAAGAACTCGCCAAGATAATACAGCTCCTCTTTGTTCTCGCTTTCGGTCGAGAAGATGTCGATTCGATGAAAAATATAAACAAAATCTTGACACAAAATTTCGCAACACCTCTCCAGAAAAATACACCCGAGCAAAGAGCGCTCCTCTCTTCTGCTCGGCCCGGGAAATGAGTAGGTCAGGTGAAGCTTGCTATATAAATTGCTTATCACTGCCGGCTCTGCGAAGAACCGGTAGTGATAAGGTCATATTACGCTGAAAATACCTTATCACTTTGCGGTTTCTGCGAACCGCATGATAAGGTCATACTACGCGCCAAAAATTGCGCTTGCGGGAAAATACATATCACCGCCGGTTGAATATACGAACCAGCGAGAAACTTTAAATATCACCGCCGCCGTAAGTTAAACCGCGATAATATATCACTACGGTTATAGGTATCAACCGCAATGATAGTCGATTATCACCGCCGGTTGGTAATACAAACCGCGATGATACTCGAACGTTCCACCTCCCGCGTCGCGCATGCCCTTTCTCTGCCGCGCTTGCATTCCTCTGCGCGCCAACCGCTGCGCTTCACATTCCTCTGCCAATTGTTGCCCTTCACATTCACAATCCACTCTTGTTGCGCTTCACATTCCTCTGCCAACTATTGCTATATAATGCCACTATTGTTGCATGAATGGCAACCCCCACACAATCCACTCTTGTGGCAAGAATGGCACCCCCCAAGAAGCGTGCACGTGTTGGGCAAAGCCCCACTCCGTCGCTAGAGAAGGAGGAGGAGAAGAAGGAGGAGGAGGTGGAGGCGAGGAGGAGGAAGAGGGGCACAGGAGGAGGAGGAGGAGGACAGCGGCACGCAGCATTTACAGCGGACGGGCGAGGAATCTGCGGCGTTGGGGCAAGACCAACTCCGCGATCGAATCGGATTCGGATGAGAAGGAGGATTTGAGCATCGCCAAGACATCAAGCGGCAGCTCGGCGGACGAGGAGGAGGAGGAGGACGAGCGGCATTTAGTTTTGGTAATTTCAAACCCTAAAAATGCAAAGGATTGCACTCCAAAGTGTCGCCGGTCCTTAGAGCTTGTCTCTACGATTTTGCTCGATGTTAATTTCATTCAAATCGATCCCAACAAGTGGATTTTATGAAAGTTTGCCCAAGAGAATCACATCAAGACACACCGGATTGCCCTCGTAAGTGTTGTCGGTCTTGTTGGAGCTTGTTTCGCTCGATTTCGCTTTGATGTTAACTTCGCATAAAATAGAGATGCTAACAGTGGATTTTGTGAAAGTTTGCACCGAGGAAACACTCAAAATGCAACGGATTGCACTCCTAAGTGTTTCCGCCTCATTAGAGCTTGTTTCGCTTGATTTCACTCGTGTTAAGTTCATTCAAATCGACCCAACAAGGATTTTATGAAAGTTTGCCCTCAAGAGAAACACTCAAGACACACCGATTGCCCTCGCAAGTGTTGTAGGTCTTGTTTGAGCTTGTTTCATCCGATTTAGCTTTCAAGTCAATTTCAGACAAGACGAGATCCTAACAGTGGATTTTATGAAAGTTTACACCGTGCGAAACACCCTCAAATGCAAAGGATTGCACTCCAAAGTGTCGCCGTCTCCTTAGAGCTTGTCTCTACGATTTTGCTCGATGTTAATTTCATTCAAATCGATCCCAACAAGTGGATTTTATGAAAGTTTGCCCCGAAGAGAATCACATCGAAGACACACTGGATTGCCCCCGTAAGTGTTGTCGGTCTTGTTGGAGCTTGTTTCGTTCGATTTCGCTTCGATGTTAACTTCGAACAAATAGAGATGCGAACTGGTGGATTTAGTGAATGTTTGCACCGGAGGAAACACTCCGAAAATGCAACGGATTGCACTCCTAAGTGTTTCCGGTCTCATTAGAGCTTGTTTCGCTTGATTTCACTCTGGTGTTAAGTTCATTCAAATCGACCCAACAAGGATTTTATGAAAGTTTGCCCTGAAGAGAAACACTCTGAAGACACACCGGATTGCCCTCGCAAGTGTTGTAGGTCTTGTTTGAGCTTGTTTCATCCGATTTAGCTTTCAAGTCAATTTTGTATAAGACGAGATACGAACAGGTGGATTTTATGAAAGTTTACACCGGTGCGAAACACCCCGCAAATGCAAAGGATTGCACTCCAAAGTGTCGCCGGTCACCTTAGAGCTTGTCTCGGTCGATTTTGCTCTGATGTTAATTTCATTCAAATCGATCCAACAAGTGGATTTTATGAAAGTTTGCCCCAAGAGAATCACATCAAGACACACCGGATTGCCCTCGTAAGTGTTGTCGGTCTTGTTGGAGCTTGTTTCGCTCGATTTCGCTTTTGATGTTAACTTCGCATAAATAGAGATGCTAACAGTGGATTTTGTGAAAGTTTGCACCGAGGAAACACTCTAAAATGCAACGGATTGCACTCCTAAGTGTTTCCGGCCTCATTAGAGCTTGTTTCGCTTGATTTCACTCGTGTTAAGTTCATTCAAATCGACCCAACAAGGATTTTATGAAAGTTTGCCTCAAGAGAAACACTCAAGACACACCGATTGCCCTCGCAAGTGTTGTAGGTCTAGTTTGAGCTTGTTTCATCCGATTTAGCTTTCAAGTCAATTTCGTACAAGACGAGATCCTAACAGTGGATTTTATGAAAGTTTACACCGTGCTAAACACCCCAAAATGCAAAGGATTGCACTCCAAAGTGTCGCCGCCTCCTTAGAGCTTGTCTCTACGATTTTGCTCGATGTTAATTTCATTCAAATCGATCCCAACAAGTGGATTTTATGAAAGTTTGCCCCAAGAGAATCACATCAAGACACACCGGATTGCCCTCGTAAGTGTTGTCGGTCTTGTTGGAGCTTGTTTCGCTCGATTTCGCTTTTCGCTTTGATGTTAACTTCGCATAAATAGAGATGCTAACAGTGGATTTTGTGAAAGTTTGCACCGAGGAAACACTCAAAATGCAACGGATTGCACTCCTAAGTGTTTCCGGCCTCATTAGAGCTTGTTTCGCTTGATTTCACTCGTGTTAAGTTCATTCAAATCGACCCAACAAGGATTTTATGAAAGTTTGCCCTCAAGAGAAACACTCTGAAGACACACCGGATTGCCCTCGCAAGTGTTGTAGGTCTAGTTTGAGCTTGTTTCATCCGATTTAGCTTTCAAGTCAATTTCGTACAAGACGAGATCCTAACAGTGGATTTTATGAAAGTTTACACCGTGCAAAAGTAAACACCCCAAAATGCAAAGGATTGCACTCCAAAGTGTCGCCGGCCTCCTTAGAGCTTGTCTCTACGATTTTGCTCGATGTTAATTTCATTCAAATCGATCCCAACAAGTGGATTTTATGAAAGTTTGCCCTCAAGAGAATCACATCAAGACACACCGGATTGCCCTCGTAAGTGTTGTTTGGTCTTGTTGGATCTTGTTTCGCTCGATTTCGCTTTGATGTTAACTTCGCATAAATAGAGATGCTAACAGTGGATTTTGTGAAAGTTTGCACCGAGGGAAACACTCTCAAAATGCAACGGATTGCACTCCTAAGTGTTTCCGGCCTCATTAGAGCTTGTTTCGCTTGATTTCACTCGTGTTAAGTTCATTCAAATCGACCCAACAAGGATTTTATGAAAGTTTGCCCTCAAGAGAAACACTCAAGACACACCGATTGCCCTCGCAAGTGTTGTAGGTCTAGTTTGAGCTTGTTTCATCCGATTTAGCTTTCAAGTCAATTTCATACAAGACGAGATCCGAACAGGTGGATTTTATGAAAGTTTACACCGGTGCGAAACACCCCGAAAATGCAAAGGATTGCACTCCAAAGTGTCGCCGGTCTCTTAGAGCTTGTCTCTACGATTTTGCTCGATGTTAATTTCATTCAAATCGATCCCAACAAGTGGATTTTATGAAAGTTTGCCCCCAAGAGAATCACATCGAAGACACACTGGATTTCCCTCGTAAGTGTTGTCGGTCTTGTTGGAGCTTGTTTCGTTCGATTTCGCTTTGATGTTAACTTCGTAAAAATAGAGATGCTAACAGTGGATTTTGTGAAAGTTTGCACCGAGGAAACACACTAAAATGCAACGGATTGCACTCCTAAGTGTTTCCGGCCTCATTAGAGCTTGTTTCGCTTGATTTCACTCGTGTTAAGTTCATTCAAATCGACCCAACAAGGATTTTATGAAAGTTTGCCTCAAGAGAAACACTCAAGACACACCGGATCGCCCTCGCAAGTGTTGTAGGTCTAGTTTGAGCTTGTTTCATCCGATTTAGCTTTCAAGTCAATTTCGTACAAAACGAGATCCGAACAGGTGGATTTTTTGAAAGTTTACACCGGTGCGAAACACCCCGAAAATGCAAAGGATTGCACTCCAAAGTGTCGCCGGTCTCCTTAGAGCTTGTCTCTACGATTTTGCTCGATGTTAATTTCATTCAAATCGATCCAACAAGTGGATTTTATGAAAGTTTGCCCAAGAGAATCACATCAAGACACACCGGATTGCCCTCGTAAGTGTTGTCGGTCTTGTTGGAGCTTGTTTCGCTCGATTTCGCTTTTGATGTTAACTTCGCATAAATAGAGATGCTAACAGTGGATTTTGTGAAAGTTTGCACCGAGGGAAACACTCAAAATGCAACGGATTGCACTCCTAAGTGTTTCCGGCCTCATTAGAGCTTGTTTCGCTTGATTTCACTCGTGTTAAGTTCATTCAAATCGACCCAACAAGGATTTTATGAAAGTTTGCCCTCAAGAGAAACACTCAAGACACACCGGATTGCCCTCGCAAGTGTTGTAGGTCTAGTTTGAGCTTGTTTCATCCGATTTAGCTTTCAAGTCAATTTCAGACAAGACGAGATCCTAACAGTGGATTTTATGAAAGTTTACACCGGCGTAAACACCCCAAAATGCAAAGGATTGCACTCCAAAGTGTCGCCGGTCTCCTTAGAGCTTGTCTCTACGATTTTGCTCGATGTTAATTTCATTCAAATCGATCCAACAAGTGGATTTTATGAAAGTTTGCCCCAAGAGAATCACATCAAGACACACCGATTGCCCTCGTAAGTGTTGTCGGTCTTGGTCTTGTTGAGCTTGTTTCGCTCGATTTCGCTTTGATGTTAACTTCTTCATAAATAGAGATGCGAACAGGTGGATTTTGTGAAAGTTTGCACCGGAGGGAAACACTCCGAAAATGCAACGGATTGCACTCCTAAGTGTTTCCGGTCTCATTAGAGCTTGTTTCGCTTGATTTCACTCTGGTGTTAAGTTCATTCAAATCGACCCAACAAGGATTTTATGAATTTTTGCCCTGAAGAGAAACACTCTAAAGACACACCGGATAGCCCTCGTAAGTGTTGTAGGTCTAGTTTGAGCTTGTTTCATCCGATTTAGCTTTCAAGTCAATTTCGTACAAGACGAGATCCGAACAGGTGGATTTTATGAAAGTTTACACCGGTGCGAAACTCCCCGAAAATGCAAAGGATTGCACTCCAAAGTGTCGCCGGTCTCCTTAGAGCTTGTCTCGGTCGATTTTGCTCTGATGTTAATTTCATTCAAATCGGGATCCGAACAAGTGGATTTTATGAAAGTTTGCCCCGAAGAGAATCACATCGAAGACACACTGGATTGCCCTCGTAAGTGTTGTCGGTCTTGTTGGAGCTTGTTTCGTTCGATTTCGCTTCGATGTTAACTTCGAACAAATAGAGATGCGAACAGGTGGATTTAGTGAAAGTTTGCACCGGAGGGAAACACTCCGAAAATGCAACGGATTGCACTCCTAAGTGTTTCCGGCCTCATTAGAGCTTGTTTCGCTTGATTTCACTCGTGTTAAGTTCATTCAAATCGACCCAACAAGGATTTTATGAAAGTTTGCCCTCAAGAGAAACACTCAAGACACACCGGATTGCCCTCGCAAGTGTTGTAGGTCTAGTTTGAGCTTGTTTCATCCGATTTAGCTTTCAAGTCAATTTCGTACAAGACGAGATCCTAACAGTGGATTTTATGAAAGTTTACACCGCAAGTAAACACCCCAAAATGCAAAGGATTGCACTCCAAAGTGTCGCCGGCCTCCTTAGAGCTTGTCTCTACGATTTTGCTCGATGTTAATTTCATTCAAATCGATCCAACAAGTGGATTTTATGAAAGTTTGCCCTCAAGAGAATCACATCAAGACACACCGGATTGCCCTCGTAAGTGTTGTCGGTCTTGTTGGAGCTTGTTTCGCTCGATTTCGCTTTGATGTTAACTTCAGACAAATAGAGATGCTAACAGTGGATTTTGTGAAAGTTTGCACCGAGGGAAACACTCAAAATGCAACGGATTGCACTCCTAAGTGTTTCCGGCCTCATTAGAGCTTGTTTCGCTTGATTTCACTCGTGTTAAGTTCATTCAAATCGACCCAACAAGGATTTTATGAAAGTTTGCCCTCAAGAGAAACACTCAAGACACACCGATTGCCCTCGCAAGTGTTGTAGGTCTAGTTTGAGCTTGTTTCATCCGATTTAGCTTTCAAGTCAATTTCGTACAAGACGAGATCCTAACAGTGGATTTTATGAAAGTTTACACCGTGCTAAACACCCCAAAAATGCAAAGGATTGCACTCCAAAGTGTCGCCGGCCTCCTTAGAGCTTGTCTCTACGATTTTGCTCGATGTTAATTTCATTCAAATCGATCCCAACAAGTGGATTTTATGAAAGTTTGCCTCAAGAGAATCACATCAAGACACACCGGATTGCCCTCGTAAGTGTTGTCGGTCTTGTTGGATCTTGTTTCGCTCGATTTCGCTTTGATGTTAACTTCGCATAAATAGAGATGCTAACAGTGGATTTTGTGAAAGTTTGCACCGAGGAAACATCTAAAAATGCAACGGATTGCACTCCTAAGTGTTTCCGGCCTCATTAGAGCTTGTTTCGCTTGATTTCACTCGTGTTAAGTTCATTCAAATCGACCCAACAAGGATTTTATGAAAGTTTGCCCTCAAGAGAAACACTCAAGACACACCGGATTGCCCTCGCAAGTGTTGTAGGTCTAGTTTGAGCTTGTTTCATCCGATTTAGCTTTCAAGTCAATTTCAGACAAGACGAGATCCTAACAGTGGATTTTATGAAAGTTTACACCGGCAAAAACACCCCAAAAATGCAAAGGATTGCACTCCAAAGTGTCGCCGGCCTCCTTAGAGCTTGTCTCTACGATTTTGCTCGATGTTAATTTCATTCAAATCGATCCAACAAGTGGATTTTATGAAAGTTTGCCCCGAAGAGAATCACATCGAAGACACACTGGATTGCCCTCGTAAGTGTTGTCGGTCTTGTTGGAGCTTGTTTCGTTCGATTTCGCTTTGATGTTAACTTCGTACAAATAGAGATGCGAACAGGTGGATTTTGTGAAAGTTTGCACCGGAGGGAAACACTCCGAAAATGCAACGGATTGCACTCCTAAGTGTTTCCGGTCTCATTAGAGCTTGTTTCGCTTGATTTCACTCGGCTGTTAAGTTCATTCAAATCGGGACCCGAACAAGAGGATTTTATGAAAGTTTGCCCTGAAGAGAAACACTCTGAAGACACACCGGATTGCCCTCGCAAGTGTTGTAGGTCTAGTTTGAGCTTGTTTCATCCGATTTAGCTTTCAAGTCAATTTCGTACAAGACGAGATCCGAACAGGTGGATTTTATGAAAGTTTACACCGGTGCGAAACACCCCGAAAATGCAAAGGATTGCACTCCAAAGTGTCGCCGGCCTCCTTAGAGCTTGTCTCTACGATTTTGCTCGATGTTAATTTCATTCAAATCGATCCAACAAGTGGATTTTATGAAAGTTTGCCCCGAAGAGAATCACATCGAAGACACACTGGATTGCCCTCGTAAGTGTTGTCGGTCTTGTTGGAGCTTGTTTCGTTCGATTTCGCTTTGATGTTAACTTCGTACAAATAGAGATGCGAACAGTGGATTTTGTGAAAGTTTGCACCGAGGGAAACACTCAAAATGCAACGGATTGCACTCCTAAGTGTTTCCGGCCTCATTAGAGCTTGTTTCGCTGATTTCACTCGTGTTAAGTTCATTCAAATCGACCCAACAAGGATTTTATGAAAGTTTGCCCTCAAGAGAAACACTCAAGACACACCGATTGCCCTCGCAAGTGTTGTAGGTCTAGTTTGAGCTTGTTTCATCCGATTTAGCTTTCAAGTCAATTTCGTACAAGACGAGATCCTAACAGTGGATTTTATGAAAGTTTACACCGTGCGTAAACACCCCAAAATGCAAAGGATTGCACTCCAAAGTGTCGCCGTCTCCTTAGAGCTTGTCTCTACGATTTTGCTCGATGTTAATTTCATTCAAATCGATCCAACAAGTGGATTTTATGAAAGTTTGCCCCAAGAGAATCACATCAAGACACACCGGATTGCCCTCGTAAGTGTTGTCGGTCTTGTTGGAGCTTGTTTCGCTCGATTTCGCTTTGATGTTAACTTCGCATAAATAGAGATGCTAACAGTGGATTTTGTGAAAGTTTGCACCGAGGGAAACACTCAAAATGCAACGGATTGCACTCCTAAGTGTTTCCGGCCTCATTAGAGCTTGTTTCGCTTGATTTCACTCGTGTTAAGTTCATTCAAATCGACCCAACAAGGATTTTATGAAAGTTTGCCCTCAAGAGAAACACTCAAGACACACCGATTGCCCTCGCAAGTGTTGTAGGTCTAGTTTGAGCTTGTTTCATCCGATTTAGCTTTCAAGTCAATTTCGTACAAGACGAGATCCTAACAGTGGATTTTATGAAAGTTTACACCGTGCGTAAACACCCCAAAAATGCAAAGGATTGCACTCCAAAGTGTCGCCGGCCTCCTTAGAGCTTGTCTCTACGATTTTGCTCGATGTTAATTTCATTCAAATCGATCCAACAAGTGGATTTTATGAAAGTTTGCCCCAAGAGAATCACATCAAGACACACCGGATTGCCCTCGTAAGTGTTGTCGGTCTTGTTGGAGCTTGTTTCGCTCGATTTCGCTTTGATGTTAACTTCGCATAAATAGAGATGCTAACAGTGGATTTTGTGAAAGTTTGCACCGAGGGAAACACTCAAAAATGCAACGGATTGCACTCCTAAGTGTTTCCGGCCTCATTAGAGCTTGTTTCGCTTGATTTCACTCGTGTTAAGTTCATTCAAATCGACCCAACAAGGATTTTATGAAAGTTTGCCTCAAGAGAAACACTCAAGACACACCGATTGCCCTCGCAAGTGTTGTAGGTCTAGTTTGAGCTTGTTTCATCCGATTTAGCTTTCAAGTCAATTTCGTACAAGACGAGATCCTAACAGTGGATTTTATGAAAGTTTACACCGTGCATAAACACCCCAAAATGCAAAGGATTGCACTCCAAAGTGTCGCCGGCCTCCTTAGAGCTTGTCTCTACGATTTTGCTCGATGTTAATTTCATTCAAATCGATCCCAACAAGTGGATTTTATGAAAGTTTGCCCTCAAGAGAATCACATCAAGACACAATCGGATTGCCCTCGTAAGTGTTGTCGGTCTTGTTGGAGCTTGTTTCGTTCGATTTCGCTTTGATGTTAACTTCATACAAATAGAGATGCGAACAGGTGGATTTTGTGAAAGTTTGCACCGGAGGGAAACACTCTGAAAATGCAACGGATTGCACTCCTAAGTGTTTCCGGTCTCATTAGAGCTTGTTTCGCTTGATTTCACTCTGGTGTTAAGTTCATTCAAATCGGGACCCGAACAAGGGGATTTTATGAAAGTTTGCCCTGAAGAGAAACACTCTGAAGACACACCGGATTGCCCTCGCAAGTGTTGTAGGTCTAGTTTGAGCTTGTTTCATCCGATTTAGCTTTCAAGTCAATTTCGTACAAGACGAGATCCGAACAGGTGGATTTTATGAAAGTTTACACCGGTGCGAAACACCCCGCAAATGCAAAGGATTGCACTCCAAAGTGTCGCCGGTCTCCTTGGAGCTTGTCTCTCCGTTTTTGCACTGATGTTAATTTCATTCAAATCGGGATCCGAACAAGTGGATTTTATGAAAGTTTGCCCCGAAGAGAATCACATCGAAGACACACTGGATTGCCCTCGTAAGTGTTGTCGGTCTTGTTGGATCTTGTTTCGTTCGATTTCGCTTTGATGTTAACTTCGTACAAATAGAGATGCGAACAGGTGGATTTTGTGAAAGTTTGCACCGGAGGGAAACACTCCGAAAATGCAACGGATTGCACTCCTAAGTGTTTCCGGTCTCATTAGAGCTTGTTTCGCTTGATTTCACTCGTGTTAAGTTCATTCAAATCGACCCAACAAGGATTTTATGAAAGTTTGCCTCAAGAGAAACACTCAAGACACACCGGATTGCCCTCGCAAGTGTTGTAGGTCTAGTTTGAGCTTGTTTCATCCGATTTAGCTTTCAAGTCAATTTCGTACAAGACGAGATCCTAACAGTGGATTTTATGAAAGTTTACACCGTGCGTAAACACCCCAAAATGCAAAGGATTGCACTCCAAAGTGTCGCCGCCTCCTTAGAGCTTGTCTCTACGATTTTGCTCGATGTTAATTTCATTCAAATCGATCCAACAAGTGGATTTTATGAAAGTTTGCCCTCAAGAGAATCACATCAAGACACACCGGATTGCCCTCGTAAGTGTTGTCGGTCTTGTTGATCTTGTTTCGCTCGATTTCGCTTTTGATGTTAACTTCGCACAAATAGAGATGCTAACAGTGGATTTTGTGAAAGTTTGCACCGAGGAAACACTCAAAATGCAACGGATTGCACTCCTAAGTGTTTCCGGCCTCATTAGAGCTTGTTTCGCTTGATTTCACTCGTGTTAAGTTCATTCAAATCGACCCAACAAGGATTTTATGAAAGTTTGCCCTCAAGAGAAACACTCAAGACACACCGATTGCCCTCGCAAGTGTTGTAGGTCTAGTTTGAGCTTGTTTCATCCGATTTAGCTTTCAAGTCAATTTCGTACAAGACGAGATCCTAACAGTGGATTTTATGAAAGTTTACACCGTGCAAGTAAACACCCCAAAATGCAAAGGATTGCACTCCAAAGTGTCGCCGGCCTCCTTAGAGCTTGTCTCTACGATTTTGCTCGATGTTAATTTCATTCAAATCGATCCAACAAGTGGATTTTATGAAAGTTTGCCCCAAGAGAATCACATCAAGACACACCGGATTGCCCTCGTAAGTGTTGTCGGTCTTGTTGGAGCTTGTTTCGCTCGATTTCGCTTTTGATGTTAACTTCGCATAAATAGAGATGCTAACAGTGGATTTTGTGAAAGTTTGCACCGAGGGAAACACTCTAAAATGCAACGGATTGCACTCCTAAGTGTTTCCGGCCTCATTAGAGCTTGTTTCGCTTGATTTCACTCGTGTTAAGTTCATTCAAATCGACCCAACAAGGATTTTATGAAAGTTTGCCCTCAAGAGAAACACTCAAGACACACCGATTGCCCTCGCAAGTGTTGTAGGTCTAGTTTGAGCTTGTTTCATCCGATTTAGCTTTCAAGTCAATTTCGTACAAGACGAGATCCTAACAGTGGATTTTATGAAAGTTTACACCGTGCGAAACACCCCAAAATGCAAAGGATTGCACTCCAAAGTGTCGCCGGCCTCCTTAGAGCTTGTCTCTACGATTTTGCTCGATGTTAATTTCATTCAAATCGATCCAACAAGTGGATTTTATGAAAGTTTGCCCTCAAGAGAATCACATCAAGACACACCGGATTGCCCTCGTAAGTGTTGTCGGTCTTGTTGGATCTTGTTTCGCTCGATTTCGCTTTTGATGTTAACTTCGAACAAATAGAGATGCGAACAGGTGGATTTAGTGAAAGTTTGCACCGGAGGGAAACACTCCGAAAATGCAACGGATTGCACTCCTAAGTGTTTCCGGTCTCATTAGAGCTTGTTTCGCTTGATTTCACTCTGGTGTTAAGTTCATTCAAATCGACCCAACAAGGATTTTATGAAGGTTTGCCCTGAAGAGAAACACTCTAAAGACACACCGGATAGCCCTCGTAAGTGTTGTAGGTCTAGTTTGAGCTTGTTTCATCCGATTTAGCTTTCAAGTCAATTTCGTACAAGACGAGATCCGAACAGGTGGATTTTATGAAAGTTTACACCGGTGCGAAACTCCCCAAAAATGCAAAGGATTGCACTCCAAAGTGTCGCCGGTCTCCTTAGAGCTTGTCTCGGTCGATTTTGCTCTGATGTTAATTTCATTCAAATCGATCCAACAAGTGGATTTTATGAAAGTTTGCCCCGAAGAGAATCACATCGAAGACACACTGGATTGCCCTCGTAAGTGTTGTCGGTCTTGTTGGATCTTGTTTCGTTCGATTTCGCTTTGATGTTAACTTCGTATAAATAGAGATGCTAACAGTGGATTTTGTGAAAGTTTGCACCGAGGGAAACACTCTAAAATGCAACGGATTGCACTCCTAAGTGTTTCCGGCCTCATTAGAGCTTGTTTCGCTTGATTTCACTCGTGTTAAGTTCATTCAAATCGACCCAACAAGGATTTTATGAAAGTTTGCCCTCAAGAGAAACACTCTGAAGACACACCGGATTGCCCTCGCAAGTGTTGTAGGTCTAGTTTGAGCTTGTTTCATCCGATTTAGCTTTCAAGTCAATTTCGTACAAGACGAGATCCGAACAGGTGGATTTTATGAAAGTTTACACCGTGCGTAAACACCCAAAAATGCAAAGGATTGCACTCCAAAGTGTCGCCGGCCTCCTTAGAGCTTGTCTCTACGATTTTGCTCGATGTTAATTTCATTCAAATCGATCCAAACAAGTGGATTTTATGAAAGTTTGCCCTCAAGAGAATCACATCAAGACACACCGGATTGCCCTCGTAAGTGTTGTCGGTCTTGTTGGAGCTTGTTTCGCTCGATTTCGCTTTTGATGTTAACTTCGCATAAATAGAGATGCTAACAGTGGATTTTGTGAAAGTTTGCACCGAGGAAACACTCAAAATGCAACGGATTGCACTCCTAAGTGTTTCCGGCCTCATTAGAGCTTGTTTCGCTTGATTTCACTCGTGTTAAGTTCATTCAAATCGACCCAACAAGGATTTTATGAAAGTTTGCCCTCAAGAGAAACACTCAAGACACACCGATTGCCCTCGCAAGTGTTGTAGGTCTAGTTTGAGCTTGTTTCATCCGATTTAGCTTTCAAGTCAATTTCGTACAAGACGAGATCCTAACAGTGGATTTTATGAAAGTTTACACCGTGCGTAAACACCCCAAAATGCAAAGGATTGCACTCCAAAGTGTCGCCGGCCTCCTTAGAGCTTGTCTCTACGATTTTGCTCGATGTTAATTTCATTCAAATCGATCCAAACAAGTGGATTTTATGAAAGTTTGCCCCGAAGAGAATCACATCGAAGACACACTGGATTGCCCTCGTAAGTGTTGTCGGTCTTGTTGGATCTTGTTTCGCTCGATTTCGCTTTGATGTTAACTTCAGACAAATAGAGATGCTAACAGTGGATTTTGTGAAAGTTTGCACCGAGGAAACACTCTAAAATGCAACGGATTGCACTCCTAAGTGTTTCCGGCCTCATTAGAGCTTGTTTCGCTTGATTTCACTCGTGTTAAGTTCATTCAAATCGACCCAACAAGGATTTTATGAAAGTTTGCCCTGAAGAGAAACACTCTGAAGACACACCGGATTGCCCTCGCAAGTGTTGTAGGTCTAGTTTGAGCTTGTTTCATCCGATTTAGCTTTCAAGTCAATTTCGTACAAGACGAGATCCGAACAGGTGGATTTTATGAAAGTTTACACCGTGCGTAAACACCTCAAAATGCAAAGGATTGCACTCCAAAGTGTCGCCGGCCTCCTTAGAGCTTGTCTCTACGATTTTGCTCGATGTTAATTTCATTCAAATCGATCCAACAAGTGGATTTTATGAAAGTTTGCCCTCAAGAGAATCACATCAAGACACACCGGATTGCCCTCGTAAGTGTTGTCGGTCTTGTTGGATCTTGTTTCGCTCGATTTCGCTTTGATGTTAACTTCGCATAAATAGAGATGCGAACAGGTGGATTTTGTGAAAGTTTGCACCGGAGGGAAACACTCCGAAAATGCAACGGATTGCACTCCTAAGTGTTTCCGGTCTCATTAGAGCTTGTTTCGCTTGATTTCACTCGTGTTAAGTTCATTCAAATCGACCCAACAAGGATTTTATGAAAGTTTGCCCTGAAGAGAAACACTCTGAAGACACACCGGATTGCCCTCGCAAGTGTTGTAGGTCTAGTTTGAGCTTGTTTCATCCGATTTAGCTTTCAAGTCAATTTCGTACAAGACGAGATCCGAACAGTGGATTTTATGAAAGTTTACACCGTGCGTAAACACCCAAAAATGCAAAGGATTGCACTCCAAAGTGTCGCCGGTCTCCTTAGAGCTTGTCTCTACGATTTTGCTCGATGTTAATTTCATTCAAATCGATCCAACAAGTGGATTTTATGAAAGTTTGCCCCGAAGAGAATCACATCGAAGACACACTGGATTGCCCTCGTAAGTGTTGTCGGTCTTGTTGGAGCTTGTTTCGTTCGATTTCGCTTTGATGTTAACTTCGTACAAATAGAGATGCGAACAGGTGGATTTTATGAAAGTTTGCACCGGAGGAAACACTCCGAAAATGCAACGGATTGCACTCCTAAGTGTTTCCGGTCTCATTAGAGCTTGTTTCGCTTGATTTCACTCTGGTGTTAAGTTCATTCAAATCGACCCAACAAGGATTTTATGAAGGTTTGCCCTGAAGAGAAACACTCTAAAGACACACCGGATAGCCCTCGTAAGTGTTGTAGGTCTAGTTTGAGCTTGTTTCATCCGATTTAGCTTTCAAGTCAATTTCGTACAAGACGAGATCCGAACAGGTGGATTTTATGAAAGTTTACACCGGTGCGAAACTCCCCAAAAATGCAAAGGATTGCACTCCAAAGTGTCGCCGGTCTCCTTAGAGCTTGTCTCGGTCGATTTTGCTCTGATGTTAATTTCATTCAAATCGGGATCCGAACAAGTGGATTTTATGAAAGTTTGCCCCGAAGAGAATCACATCGAAGACACACTGGATTGCCCCCGTAAGTGTTGTCGGTCTTGTTGGAGCTTGTTTCGTTCGATTTCGCTTTGATGTTATCTTCGTACAAATAGAGATGCGAACAGGTGGATTTTATGAATGTTTGCACCGAGGGAAACATCTAAAATGCAACGGATTGCACTCCTAAGTGTTTCCGGCCTCATTAGAGCTTGTTTCGCTTGATTTCACTCGTGTTAAGTTCATTCAAATCGACCCAACAAGGATTTTATGAAAGTTTGCCCTGAAGAGAAACACTCTGAAGACACACCGGATTGCCCTCGCAAGTGTTGTAGGTCTAGTTTGAGCTTGTTTCATCCGATTTAGCTTTCAAGTCAATTTCGTACAAGACGAGATCCGAACAGGTGGATTTTATGAAAGTTTACACCGGTGCGAAACACACCCCGCAATGCAAAGGATTGCACTCCAAAGTGTCGCCGGCCTCCTTAGAGCTTGTCTCTACGATTTTGCTCTGATGTTAATTTCATTCAAATCGGGATCCGAACAAGTGGATTTTATGAAAGTTTGCCCCGAAGAGAATCACATCGAAGACACACTGGATTGCCCTCGTAAGTGTTGTCGGTCTTGTTGGATCTTGTTTCGTTCGATTTCGCTTTGATGTTAACTTCGTACAAATAGAGATGCGAACAGGTGGATTTTGTGAAAGTTTGCACCGGAGGGAAACACTCTGAAAATGCAACGGATTGCACTCCTAAGTGTTTCCGGTCTCATTAGAGCTTGTTTCGCTTGATTTCACTCTGGTGTTAAGTTCATTCAAATCGGGACCCGAACAAGGGGATTTTATGAAAGTTTGCCCTGAAGAGAAACACTCTGAAGACACACCGGATTGCCCTCGCAAGTGTTGTAGGTCTAGTTTGAGCTTGTTTCATCCGATTTAGCTTTCAAGTCAATTTCGTACAAGACGAGATCCGAACAGGTGGATTTTATGAAAGTTTACACCGGTGCGAAACACCCCGCAAATGCAAAGGATTGCACTCCAAAGTGTCGCCGGTCTCCTTGGAGCTTGTCTCGGTCGATTTTGCTCTGATGTTAATTTCATTCAAATCGGGATCCGAACAAGTGGATTTTATGAAAGTTTGCCCCGAAGAGAATCACATCGAAGACACACTGGATTGCCCTCGTAAGTGTTGTCGGTCTTGTTGGATCTTGTTTCGTTCGATTTCGCTTTTGATGTTAACTTCGTACAAATAGAGATGCGAACAGGTGGATTTTGTGAAAGTTTGCACCGGAGGGAAACACTCCGAAAATGCAACGGATTGCACTCCTAAGTGTTTCCGGTCTCATTAGAGCTTGTTTCGCTTGATTTCACTCTGGTGTTAAGTTCATTCAAATCGACCCAACAAGGATTTTATGAAAGTTTGCCCTCAAGAGAAACACTCAAGACACACCGATTGCCCTCGCAAGTGTTGTAGGTCTAGTTTGAGCTTGTTTCATCCGATTTAGCTTTCAAGTCAATTTCGTACAAGACGAGATCCTAACAGTGGATTTTATGAAAGTTTACACCGTGCGTAAACACCCCAAAATGCAAAGGATTGCACTCCAAAGTGTCGCCGGCCTCCTTAGAGCTTGTCTCTACGATTTTGCTCGATGTTAATTTCATTCAAATCGATCCAACAAGTGGATTTTATGAAAGTTTGCCCCAAGAGAATCACATCAAGACACACCGGATTGCCCTCGTAAGTGTTGTCGGTCTTGTTGGAGCTTGTTTCGCTCGATTTCGCTTTTGATGTTAACTTCGCATAAATAGAGATGCTAACAGTGGATTTTGTGAAAGTTTGCACCGAGGGAAACACTCTAAAATGCAACGGATTGCACTCCTAAGTGTTTCCGGCCTCATTAGAGCTTGTTTCGCTTGATTTCACTCGTGTTAAGTTCATTCAAATCGACCCAACAAGGATTTTATGAAAGTTTGCCCTCAAGAGAAACACTCAAGACACACCGGATTGCCCTCGCAAGTGTTGTAGGTCTAGTTTGAGCTTGTTTCATCCGATTTAGCTTTCAAGTCAATTTCGTACAAAGACGAGATCCTAACAGTGGATTTTATGAAAGTTTACACCGTGCTAAACACCCCAAAATGCAAAGGATTGCACTCCAAAGTGTCGCCGGCCTCCTTAGAGCTTGTCTCTACGATTTTGCTCGATGTTAATTTCATTCAAATCGATCCAACAAGTGGATTTTATGAAAGTTTGCCCAAGAGAATCACATCAAGACACACCGGATTGCCCTCGTAAGTGTTGTCGGTCTTGTTGGAGCTTGTTTCGCTCGATTTCGCTTTTGATGTTAACTTCGCATAAATAGAGATGCTAACAGTGGATTTTGTGAAAGTTTGCACCGAGGGAAACACTCAAAATGCAACGGATTGCACTCCTAAGTGTTTCCGGCCTCATTAGAGCTTGTTTCGCTTGATTTCACTCGTGTTAAGTTCATTCAAATCGACCCAACAAGGATTTTATGAAAGTTTGCCTCAAGAGAAACACTCAAGACACACCGATTGCCCTCGCAAGTGTTGTAGGTCTAGTTTGAGCTTGTTTCATCCGATTTAGCTTTCAAGTCAATTTCGTACAAGACGAGATCCTAACAGTGGATTTTATGAAAGTTTACACCGTGCTAAACACCCCAAAATGCAAAGGATTGCACTCCAAAGTGTCGCCGGCCTCCTTAGAGCTTGTCTCACGATTTTGCTCGATGTTAATTTCATTCAAATCGATCCAAACAAGTGGATTTTATGAAAGTTTGCCCCAAGAGAATCACATCAAGACACACCGGATTGCCCTCGTAAGTGTTGTCGGTCTTGTTGGATCTTGTTTCGCTCGATTTCGCTTTGATGTTAACTTCGCATAAATAGAGATGCTAACAGTGGATTTTGTGAAAGTTTGCACCGAGGGAAACACTCAAAATGCAACGGATTGCACTCCTAAGTGTTTCCGGCCTCATTAGAGCTTGTTTCGCTTGATTTCACTCGTGTTAAGTTCATTCAAATCGACCCAACAAGGATTTTATGAAAGTTTGCCCTGAAGAGAAACACTCTGAAGACACACCGGATTGCCCTCGCAAGTGTTGTAGGTCTAGTTTGAGCTTGTTTCATCCGATTTAGCTTTCAAGTCAATTTCGTACAAGACGAGATCCGAACAGGTGGATTTTATGAAAGTTTACACCGTGCGTAAACACCCCGCAAAATGCAAAGGATTGCACTCCAAAGTGTCGCCGCCTCCTTAGAGCTTGTCTCTACGATTTTGCTCGATGTTAATTTCATTCAAATCGATCCCAACAAGTGGATTTTATGAAAGTTTGCCTCAAGAGAATCACATCAAGACACACGGATTGCCCTCGTAAGTGTTGTCGGTCTTGTTGGATCTTGTTTCGCTCGATTTCGCTTTGATGTTAACTTCGCATAAATAGAGATGCTAACAGTGGATTTTGTGAAAGTTTGCACCGAGGAAACACTCAAAATGCAACGGATTGCACTCCTAAGTGTTTCCGGCCTCATTAGAGCTTGTTTCGCTTGATTTCACTCGTGTTAAGTTCATTCAAATCGACCCAACAAGGGATTTTATGAAAGTTTGCCCTCAAGAGAAACACTCAAGACACACCGATTGCCCTCGCAAGTGTTGTAGGTCTAGTTTGAGCTTGTTTCATCCGATTTAGCTTTCAAGTCAATTTCGTACAAGACGAGATCCTAACAGTGGATTTTATGAAAGTTTACACCGTGCGAAACACCCAAAAATGCAAAGGATTGCACTCCAAAGTGTCGCCGTCTCCTTAGAGCTTGTCTCTACGATTTTGCTCGATGTTAATTTCATTCAAATCGATCCCAACAAGTGGATTTTATGAAAGTTTGCCCTCAAGAGAATCACATCAAGACACACCGGATTGCCCTCGTAAGTGTTGTCGGTCTTGTTGGATCTTGTTTCGCTCGATTTCGCTTTGATGTTAACTTCGCATAAATAGAGATGCTAACAGTGGATTTTGTGAAAGTTTGCACCGAGGGAAACACTCAAAATGCAACGGATTGCACTCCTAAGTGTTTCCGGCCTCATTAGAGCTTGTTTCGCTTGATTTCACTCGTGTTAAGTTCATTCAAATCGACCCAACAAGGATTTTATGAAAGTTTGCCCTCAAGAGAAACACTCAAGACACACCGATTGCCCTCGCAAGTGTTGTAGGTCTAGTTTGAGCTTGTTTCATCCGATTTAGCTTTCAAGTCAATTTCGTACAAGACGAGATCCTAACAGTGGATTTTATGAAAGTTTACACCGTGCAAAACACCCCAAAATGCAAAGGATTGCACTCCAAAGTGTCGCCGGCCTCCTTAGAGCTTGTCTCTACGATTTTGCTCGATGTTAATTTCATTCAAATCGATCCAACAAGTGGATTTTATGAAAGTTTGCCTCAAGAGAATCACATCAAGACACACCGGATTGCCCTCGTAAGTGTTGTCGGTCTTGTTGGATCTTGTTTCGCTCGATTTCGCTTTTGATGTTAACTTCGCATAAATAGAGATGCTAACAGTGGATTTTGTGAAAGTTTGCACCGAGGGAAACACTCAAAATGCAACGGATTGCACTCCTAAGTGTTTCCGGCCTCATTAGAGCTTGTTTCGCTTGATTTCACTCGTGTTAAGTTCATTCAAATCGACCCAACAAGGATTTTATGAAAGTTTGCCCTCAAGAGAAACACTCAAGACACACCGGATTGCCCTCGCAAGTGTTGTAGGTCTAGTTTGAGCTTGTTTCATCCGATTTAGCTTTCAAGTCAATTTCGTACAAGACGAGATCCTAACAGTGGATTTTATGAAAGTTTACACCGTGCAAAAACACCCCAAAAATGCAAAGGATTGCACTCCAAAGTGTCGCCGGCCTCCTTAGAGCTTGTCTCTACGATTTTGCTCGATGTTAATTTCATTCAAATCGATCCAACAAGTGGATTTTATGAAAGTTTGCCTCAAGAGAATCACATCAAGACACACGGATTGCCCTCGTAAGTGTTGTCGGTCTTGTTGGATCTTGTTTCGCTCGATTTCGCTTTGATGTTAACTTCGCATAAATAGAGATGCTAACAGTGGATTTTGTGAAAGTTTGCACCGAGGGAAACACTCAAAATGCAACGGATTGCACTCCTAAGTGTTTCCGGCCTCATTAGAGCTTGTTTCGCTTGATTTCACTCGTGTTAAGTTCATTCAAATCGACCCAACAAGGATTTTATGAAAGTTTGCCCTCAAGAGAAACACTCAAGACACACCGATTGCCCTCGCAAGTGTTGTAGGTCTAGTTTGAGCTTGTTTCATCCGATTTAGCTTTCAAGTCAATTTCGTACAAGACGAGATCCTAACAGTGGATTTTATGAAAGTTTACACCGTGCTAAACACCCCAAAATGCAAAGGATTGCACTCCAAAGTGTCGCCGCCTCCTTAGAGCTTGTCTCTACGATTTTGCTCGATGTTAATTTCATTCAAATCGATCCAACAAGTGGATTTTATGAAAGTTTGCCTCAAGAGAATCACATCAAGACACAATCGGATTGCCCTCGTAAGTGTTGTCGGTCTTGTTGGAGCTTGTTTCGCTCGATTTCGCTTTGATGTTAACTTCGCATAAATAGAGATGCTAACAGTGGATTTTGTGAAAGTTTGCACCGAGGAAACACTCAAAATGCAACGGATTGCACTCCTAAGTGTTTCCGGCCTCATTAGAGCTTGTTTCGCTTGATTTCACTCGTGTTAAGTTCATTCAAATCGACCCAACAAGGATTTTATGAAAGTTTGCCCTCAAGAGAAACACTCAAGACACACCGATTGCCCTCGCAAGTGTTGTAGGTCTAGTTTGAGCTTGTTTCATCCGATTTAGCTTTCAAGTCAATTTCGTACAAGACGAGATCCTAACAGTGGATTTTATGAAAGTTTACACCGTGCGTAAACACCCCAAAATGCAAAGGATTGCACTCCAAAGTGTCGCCGGCCTCCTTAGAGCTTGTCTCTACGATTTTGCTCGATGTTAATTTCATTCAAATCGATCCAACAAGTGGATTTTATGAAAGTTTGCCTCAAGAGAATCACATCAAGACACACCGGATTGCCCTCGTAAGTGTTGTCGGTCTTGTTGGAGCTTGTTTCGCTCGATTTCGCTTTGATGTTAACTTCGCACAAATAGAGATGCTAACAGTGGATTTTGTGAAAGTTTGCACCGAGGGAAACATCTAAAATGCAACGGATTGCACTCCTAAGTGTTTCCGGCCTCATTAGAGCTTGTTTCGCTTGATTTCACTCGTGTTAAGTTCATTCAAATCGACCCAACAAGGATTTTATGAAAGTTTGCCCTCAAGAGAAACACTCAAGACACACCGATTGCCCTCGCAAGTGTTGTAGGTCTAGTTTGAGCTTGTTTCATCCGATTTAGCTTTCAAGTCAATTTCGTACAAGACGAGATCCTAACAGTGGATTTTATGAAAGTTTACACCGTGCGTAAACACCCCAAAATGCAAAGGATTGCACTCCAAAGTGTCGCCGGCCTCCTTAGAGCTTGTCTCTACGATTTTGCTCGATGTTAATTTCATTCAAATCGATCCAACAAGTGGATTTTATGAAAGTTTGCCTCAAGAGAATCACATCAAGACACACCGGATTGCCCTCGTAAGTGTTGTCGGTCTTGTTGGATCTTGTTTCGCTCGATTTCGCTTTGATGTTAACTTCGCATAAATAGAGATGCTAACAGTGGATTTTGTGAAAGTTTGCACCGAGGGAAACACTCTAAAATGCAACGGATTGCACTCCTAAGTGTTTCCGGCCTCATTAGAGCTTGTTTCGCTTGATTTCACTCGTGTTAAGTTCATTCAAATCGACCCAACAAGGATTTTATGAAAGTTTGCCCTGAAGAGAAACACTCTGAAGACACACCGGATTGCCCTCGCAAGTGTTGTAGGTCTAGTTTGAGCTTGTTTCATCCGATTTAGCTTTCAAGTCAATTTCGTACAAGACGAGATCCGAACAGGTGGATTTTATGAAAGTTTACACCGTGCGTAAACACCCCAAAATGCAAAGGATTGCACTCCAAAGTGTCGCCGCCTCCTTAGAGCTTGTCTCTACGATTTTGCTCGATGTTAATTTCATTCAAATCGGGATCCGAACAAGTGGATTTTATGAAAGTTTGCCCCGAAGAGAATCACATCGAAGACACACTGGATTGCCCTCGTAAGTGTTGTCGGTCTTGTTGGATCTTGTTTCGCTCGATTTCGCTTTTGATGTTAACTTCGCACAAATAGAGATGCTAACAGTGGATTTTGTGAAAGTTTGCACCGAGGGAAACATCTAAAATGCAACGGATTGCACTCCTAAGTGTTTCCGGCCTCATTAGAGCTTGTTTCGCTTGATTTCACTCGTGTTAAGTTCATTCAAATCGACCCAACAAGGATTTTATGAAAGTTTGCCTCAAGAGAAACACTCAAGACACACCGGATTGCCCTCGCAAGTGTTGTAGGTCTAGTTTGAGCTTGTTTCATCCGATTTAGCTTTCAAGTCAATTTCGTACAAGACGAGATCCTAACAGTGGATTTTATGAAAGTTTACACCGTGCAAAACACCCCAAAATGCAAAGGATTGCACTCCAAAGTGTCGCCGGCCTCCTTAGAGCTTGTCTCTACGATTTTGCTCGATGTTAATTTCATTCAAATCGATCCAACAAGTGGATTTTATGAAAGTTTGCCTCAAGAGAATCACATCAAGACACAATCGGATTGCCCTCGTAAGTGTTGTCGGTCTTGTTGGATCTTGTTTCGCTCGATTTCGCTTTGATGTTAACTTCGCATAAATAGAGATGCTAACAGTGGATTTTGTGAAAGTTTGCACCGAGGGAAACATCTAAAATGCAACGGATTGCACTCCTAAGTGTTTCCGGCCTCATTAGAGCTTGTTTCGCTTGATTTCACTCGTGTTAAGTTCATTCAAATCGACCCAACAAGGATTTTATGAAAGTTTGCCCTCAAGAGAAACACTCAAGACACACCGATTGCCCTCGCAAGTGTTGTAGGTCTAGTTTGAGCTTGTTTCATCCGATTTAGCTTTCAAGTCAATTTCGTACAAGACGAGATCCTAACAGTGGATTTTATGAAAGTTTACACCGTGCAAGTAAACACCCCAAAATGCAAAGGATTGCACTCCAAAGTGTCGCCGGCCTCCTTAGAGCTTGTCTCTACGATTTTGCTCGATGTTAATTTCATTCAAATCGATCCCAACAAGTGGATTTTATGAAAGTTTGCCCTCAAGAGAATCACATCAAGACACACCGGATTGCCCTCGTAAGTGTTGTCGGTCTTGTTGGATCTTGTTTCGCTCGATTTCGCTTTGATGTTAACTTCGCATAAATAGAGATGCTAACAGTGGATTTTGTGAAAGTTTGCACCGAGGAAACACTCAAAATGCAACGGATTGCACTCCTAAGTGTTTCCGGCCTCATTAGAGCTTGTTTCGCTTGATTTCACTCGTGTTAAGTTCATTCAAATCGACCCAACAAGGATTTTATGAAAGTTTGCCCTCAAGAGAAACACTCAAGACACACCGATTGCCCTCGCAAGTGTTGTAGGTCTAGTTTGAGCTTGTTTCATCCGATTTAGCTTTCAAGTCAATTTCGTACAAGACGAGATCCTAACAGTGGATTTTATGAAAGTTTACACCGTGCAAACACCCCAAAATGCAAAGGATTGCACTCCAAAGTGTCGCCGGCCTCCTTAGAGCTTGTCTCTACGATTTTGCTCGATGTTAATTTCATTCAAATCGATCCAACAAGTGGATTTTATGAAAGTTTGCCCCAAGAGAATCACATCAAGACACACCGGATTGCCCTCGTAAGTGTTGTCGGTCTTGTTGGATCTTGTTTCGCTCGATTTCGCTTTGATGTTAACTTCGCATAAATAGAGATGCTAACAGTGGATTTTGTGAAAGTTTGCACCGAGGAAACATCTAAAATGCAACGGATTGCACTCCTAAGTGTTTCCGGCCTCATTAGAGCTTGTTTCGCTTGATTTCACTCGTGTTAAGTTCATTCAAATCGACCCAACAAGGATTTTATGAAAGTTTGCCCTCAAGAGAAACACTCAAGACACACCGATTGCCCTCGCAAGTGTTGTAGGTCTAGTTTGAGCTTGTTTCATCCGATTTAGCTTTCAAGTCAATTTCGTACAAGACGAGATCCTAACAGTGGATTTTATGAAAGTTTACACCGTGCAAAAACACCCCGCAAATGCAAAGGATTGCACTCCAAAGTGTCGCCGGCTCCTTAGAGCTTGTCTCTACGATTTTGCTCGATGTTAATTTCATTCAAATCGATCCAACAAGTGGATTTTATGAAAGTTTGCCTCAAGAGAATCACATCAAGACACACCGGATTGCCCTCGTAAGTGTTGTCGGTCTTGTTGGATCTTGTTTCGCTCGATTTCGCTTTGATGTTAACTTCGTAAAAATAGAGATGCGAACAGGTGGATTTTGTGAAAGTTTGCACCGAGGGAAACACTCCGAAAATGCAACGGATTGCACTCCTAAGTGTTTCCGGTCTCATTAGAGCTTGTTTCGCTTGATTTCACTCGTGTTAAGTTCATTCAAATCGACCCAACAAGGATTTTATGAAAGTTTGCCCTCAAGAGAAACACTCTGAAGACACACCGGATTGCCCTCGCAAGTGTTGTAGGTCTAGTTTGAGCTTGTTTCATCCGATTTAGCTTTCAAGTCAATTTCGTACAAGACGAGATCCGAACAGGTGGATTTTATGAAAGTTTACACCGTGCGTAAACACCCCAAAAATGCAAAGGATTGCACTCCAAAGTGTCGCCGGCCTCTTAGAGCTTGTCTCTACGATTTTGCTCGATGTTAATTTCATTCAAATCGATCCCAACAAGTGGATTTTATGAAAGTTTGCCCAAGAGAATCACATCAAGACACACCGGATTGCCCTCGTAAGTGTTGTCGGTCTTGTTGATCTTGTTTCGCTCGATTTCGCTTTTGATGTTAACTTCGCATAAATAGAGATGCTAACAGTGGATTTTGTGAAAGTTTGCACCGAGGGAAACACTCAAAATGCAACGGATTGCACTCCTAAGTGTTTCCGGCCTCATTAGAGCTTGTTTCGCTTGATTTCACTCGTGTTAAGTTCATTCAAATCGACCCAACAAGGATTTTATGAAAGTTTGCCCTCAAGAGAAACACTCAAGACACACCGATTGCCCTCGCAAGTGTTGTAGGTCTAGTTTGAGCTTGTTTCATCCGATTTAGCTTTCAAGTCAATTTCGTACAAGACGAGATCCTAACAGTGGATTTTATGAAAGTTTACACCGTGCGTAAACACCCCGCAAAATGCAAAGGATTGCACTCCAAAGTGTCGCCGGCCTCCTTAGAGCTTGTCTCTACGATTTTGCTCGATGTTAATTTCATTCAAATCGATCCAACAAGTGGATTTTATGAAAGTTTGCCCAAGAGAATCACATCAAGACACACCGGATTGCCCTCGTAAGTGTTGTCGGTCTTGTTGGATCTTGTTTCGCTCGATTTCGCTTTGATGTTAACTTCGTACAAATAGAGATGCGAACAGGTGGATTTTGTGAAAGTTTGCACCGAGGGAAACACTCCGAAAATGCAACGGATTGCACTCCTAAGTGTTTCCGGTCTCATTAGAGTTTGTTTCGCTTGATTTCACTCTGGTGTTAAGTTCATTCAAATCGACCCAACAAGGATTTTATGAAAGTTTGCCCTGAAGAGAAACACTCTGAAGACACACCGGATTGCCCTCGCAAGTGTTGTAGGTCTAGTTTGAGCTTGTTTCATCCGATTTAGCTTTCAAGTCAATTTCGTACAAGACGAGATCCGAACAGGTGGATTTTATGAAAGTTTACACCGGTGCGAAACACCCCAAAAATGCAAAGGATTGCACTCCAAAGTGTCGCCGGTCTCCTTAGAGCTTGTCTCTACGATTTTGCTCTGATGTTAATTTCATTCAAATCGATCCAACAAGTGGATTTTATGAAAGTTTGCCTCGAAGAGAATCACATCGAAGACACACTGGATTGCCCTCGTAAGTGTTGTCGGTCTTGTTGGATCTTGTTTCGTTCGATTTCGCTTTGATGTTAACTTCGTACAAATAGAGATGCGAACAGGTGGATTTTGTGAAAGTTTGCACCGGAGGGAAACACTCCGAAAATGCAACGGATTGCACTCCTAAGTGTTTCCGGTCTCATTAGAGCTTGTTTCGCTTGATTTCACTCTGGTGTTAAGTTCATTCAAATCGGGACCCGAACAAGGGGATTTTATGAAAGTTTGCCCTGAAGAGAAACACTCTGAAGACACACCGGATTGCCCTCGCAAGTGTTGTAGGTCTAGTTTGAGCTTGTTTCATCCGATTTAGCTTTCAAGTCAATTTCGTACAAGACGAGATCCGAACAGGTGGATTTTATGAAAGTTTACACCGGTGCGAAACACCCTCAAATGCAAAGGATTGCACTCCAAAGTGTCGCCGGTCTCCTTGGAGCTTGTCTCTACGATTTTGCTCGATGTTAATTTCATTCAAATCGATCCAACAAGTGGATTTTATGAAAGTTTGCCCCGAAGAGAATCACATCGAAGACACACTGGATTGCCCTCGTAAGTGTTGTCGGTCTTGTTGGATCTTGTTTCGTTCGATTTCGCTTTGATGTTAACTTCGTACAAATAGAGATGCGAACAGGTGGATTTTGTGAAAGTTTGCACCGAGGGAAACACTCCGAAAATGCAACGGATTGCACTCCTAAGTGTTTCCGGTCTCATTAGAGTTTGTTTCGCTTGATTTCACTCTGGTGTTAAGTTCATTCAAATCGACCCGAACAATGGGATTTTATGAAAGTTTGCCCTGAAGAGAAACACTCTGAAGACACACCGGATTGCCCTCGCAAGTGTTGTAGGTCTAGTTTGAGCTTGTTTCATCCGATTTAGCTTTCAAGTCAATTTCGTACAAGACGAGATCCGAACAGGTGGATTTTTTGAAAGTTTACACCGTGCGAAACACCCCAAAATGCAAAGGATTGCACTCCAAAGTGTCGCCGGCCTCCTTAGAGCTTGTCTCTACGATTTTGCTCGATGTTAATTTCATTCAAATCGATCCAACAAGTGGATTTTATGAAAGTTTGCCTCAAGAGAATCACATCAAGACACACCGGATTGCCCTCGTAAGTGTTGTCGGTCTTGTTGGATCTTGTTTCGCTCGATTTCGCTTTGATGTTAACTTCGCATAAATAGAGATGCTAACAGTGGATTTTGTGAAAGTTTGCACCGAGGGAAACACTCAAAATGCAACGGATTGCACTCCTAAGTGTTTCCGGCCTCATTAGAGCTTGTTTCGCTTGATTTCACTCGTGTTAAGTTCATTCAAATCGACCCAACAAGGATTTTATGAAAGTTTGCCTCAAGAGAAACACTCAAGACACACCGATTGCCCTCGCAAGTGTTGTAGGTCTAGTTTGAGCTTGTTTCATCCGATTTAGCTTTCAAGTCAATTTCGTACAAGACGAGATCCGAACAGGTGGATTTTATGAAAGTTTACACCGGTGCAAAACACCCCGCAAATGCAAAGGATTGCACTCCAAAGTGTCGCCGGTCTCCTTAGAGCTTGTCTCTACGATTTTGCTCGATGTTAATTTCATTCAAATCGATCCAACAAGTGGATTTTATGAAAGTTTGCCTCAAGAGAATCACATCAAGACACAATCGGATTGCCCTCGTAAGTGTTGTCGGTCTTGTTGATCTTGTTTCGCTCGATTTCGCTTTGATGTTAACTTCGCATAAATAGAGATGCTAACAGTGGATTTTGTGAAAGTTTGCACCGAGGGAAACACTCTAAAATGCAACGGATTGCACTCCTAAGTGTTTCCGGCCTCATTAGAGCTTGTTTCGCTTGATTTCACTCGTGTTAAGTTCATTCAAATCGACCCAACAAGGATTTTATGAAAGTTTGCCCTCAAGAGAAACACTCAAGACACACCGATTGCCCTCGCAAGTGTTGTAGGTCTAGTTTGAGCTTGTTTCATCCGATTTAGCTTTCAAGTCAATTTCGTACAAGACGAGATCCTAACAGTGGATTTTATGAAAGTTTACACCGTGCAAAACACCCCAAAATGCAAAGGATTGCACTCCAAAGTGTCGCCGGCCTCCTTAGAGCTTGTCTCTACGATTTTGCTCGATGTTAATTTCATTCAAATCGATCCAACAAGTGGATTTTATGAAAGTTTGCCTCAAGAGAATCACATCAAGACACACCGGATTGCCCTCGTAAGTGTTGTCGGTCTTGTTGGATCTTGTTTCGCTCGATTTCGCTTTGATGTTAACTTCAGCATAAATAGAGATGCTAACAGTAGGATTTTGTTAAAGTTTGCACCGGAGGGAAACACTCCGAAAATGCAACGGATTGCACTCCTAAGTGTTTCCGGTCTCATTAGAGTTTGTTTCGCTTGATTTCACTCTTGTGTTAAGTTCATTCAAATCGACCCAACAAGGATTTTATGAAAGTTTGCCCTGAAGAGAAACACTCTGAAGACACACCGGATTGCCCTCGCAAGTGTTGTAGGTCTAGTTTGAGCTTGTTTCATCCGATTTAGCTTTCAAGTCAATTTCGTACAAGACGAGATCCGAACAGGTGGATTTTATGAAAGTTTACACCGGTGCGAAACACCCCAAAATGCAAAGGATTGCACTCCAAAGTGTCGCCGGCCTCCTTAGAGCTTGTCTCTACGATTTTGCTCGATGTTAATTTCATTCAAATCGATCCAACAAGTGGATTTTATGAAAGTTTGCCTCAAGAGAATCACATCGAAGACACACTGGATTGCCCTCGTAAGTGTTGTCGGTCTTGTTGGATCTTGTTTCGTTCGATTTCGCTTTGATGTTAACTTCGTACAAATAGAGATGCAAACAGGTGGATTTTGTGAAAGTTTGCACTGGAGGGAAACACTCCGAAAATGCAACGGATTGCACTCCTAAGTGTTTCCGGTCTCATTAGAGTTTGTTTCGCTTGATTTCACTCTGGTGTTAAGTTCATTCAAATCGACCCAACAAGGATTTTATGAAAGTTTGCCCTGAAGAGAAACACTCTGAAGACACACCGGATTGCCCTCGCAAGTGTTGTAGGTCTAGTTTGAGCTTGTTTCATCCGATTTAGCTTTCAAGTCAATTTCGTACAAGACGAGATCCGAACAGGTGGATTTTTTGAAAGTTTACACCGTGCTAAACACCCCAAAATGCAAAGGATTGCACTCCAAAGTGTCGCCGGCCTCCTTAGAGCTTGTCTCTACGATTTTGCTCGATGTTAATTTCATTCAAATCGATCCAACAAGTGGATTTTATGAAAGTTTGCCCTCAAGAGAATCACATCAAGACACACCGGATTGCCCTCGTAAGTGTTGTCGGTCTTGTTGGAGCTTGTTTCGCTCGATTTCGCTTTGATGTTAACTTCGTACAAATAGAGATGCGAACAGGTGGATTTTGTGAAAGTTTGCACCGGAGGGAAACACTCCGAAAATGCAACGGATTGCACTCCTAAGTGTTTCCGGTCTCATTAGAGCTTGTTTCGCTTGATTTCACTCGTGTTAAGTTCATTCAAATCGACCCAACAAGGATTTTATGAAAGTTTGCCCTGAAGAGAAACACTCTGAAGACACACCGGATTGCCCTCGCAAGTGTTGTAGGTCTAGTTTGAGCTTGTTTCATCCGATTTAGCTTTCAAGTCAATTTCGTACAAGACGAGATCCGAACAGGTGGATTTTATGAAAGTTTACACCGTGCGTAAACACCCCAAAATGCAAAGGATTGCACTCCAAAGTGTCGCCGGCCTCCTTAGAGCTTGTCTCTACGATTTTGCTCGATGTTAATTTCATTCAAATCGATCCCAACAAGTGGATTTTATGAAAGTTTGCCCCAAGAGAATCACATCAAGACACAATCGGATTGCCCTCGTAAGTGTTGTCGGTCTTGTTGGAGCTTGTTTCGCTCGATTTCGCTTTGATGTTAACTTCGCATAAATAGAGATGCTAACAGTGGATTTTGTGAAAGTTTGCACCGAGGGAAACATCTCAAAATGCAACGGATTGCACTCCTAAGTGTTTCCGGCCTCATTAGAGCTTGTTTCGCTTGATTTCACTCGTGTTAAGTTCATTCAAATCGACCCAACAAGGATTTTATGAAAGTTTGCCTCAAGAGAAACACTCAAGACACACCGATTGCCCTCGCAAGTGTTGTAGGTCTAGTTTGAGCTTGTTTCATCCGATTTAGCTTTCAAGTCAATTTCGTACAAGACGAGATCCTAACAGTGGATTTTATGAAAGTTTACACCGTGCGTAAACACCCCAAAATGCAAAGGATTGCACTCCAAAGTGTCGCCGCCTCCTTAGAGCTTGTCTCTACGATTTTGCTCGATGTTAATTTCATTCAAATCGATCCAACAAGTGGATTTTATGAAAGTTTGCCTCAAGAGAATCACATCAAGACACACCGGATTGCCCTCGTAAGTGTTGTCGGTCTTGTTGGATCTTGTTTCGCTCGATTTCGCTTTTGATGTTAACTTCGCATAAATAGAGATGCTAACAGTGGATTTTGTGAAAGTTTGCACCGAGGGAAACACTCTAAAATGCAACGGATTGCACTCCTAAGTGTTTCCGGCCTCATTAGAGCTTGTTTCGCTTGATTTCACTCGTGTTAAGTTCATTCAAATCGACCCAACAAGGATTTTATGAAAGTTTGCCCTCAAGAGAAACACTCAAGACACACCGATTGCCCTCGCAAGTGTTGTAGGTCTAGTTTGAGCTTGTTTCATCCGATTTAGCTTTCAAGTCAATTTCGTACAAGACGAGATCCTAACAGTGGATTTTATGAAAGTTTACACCGTGCAAGTAAACACCCCAAAATGCAAAGGATTGCACTCCAAAGTGTCGCCGGCCTCCTTAGAGCTTGTCTCTACGATTTTGCTCGATGTTAATTTCATTCAAATCGATCCAACAAGTGGATTTTATGAAAGTTTGCCTCAAGAGAATCACATCAAGACACACCGGATTGCCCTCGTAAGTGTTGTCGGTCTTGTTGATCTTGTTTCGCTCGATTTCGCTTTGATGTTAACTTCATAAAATAGAGATGCTAACAGTGGATTTTGTGAAAGTTTGCACCGAGGGAACACTCAAAATGCAACGGATTGCACTCCTAAGTGTTTCCGGCCTCATTAGAGCTTGTTTCGCTTGATTTCACTCGTGTTAAGTTCATTCAAATCGACCCAACAAGGATTTTATGAAAGTTTGCCCTCAAGAGAAACACTCAAGACACACCGATTGCCCTCGCAAGTGTTGTAGGTCTAGTTTGAGCTTGTTTCATCCGATTTAGCTTTCAAGTCAATTTCGTACAAGACGAGATCCTAACAGTGGATTTTATGAAAGTTTACACCGTGCGTAAACACCCCAAAATGCAAAGGATTGCACTCCAAAGTGTCGCCGGCCTCCTTAGAGCTTGTCTCTACGATTTTGCTCGATGTTAATTTCATTCAAATCGATCCCAACAAGTGGATTTTATGAAAGTTTGCCTCAAGAGAATCACATCAAGACACACCGGATTGCCCTCGTAAGTGTTGTCGGTCTTGTTGGAGCTTGTTTCGCTCGATTTCGCTTTGATGTTAACTTCGCATAAATAGAGATGCTAACAGTGGATTTTGTGAAAGTTTGCACCGAGGGAAACACTCAAAATGCAACGGATTGCACTCCTAAGTGTTTCCGGCCTCATTAGAGCTTGTTTCGCTTGATTTCACTCGTGTTAAGTTCATTCAAATCGACCCAACAAGGATTTTATGAAAGTTTGCCCTCAAGAGAAACACTCAAGACACACCGATTGCCCTCGCAAGTGTTGTAGGTCTAGTTTGAGCTTGTTTCATCCGATTTAGCTTTCAAGTCAATTTCGTACAAGACGAGATCCTAACAGTGGATTTTATGAAAGTTTACACCGTGCGTAAACACCCCGCAAATGCAAAGGATTGCACTCCAAAGTGTCGCCGGCCTCCTTAGAGCTTGTCTCTACGATTTTGCTCGATGTTAATTTCATTCAAATCGATCCCAACAAGTGGATTTTATGAAAGTTTGCCCCAAGAGAATCACATCAAGACACACCGGATTGCCCTCGTAAGTGTTGTCGGTCTTGTTGGAGCTTGTTTCGCTCGATTTCGCTTTTGATGTTAACTTCGCATAAATAGAGATGCTAACAGTGGATTTTGTGAAAGTTTGCACCGAGGGAAACACTCTAAAATGCAACGGATTGCACTCCTAAGTGTTTCCGGCCTCATTAGAGCTTGTTTCGCTTGATTTCACTCGTGTTAAGTTCATTCAAATCGACCCAACAAGGATTTTATGAAAGTTTGCCCTCAAGAGAAACACTCAAGACACACCGATTGCCCTCGCAAGTGTTGTAGGTCTAGTTTGAGCTTGTTTCATCCGATTTAGCTTTCAAGTCAATTTCAGACAAGACGAGATCCTAACAGTGGATTTTATGAAAGTTTACACCGTGCAAGTAAACACCCCAAAAATGCAAAGGATTGCACTCCAAAGTGTCGCCGCCTCCTTAGAGCTTGTCTCTACGATTTTGCTCGATGTTAATTTCATTCAAATCGATCCAACAAGTGGATTTTATGAAAGTTTGCCCAAGAGAATCACATCAAGACACACCGGATTGCCCTCGTAAGTGTTGTCGGTCTTGTTGGATCTTGTTTCGCTCGATTTCGCTTTGATGTTAACTTCGCATAAATAGAGATGCTAACAGTGGATTTTGTGAAAGTTTGCACCGAGGGAAACACTCAAAATGCAACGGATTGCACTCCTAAGTGTTTCCGGCCTCATTAGAGCTTGTTTCGCTTGATTTCACTCGTGTTAAGTTCATTCAAATCGACCCAACAAGGATTTTATGAAAGTTTGCCCTCAAGAGAAACACTCAAGACACACCGATTGCCCTCGCAAGTGTTGTAGGTCTAGTTTGAGCTTGTTTCATCCGATTTAGCTTTCAAGTCAATTTCGTACAAGACGAGATCCTAACAGTGGATTTTATGAAAGTTTACACCGTGCGTAAACACCCCAAAAATGCAAAGGATTGCACTCCAAAGTGTCGCCGGCCTCCTTAGAGCTTGTCTCTACGATTTTGCTCTGATGTTAATTTCATTCAAATCGGGATCCGAACAAGTGGATTTTATGAAAGTTTGCCCCGAAGAGAATCACATCGAAGACACACTGGATTGCCCCCGTAAGTGTTGTCGGTCTTGTTGGAGCTTGTTTCGTTCGATTTCGCTTTGATGTTATCTTCGTACAAATAGAGATGCGAACAGGTGGATTTTATGAATGTTTGCACCGGAGGAAACACTCCGAAAATGCAACGGATTGCACTCCTAAGTGTTTCCGGTCTCATTAGAGCTTGTTTCGCTTGATTTCACTCAGGTGTTAAGTTCATTCAAATCGGGACCCGAACAAGGGGATTTTATGAAGGTTTGCCCTGAAGAGAAACACTCTAAAGACACACCGGATAGCCCTCGTAAGTGTTGTAGGTCTAGTTTGAGCTTGTTTCATCCGATTTAGCTTTCAAGTCAATTTCGTACAAGACGAGATCCGAACAGGTGGATTTTATGAAAGTTTACACCGTTAAACACCCCAAAATGCAAAGGATTGCACTCCAAAGTGTCGCCGGCCTCCTTAGAGCTTGTCTCTACGATTTTGCTCGATGTTAATTTCATTCAAATCGATCCCAACAAGTGGATTTTATGAAAGTTTGCCTCAAGAGAATCACATCAAGACACACCGGATTGCCCTCGTAAGTGTTGTCGGTCTTGTTGGATCTTGTTTCGCTCGATTTCGCTTTGATGTTAACTTCGCATAAATAGAGATGCTAACAGTGGATTTTGTGAAAGTTTGCACCGAGGGAAACACTCAAAATGCAACGGATTGCACTCCTAAGTGTTTCCGGCCTCATTAGAGCTTGTTTCGCTTGATTTCACTCGTGTTAAGTTCATTCAAATCGACCCAACAAGGATTTTATGAAAGTTTGCCCTCAAGAGAAACACTCAAGACACACCGATTGCCCTCGCAAGTGTTGTAGGTCTAGTTTGAGCTTGTTTCATCCGATTTAGCTTTCAAGTCAATTTCGTACAAGACGAGATCCTAACAGTGGATTTTATGAAAGTTTACACCGTGCGTAACACCCCAAAATGCAAAGGATTGCACTCCAAAGTGTCGCCGGCCTCTTAGAGCTTGTCTCTACGATTTTGCTCGATGTTAATTTCATTCAAATCGATCCAACAAGTGGATTTTATGAAAGTTTGCCTCAAGAGAATCACATCAAGACACACCGGATTGCCCTCGTAAGTGTTGTCGGTCTTGTTGGAGCTTGTTTCGCTCGATTTCGCTTTGATGTTAACTTCAGCATAAATAGAGATGCTAACAGTGGATTTTGTGAAAGTTTGCACCGAGGGAAACACTCAAAATGCAACGGATTGCACTCCTAAGTGTTTCCGGCCTCATTAGAGCTTGTTTCGCTTGATTTCACTCGTGTTAAGTTCATTCAAATCGACCCAACAAGGATTTTATGAAAGTTTGCCCTCAAGAGAAACACTCAAGACACACCGGATTGCCCTCGCAAGTGTTGTAGGTCTAGTTTGAGCTTGTTTCATCCGATTTAGCTTTCAAGTCAATTTCAGACAAGACGAGATCCTAACAGTGGATTTTATGAAAGTTTACACCGTGCGTAAACACCCCAAAATGCAAAGGATTGCACTCCAAAGTGTCGCCGGCCTCCTTAGAGCTTGTCTCTACGATTTTGCTCGATGTTAATTTCATTCAAATCGATCCAACAAGTGGATTTTATGAAAGTTTGCCTCAAGAGAATCACATCAAGACACACCGGATTGCCCTCGTAAGTGTTGTCGGTCTTGTTGGATCTTGTTTCGCTCGATTTCGCTTTGATGTTAACTTCGCATAAATAGAGATGCTAACAGTGGATTTTGTGAAAGTTTGCACCGAGGGAAACACTCAAAATGCAACGGATTGCACTCCTAAGTGTTTCCGGCCTCATTAGAGCTTGTTTCGCTTGATTTCACTCGTGTTAAGTTCATTCAAATCGACCCAACAAGGATTTTATGAAAGTTTGCCTCAAGAGAAACACTCAAGACACACCGGATTGCCCTCGCAAGTGTTGTAGGTCTAGTTTGAGCTTGTTTCATCCGATTTAGCTTTCAAGTCAATTTCGTACAAGACGAGATCCGAACAGGTGGATTTTATGAAAGTTTACACCGTGCGAAACACCCCAAAATGCAAAGGATTGCACTCCAAAGTGTCGCCGGCTCCTTAGAGCTTGTCTCTACGATTTTGCTCGATGTTAATTTCATTCAAATCGATCCCAACAAGTGGATTTTATGAAAGTTTGCCTCAAGAGAATCACATCAAGACACACCGGATTGCCCTCGTAAGTGTTGTCGGTCTTGTTGGATCTTGTTTCGCTCGATTTCGCTTTTGATGTTAACTTCGCATAAATAGAGATGCTAACAGTGGATTTTGTGAAAGTTTGCACCGAGGGAAACATCTAAAATGCAACGGATTGCACTCCTAAGTGTTTCCGGCCTCATTAGAGCTTGTTTCGCTTGATTTCACTCACTCGTGTTAAGTTCATTCAAATCGACCCAACAAGGATTTTATGAAAGTTTGCCCTCAAGAGAAACACTCAAGACACACCGATTGCCCTCGCAAGTGTTGTAGGTCTAGTTTGAGCTTGTTTCATCCGATTTAGCTTTCAAGTCAATTTCGTACAAGACGAGATCCTAACAGTGGATTTTATGAAAGTTTACACCGTGCTAAACACCCAAAATGCAAAGGATTGCACTCCAAAGTGTCGCCGGCCTCCTTAGAGCTTGTCTCTACGATTTTGCTCGATGTTAATTTCATTCAAATCGATCCCAACAAGTGGATTTTATGAAAGTTTGCCCTCAAGAGAATCACATCGAAGACACACTGGATTGCCCTCGTAAGTGTTGTCGGCCTTGTTGGAGCTTGTTTCGTTTGATTTCGCTTTGATGTTAACTTCGCACAAATAGAGATGCGAACAGTGGATTTTGTGAAAGTTTGCACCGAGGGAAACATCTAAAATGCAACGGATTGCACTCCTAAGTGTTTCCGGCCTCATTAGAGCTTGTTTCGCTTGATTTCACTCGTGTTAAGTTCATTCAAATCGACCCAACAAGGATTTTATGAAAGTTTGCCCTCAAGAGAAACACTCAAGACACACCGGATTGCCCTCGCAAGTGTTGTAGGTCTAGTTTGAGCTTGTTTCATCCGATTTAGCTTTCAAGTCAATTTCAGACAAGACGAGATCCTAACAGTGGATTTTATGAAAGTTTACACCGTGCGTAAACACCCCGCAAATGCAAAGGATTGCACTCCAAAGTGTCGCCGGCCTCCTTAGAGCTTGTCTCTACGATTTTGCTCGATGTTAATTTCATTCAAATCGATCCAACAAGTGGATTTTATGAAAGTTTGCCCCAAGAGAATCACATCAAGACACAATCGGATTGCCCTCGTAAGTGTTGTCGGTCTTGTTGGAGCTTGTTTCGCTCGATTTCGCTTTGATGTTAACTTCGCATAAATAGAGATGCTAACAGTGGATTTTGTGAAAGTTTGCACCGAGGGAAACATCTAAAATGCAACGGATTGCACTCCTAAGTGTTTCCGGCCTCATTAGAGCTTGTTTCGCTTGATTTCACTCGTGTTAAGTTCATTCAAATCGACCCAACAAGGATTTTATGAAAGTTTGCCCTGAAGAGAAACACTCTGAAGACACACCGGATTGCCCTCGCAAGTGTTGTAGGTCTAGTTTGAGCTTGTTTCATCCGATTTAGCTTTCAAGTCAATTTCGTACAAGACGAGATCCTAACAGTGGATTTTATGAAAGTTTACACCGTGCGTAAACACCCCAAAATGCAAAGGATTGCACTCCAAAGTGTCGCCGGCCTCCTTAGAGCTTGTCTCTACGATTTTGCTCGATGTTAATTTCATTCAAATCGATCCAACAAGTGGATTTTATGAAAGTTTGCCCAAGAGAATCACATCAAGACACACCGGATTGCCCTCGTAAGTGTTGTCGGTCTTGTTGGAGCTTGTTTCGCTCGATTTCGCTTTGATGTTAACTTCGCATAAATAGAGATGCTAACAGTGGATTTTGTGAAAGTTTGCACCGAGGGAAACACTCAAAATGCAACGGATTGCACTCCTAAGTGTTTCCGGCCTCATTAGAGCTTGTTTCGCTTGATTTCACTCGTGTTAAGTTCATTCAAATCGACCCAACAAGGATTTTATGAAAGTTTGCCTCAAGAGAAACACTCAAGACACACCGATTGCCCTCGCAAGTGTTGTAGGTCTAGTTTGAGCTTGTTTCATCCGATTTAGCTTTCAAGTCAATTTCGTACAAGACGAGATCCTAACAGTGGATTTTATGAAAGTTTACACCGTGCAAAAACACCCCAAAATGCAAAGGATTGCACTCCAAAGTGTCGCCGCCTCTTAGAGCTTGTCTCTACGATTTTGCTCGATGTTAATTTCATTCAAATCGATCCAACAAGTGGATTTTATGAAAGTTTGCCTCAAGAGAATCACATCAAGACACAATCGGATTGCCCTCGTAAGTGTTGTCGGTCTTGTTGGATCTTGTTTCGCTCGATTTCGCTTTGATGTTAACTTCAGCATAAATAGAGATGCTAACAGTGGATTTTGTGAAAGTTTGCACCGAGGGAAACACTCTAAAATGCAACGGATTGCACTCCTAAGTGTTTCCGGCCTCATTAGAGCTTGTTTCGCTTGATTTCACTCGTGTTAAGTTCATTCAAATCGACCCAACAAGGATTTTATGAAAGTTTGCCCTCAAGAGAAACACTCAAGACACACCGATTGCCCTCGCAAGTGTTGTAGGTCTAGTTTGAGCTTGTTTCATCCGATTTAGCTTTCAAGTCAATTTCGTACAAGACGAGATCCTAACAGTGGATTTTATGAAAGTTTACACCGTGCGTAAACACCCCAAAATGCAAAGGATTGCACTCCAAAGTGTCGCCGGCCTCCTTAGAGCTTGTCTCTACGATTTTGCTCGATGTTAATTTCATTCAAATCGATCCAACAAGTGGATTTTATGAAAGTTTGCCTCAAGAGAATCACATCAAGACACACCGGATTGCCCTCGTAAGTGTTGTCGGTCTTGTTGAGCTTGTTTCGCTCGATTTCGCTTTGATGTTAACTTCGCATAAATAGAGATGCTAACAGTGGATTTTGTGAAAGTTTGCACCGAGGGAAACACTCTAAAATGCAACGGATTGCACTCCTAAGTGTTTCCGGCCTCATTAGAGCTTGTTTCGCTTGATTTCACTCGTGTTAAGTTCATTCAAATCGACCCAACAAGGATTTTATGAAAGTTTGCCCTCAAGAGAAACACTCAAGACACACCGATTGCCCTCGCAAGTGTTGTAGGTCTAGTTTGAGCTTGTTTCATCCGATTTAGCTTTCAAGTCAATTTCAGACAAGACGAGATCCTAACAGTGGATTTTATGAAAGTTTACACCGTGCAAGTAAACACCCCGCAAATGCAAAGGATTGCACTCCAAAGTGTCGCCGGCCTCTTAGAGCTTGTCTCTACGATTTTGCTCGATGTTAATTTCATTCAAATCGATCCCAACAAGTGGATTTTATGAAAGTTTGCCTCAAGAGAATCACATCAAGACACACCGGATTGCCCTCGTAAGTGTTGTCGGTCTTGTTGGATCTTGTTTCGCTCGATTTCGCTTTTGATGTTAACTTCGCATAAATAGAGATGCTAACAGTGGATTTTGTGAAAGTTTGCACCGAGGGAAACACTCAAAATGCAACGGATTGCACTCCTAAGTGTTTCCGGCCTCATTAGAGCTTGTTTCGCTTGATTTCACTCGTGTTAAGTTCATTCAAATCGACCCAACAAGGATTTTATGAAAGTTTGCCCTGAAGAGAAACACTCTGAAGACACACCGGATTGCCCTCGCAAGTGTTGTAGGTCTAGTTTGAGCTTGTTTCATCCGATTTAGCTTTCAAGTCAATTTCGTACAAGACGAGATCCTAACAGTGGATTTTATGAAAGTTTACACCGTGCAAGTAAACACCCCAAAATGCAAAGGATTGCACTCCAAAGTGTCGCCGGCCTCCTTAGAGCTTGTCTCTACGATTTTGCTCGATGTTAATTTCATTCAAATCGATCCCAACAAGTGGATTTTATGAAAGTTTGCCCCAAGAGAATCACATCAAGACACAATCGGATTGCCCTCGTAAGTGTTGTCGGTCTTGTTGGATCTTGTTTCGCTCGATTTCGCTTTGATGTTAACTTCGCATAAATAGAGATGCTAACAGTGGATTTTGTGAAAGTTTGCACCGAGGGAAACACTCAAAATGCAACGGATTGCACTCCTAAGTGTTTCCGGCCTCATTAGAGCTTGTTTCGCTTGATTTCACTCGTGTTAAGTTCATTCAAATCGACCCAACAAGGATTTTATGAAAGTTTGCCCTCAAGAGAAACACTCAAGACACACCGATTGCCCTCGCAAGTGTTGTAGGTCTAGTTTGAGCTTGTTTCATCCGATTTAGCTTTCAAGTCAATTTCGTACAAGACGAGATCCTAACAGTGGATTTTATGAAAGTTTACACGTGCGTAAACACCCCAAAAATGCAAAGGATTGCACTCCAAAGTGTCGCCGGCCTCCTTAGAGCTTGTCTCTACGATTTTGCTCGATGTTAATTTCATTCAAATCGATCCCAACAAGTGGATTTTATGAAAGTTTGCCTCAAGAGAATCACATCAAGACACACATCGGATTGCCCTCGTAAGTGTTGTCGGTCTTGTTGGATCTTGTTTCGCTCGATTTCGCTTTGATGTTAACTTCGCATAAATAGAGATGCTAACAGTGGATTTTGTGAAAGTTTGCACCGAGGGAAACACTCAAAATGCAACGGATTGCACTCCTAAGTGTTTCCGGCCTCATTAGAGCTTGTTTCGCTTGATTTCACTCGTGTTAAGTTCATTCAAATCGACCCAACAAGGATTTTATGAAAGTTTGCCCTCAAGAGAAACACTCTGAAGACACACCGGATTGCCCTCGCAAGTGTTGTAGGTCTAGTTTGAGCTTGTTTCATCCGATTTAGCTTTCAAGTCAATTTCGTACAAGACGAGATCCGAACAGGTGGATTTTATGAAAGTTTACACCGTGCAAAAACACCCCAAAATGCAAAGGATTGCACTCCAAAGTGTCGCCGGCCTCCTTAGAGCTTGTCTCTACGATTTTGCTCGATGTTAATTTCATTCAAATCGATCCAACAAGTGGATTTTATGAAAGTTTGCCTCAAGAGAATCACATCAAGACACACGGATTGCCCTCGTAAGTGTTGTCGGTCTTGTTGGATCTTGTTTCGCTCGATTTCGCTTTTGATGTTAACTTCGCACAAATAGAGATGCTAACAGTGGATTTTGTGAAAGTTTGCACCGAGGAAACATCTAAAATGCAACGGATTGCACTCCTAAGTGTTTCCGGCCTCATTAGAGCTTGTTTCGCTTGATTTCACTCGTGTTAAGTTCATTCAAATCGACCCAACAAGGATTTTATGAAAGTTTGCCCTCAAGAGAAACACTCAAGACACACCGATTGCCCTCGCAAGTGTTGTAGGTCTAGTTTGAGCTTGTTTCATCTGATTTAGCTTTCAAGTCAATTTTGTACAAGACGAGATCCGAACAGTTGGATTTTATGAATGTTTACACCGGTGCGAAACACCCCGAAAATACAAAGGATTGCAATCCAAAGTGTCGCCGGTCTCCTTAGAGCTTGTCTCTGTCGATTTTGCTCTGATGTTAATTTCATTCAAATCGATCCAACAAGTGGATTTTATGAAAGTTTGCCTCAAGAGAATCACATCAAGACACACCGGATTGCCCTCGTAAGTGTTGTCGGTCTTGTTGGATCTTGTTTCGCTCGATTTCGCTTTTGATGTTAACTTCGCATAAATAGAGATGCTAACAGTGGATTTTGTGAAAGTTTGCACCGAGGGAAACACTCTAAAATGCAACGGATTGCACTCCTAAGTGTTTCCGGCCTCATTAGAGCTTGTTTCGCTTGATTTCACTCGTGTTAAGTTCATTCAAATCGACCCAACAAGGATTTTATGAAAGTTTGCCTCAAGAGAAACACTCAAGACACACCGATTGCCCTCGCAAGTGTTGTAGGTCTAGTTTGAGCTTGTTTCATCCGATTTAGCTTTCAAGTCAATTTCGTACAAGACGAGATCCTAACAGTGGATTTTATGAAAGTTTACACCGTGCTAAACACCCCAAAAATGCAAAGGATTGCACTCCAAAGTGTCGCCGGCCTCCTTAGAGCTTGTCTCTACGATTTTGCTCGATGTTAATTTCATTCAAATCGATCCCAACAAGTGGATTTTATGAAAGTTTGCCCCAAGAGAATCACATCAAGACACACCGGATTGCCCTCGTAAGTGTTGTCGGTCTTGTTGGATCTTGTTTCGCTCGATTTCGCTTTGATGTTAACTTCGCATAAATAGAGATGCTAACAGTGGATTTTGTGAAAGTTTGCACCGAGGGAAACATCTAAAATGCAACGGATTGCACTCCTAAGTGTTTCCGGCCTCATTAGAGCTTGTTTCGCTTGATTTCACTCGTGTTAAGTTCATTCAAATCGACCCAACAAGGATTTTATGAAAGTTTGCCCTCAAGAGAAACACTCAAGACACACCGATTGCCCTCGCAAGTGTTGTAGGTCTAGTTTGAGCTTGTTTCATCCGATTTAGCTTTCAAGTCAATTTCGTACAAGACGAGATCCTAACAGTGGATTTTATGAAAGTTTACACCGTGCGTAAACACCCCAAAATGCAAAGGATTGCACTCCAAAGTGTCGCCGGCTCCTTAGAGCTTGTCTCTACGATTTTGCTCGATGTTAATTTCATTCAAATCGATCCCAACAAGTGGATTTTATGAAAGTTTGCCCTCAAGAGAATCACATCAAGACACACCGGATTGCCCTCGTAAGTGTTGTCGGTCTTGTTGGATCTTGTTTCGCTCGATTTCGCTTTGATGTTAACTTCGCATAAATAGAGATGCTAACAGTGGATTTTGTGAAAGTTTGCACCGAGGAAACACTCTAAAATGCAACGGATTGCACTCCTAAGTGTTTCCGGCCTCATTAGAGCTTGTTTCGCTTGATTTCACTCGTGTTAAGTTCATTCAAATCGACCCAACAAGGATTTTATGAAAGTTTGCCTCAAGAGAAACACTCAAGACACACCGATTGCCCTCGCAAGTGTTGTAGGTCTAGTTTGAGCTTGTTTCATCCGATTTAGCTTTCAAGTCAATTTTGTACAAGACGAGATCCTAACAGTGGATTTTATGAAAGTTTACACCGTGCGAAAACACCCCAAAATGCAAAGGATTGCACTCCAAAGTGTCGCCGGCCTCCTTAGAGCTTGTCTCTACGATTTTGCTCGATGTTAATTTCATTCAAATCGATCCCAACAAGTGGATTTTATGAAAGTTTGCCTCAAGAGAATCACATCAAGACACACCGGATTGCCCTCGTAAGTGTTGTCGGTCTTGTTGGATCTTGTTTCGCTCGATTTCGCTTTGATGTTAACTTCGCATAAATAGAGATGCTAACAGTGGATTTTGTGAAAGTTTGCACCGAGGGAAACACTCAAAATGCAACGGATTGCACTCCTAAGTGTTTCCGGCCTCATTAGAGCTTGTTTCGCTTGATTTCACTCGTGTTAAGTTCATTCAAATCGACCCAACAAGGATTTTATGAAAGTTTGCCCTCAAGAGAAACACTCAAGACACACCGATTGCCCTCGCAAGTGTTGTAGGTCTAGTTTGAGCTTGTTTCATCCGATTTAGCTTTCAAGTCAATTTCGTACAAGACGAGATCCTAACAGTGGATTTTATGAAAGTTTACACCGTGCTAAACACCCCAAAAATGCAAAGGATTGCACTCCAAAGTGTCGCCGGCCTCCTTAGAGCTTGTCTCACGATTTTGCTCGATGTTAATTTCATTCAAATCGATCCAACAAGTGGATTTTATGAAAGTTTGCCTCAAGAGAATCACATCAAGACACACCGGATTGCCCTCGTAAGTGTTGTCGGTCTTGTTGGATCTTGTTTCGCTCGATTTCGCTTTGATGTTAACTTCGCATAAATAGAGATGCTAACAGTGGATTTTGTGAAAGTTTGCACCGAGGGAAACACTCTAAAATGCAACGGATTGCACTCCTAAGTGTTTCCGGCCTCATTAGAGCTTGTTTCGCTTGATTTCACTCGTGTTAAGTTCATTCAAATCGACCCAACAAGGATTTTATGAAAGTTTGCCCTCAAGAGAAACACTCAAGACACACCGATTGCCCTCGCAAGTGTTGTAGGTCTAGTTTGAGCTTGTTTCATCCGATTTAGCTTTCAAGTCAATTTCGTACAAGACGAGATCCTAACAGTGGATTTTATGAAAGTTTACACCGTGCGTAAACACCCCAAAAATGCAAAGGATTGCACTCCAAAGTGTCGCCGCCTCCTTAGAGCTTGTCTCTACGATTTTGCTCGATGTTAATTTCATTCAAATCGATCCCAACAAGTGGATTTTATGAAAGTTTGCCCCAAGAGAATCACATCAAGACACACCGGATTGCCCTCGTAAGTGTTGTCGGTCTTGTTGGATCTTGTTTCGCTCGATTTCGCTTTGATGTTAACTTCGCATAAATAGAGATGCTAACAGTGGATTTTGTGAAAGTTTGCACCGAGGGAAACACTCAAAATGCAACGGATTGCACTCCTAAGTGTTTCCGGCCTCATTAGAGCTTGTTTCGCTTGATTTCACTCGTGTTAAGTTCATTCAAATCGACCCAACAAGGATTTTATGAAAGTTTGCCCTCAAGAGAAACACTCAAGACACACCGATTGCCCTCGCAAGTGTTGTAGGTCTAGTTTGAGCTTGTTTCATCCGATTTAGCTTTCAAGTCAATTTCGTACAAGACGAGATCCTAACAGTGGATTTTATGAAAGTTTACACCGTGCTAAACACCCCAAAAATGCAAAGGATTGCACTCCAAAGTGTCGCCGGCCTCCTTAGAGCTTGTCTCTACGATTTTGCTCGATGTTAATTTCATTCAAATCGATCCAACAAGTGGATTTTATGAAAGTTTGCCCCAAGAGAATCACATCAAGACACACCGGATTGCCCTCGTAAGTGTTGTCGGTCTTGTTGGATCTTGTTTCGCTCGATTTCGCTTTGATGTTAACTTCGCATAAATAGAGATGCTAACAGTGGATTTTGTGAAAGTTTGCACCGAGGGAAACACTCTAAAATGCAACGGATTGCACTCCTAAGTGTTTCCGGCCTCATTAGAGCTTGTTTCGCTTGATTTCACTCGTGTTAAGTTCATTCAAATCGACCCAACAAGGATTTTATGAAAGTTTGCCCTCAAGAGAAACACTCAAGACACACCGATTGCCCTCGCAAGTGTTGTAGGTCTAGTTTGAGCTTGTTTCATCCGATTTAGCTTTCAAGTCAATTTCGTACAAGACGAGATCCTAACAGTGGATTTTATGAAAGTTTACACCGTGCGAAACACCCCAAAATGCAAAGGATTGCACTCCAAAGTGTCGCCGGCCTCCTTAGAGCTTGTCTCTACGATTTTGCTCGATGTTAATTTCATTCAAATCGATCCAACAAGTGGATTTTATGAAAGTTTGCCTCAAGAGAATCACATCAAGACACACCGGATTGCCCTCGTAAGTGTTGTCGGTCTTGTTGGAGCTTGTTTCGCTCGATTTCGCTTTGATGTTAACTTCGCATAAATAGAGATGCTAACAGTGGATTTTGTGAAAGTTTGCACCGAGGGAAACACTCAAAATGCAACGGATTGCACTCCTAAGTGTTTCCGGCCTCATTAGAGCTTGTTTCGCTTGATTTCACTCGTGTTAAGTTCATTCAAATCGACCCAACAAGGATTTTATGAAAGTTTGCCCTCAAGAGAAACACTCAAGACACACCGATTGCCCTCGCAAGTGTTGTAGGTCTAGTTTGAGCTTGTTTCATCCGATTTAGCTTTCAAGTCAATTTCGTACAAGACGAGATCCTAACAGTGGATTTTATGAAAGTTTACACCGTGCGTAAACACCCGAAAATGCAAAGGATTGCACTCCAAAGTGTCGCCGCCTCCTTAGAGCTTGTCTCTACGATTTTGCTCGATGTTAATTTCATTCAAATCGATCCAACAAGTGGATTTTATGAAAGTTTGCCCCAAGAGAATCACATCAAGACACACCGGATTGCCCTCGTAAGTGTTGTCGGTCTTGTTGGATCTTGTTTCGCTCGATTTCGCTTTGATGTTAACTTCAGACAAATAGAGATGCTAACAGTGGATTTTGTGAAAGTTTGCACCGAGGAAACACTCAAAATGCAACGGATTGCACTCCTAAGTGTTTCCGGCCTCATTAGAGCTTGTTTCGCTTGATTTCACTCGTGTTAAGTTCATTCAAATCGACCCAACAAGGATTTTATGAAAGTTTGCCCTCAAGAGAAACACTCAAGACACACCGATTGCCCTCGCAAGTGTTGTAGGTCTAGTTTGAGCTTGTTTCATCCGATTTAGCTTTCAAGTCAATTTTGTACAAGACGAGATCCTAACAGTGGATTTTATGAAAGTTTACACCGTGCGTAAACACCCCAAAATGCAAAGGATTGCACTCCAAAGTGTCGCCGTCTCCTTAGAGCTTGTCTCTACGATTTTGCTCGATGTTAATTTCATTCAAATCGATCCCAACAAGTGGATTTTATGAAAGTTTGCCCAAGAGAATCACATCAAGACACACCGGATTGCCCTCGTAAGTGTTGTCGGTCTTGTTGGATCTTGTTTCGCTCGATTTCGCTTTGATGTTAACTTCGCATAAATAGAGATGCTAACAGTGGATTTTGTGAAAGTTTGCACCGAGGGAAACATCTAAAATGCAACGGATTGCACTCCTAAGTGTTTCCGGCCTCATTAGAGCTTGTTTCGCTTGATTTCACTCGTGTTAAGTTCATTCAAATCGACCCAACAAGGATTTTATGAAAGTTTGCCCTGAAGAGAAACACTCTGAAGACACACCGGATTGCCCTCGCAAGTGTTGTAGGTCTAGTTTGAGCTTGTTTCATCCGATTTAGCTTTCAAGTCAATTTCGTACAAGACGAGATCCGAACAGGTGGATTTTATGAAAGTTTACACCGTGCGTAAACACCCCAAAATGCAAAGGATTGCACTCCAAAGTGTCGCCGCCTCCTTAGAGCTTGTCTCTACGATTTTGCTCTGATGTTAATTTCATTCAAATCGGGATCCGAACAAGTGGATTTTATGAAAGTTTGCCCCGAAGAGAATCACATCGAAGACACACTGGATTGCCCTCGTAAGTGTTGTCGGTCTTGTTGGATCTTGTTTCGTTCGATTTCGCTTTGATGTTAACTTCGTACAAATAGAGATGCGAACAGGTGGATTTTGTGAAAGTTTGCACCGAGGGAAACATCAAAATGCAACCGATTGCACTCCTAAGTGTTTCCGGTCTCATTAGAGTTTGTTTCGCTTGATTTCACTCTGGTGTTAAGTTCATTCAAATCGGGACCCGAACAAAGGGATTTTATGAAAGTTTGCCCTGAAGAGAAACACTCTGAAGACACACCGGATTGCCCTCGCAAGTGTTGTAGGTCTAGTTTGAGCTTGTTTCATCCGATTTAGCTTTCAAGTCAATTTCGTACAAGACGAGATCCGAACAGGTGGATTTTGTGAAAGTTTGCACCGTGCAAGTAAACACCCCAAAATGCAAAGGATTGCACTCCAAAGTGTCGCCGGCCTCCTTAGAGCTTGTCTCTACGATTTTGCTCGATGTTAATTTCATTCAAATCGATCCAACAAGTGGATTTTATGAAAGTTTGCCTCAAGAGAATCACATCAAGACACACCGGATTGCCCTCGTAAGTGTTGTCGGTCTTGTTGGATCTTGTTTCGCTCGATTTCGCTTTTGATGTTAACTTCGCATAAATAGAGATGCTAACAGTGGATTTTGTGAAAGTTTGCACCGAGGGAAACACTCAAAATGCAACGGATTGCACTCCTAAGTGTTTCCGGCCTCATTAGAGCTTGTTTCGCTTGATTTCACTCGTGTTAAGTTCATTCAAATCGACCCAACAAGGATTTTATGAAAGTTTGCCCTCAAGAGAAACACTCAAGACACACCGATTGCCCTCGCAAGTGTTGTAGGTCTAGTTTGAGCTTGTTTCATCCGATTTAGCTTTCAAGTCAATTTCGTACAAGACGAGATCCTAACAGTGGATTTTATGAAAGTTTACACCGTGCGAAACACCCCAAAATGCAAAGGATTGCACTCCAAAGTGTCGCCGGCCTCCTTAGAGCTTGTCTCTACGATTTTGCTCGATGTTAATTTCATTCAAATCGATCCAACAAGTGGATTTTATGAAAGTTTGCCCAAGAGAATCACATCAAGACACACCGGATTGCCCTCGTAAGTGTTGTCGGTCTTGTTGGATCTTGTTTCGCTCGATTTCGCTTTGATGTTAACTTCAGATAAATAGAGATGCTAACAGTGGATTTTGTGAAAGTTTGCACCGAGGGAAACACTCAAAAATGCAACGGATTGCACTCCTAAGTGTTTCCGGCCTCATTAGAGCTTGTTTCGCTTGATTTCACTCGTGTTAAGTTCATTCAAATCGACCCAACAAGGATTTTATGAAAGTTTGCCTCAAGAGAAACACTCAAGACACACCGGATTGCCCTCGCAAGTGTTGTAGGTCTAGTTTGAGCTTGTTTCATCCGATTTAGCTTTCAAGTCAATTTCGTACAAGACGAGATCCTAACAGTGGATTTTATGAAAGTTTACACCGTGCTAAACACCCCAAAATGCAAAGGATTGCACTCCAAAGTGTCGCCGGCCTCCTTAGAGCTTGTCTCTACGATTTTGCTCGATGTTAATTTCATTCAAATCGATCCAACAAGTGGATTTTATGAAAGTTTGCCTCAAGAGAATCACATCAAGACACACCGGATTGCCCTCGTAAGTGTTGTCGGTCTTGTTGGATCTTGTTTCGCTCGATTTCGCTTTGATGTTAACTTCGCATAAATAGAGATGCTAACAGTGGATTTTGTGAAAGTTTGCACCGAGGAAACACTCTAAAATGCAACGGATTGCACTCCTAAGTGTTTCCGGCCTCATTAGAGCTTGTTTCGCTTGATTTCACTCGTGTTAAGTTCATTCAAATCGGACCCAACAAGGATTTTATGAAAGTTTGCCCTCAAGAGAAACACTCAAGACACACCGATTGCCCTCGCAAGTGTTGTAGGTCTAGTTTGAGCTTGTTTCATCCGATTTAGCTTTCAAGTCAATTTCGTACAAGACGAGATCCTAACAGTGGATTTTATGAAAGTTTACACCGTGCGTAAACACCCCAAAATGCAAAGGATTGCACTCCAAAGTGTCGCCGGCCTCCTTAGAGCTTGTCTCTACGATTTTGCTCGATGTTAATTTCATTCAAATCGATCCCAACAAGTGGATTTTATGAAAGTTTGCCCCGAAGAGAATCACATCGAAGACACACTGGATTGCCCTCGTAAGTGTTGTCGGTCTTGTTGGATCTTGTTTCGTTCGATTTCGCTTTGATGTTAACTTCGTACAAATAGAGATGCAAACAGGTGGATTTTGTGAAAGTTTGCACCGAGGAAACACTCTAAAATGCAACGGATTGCACTCCTAAGTGTTTCCGGCCTCATTAGAGCTTGTTTCGCTTGATTTCACTCGTGTTAAGTTCATTCAAATCGACCCAACAAGGATTTTATGAAAGTTTGCCCTCAAGAGAAACACTCAAGACACACCGATTGCCCTCGCAAGTGTTGTAGGTCTAGTTTGAGCTTGTTTCATCCGATTTAGCTTTCAAGTCAATTTCGTACAAGACGAGATCCTAACAGTGGATTTTATGAAAGTTTACACCGTGCAAGTAAACACCCCAAAATGCAAAGGATTGCACTCCAAAGTGTCGCCGCCTCCTTAGAGCTTGTCTCTACGATTTTGCTCGATGTTAATTTCATTCAAATCGATCCAACAAGTGGATTTTATGAAAGTTTGCCTCAAGAGAATCACATCAAGACACACCGGATTGCCCTCGTAAGTGTTGTCGGTCTTGTTGGAGCTTGTTTCGCTCGATTTCGCTTTGATGTTAACTTCGCATAAATAGAGATGCTAACAGTGGATTTTGTGAAAGTTTGCACCGAGGGAAACACTCAAAAATGCAACGGATTGCACTCCTAAGTGTTTCCGGCCTCATTAGAGCTTGTTTCGCTTGATTTCACTCGTGTTAAGTTCATTCAAATCGACCCAACAAGGATTTTATGAAAGTTTGCCCTCAAGAGAAACACTCAAGACACACCGATTGCCCTCGCAAGTGTTGTAGGTCTAGTTTGAGCTTGTTTCATCCGATTTAGCTTTCAAGTCAATTTCGTACAAGACGAGATCCTAACAGTGGATTTTATGAAAGTTTACACCGTGCGTAAACACCCCAAAAATGCAAAGGATTGCACTCCAAAGTGTCGCCGGCTCCTTAGAGCTTGTCTCTACGATTTTGCTCGATGTTAATTTCATTCAAATCGATCCAACAAGTGGATTTTATGAAAGTTTGCCTCAAGAGAATCACATCAAGACACACCGGATTGCCCTCGTAAGTGTTGTCGGTCTTGTTGGATCTTGTTTCGCTCGATTTCGCTTTGATGTTAACTTCGCATAAATAGAGATGCTAACAGTGGATTTTGTGAAAGTTTGCACCGAGGGAAACACTCTAAAATGCAACGGATTGCACTCCTAAGTGTTTCCGGCCTCATTAGAGCTTGTTTCGCTTGATTTCACTCGTGTTAAGTTCATTCAAATCGGACCCAACAAGGATTTTATGAAAGTTTGCCCTCAAGAGAAACACTCAAGACACACCGATTGCCCTCGCAAGTGTTGTAGGTCTAGTTTGAGCTTGTTTCATCCGATTTAGCTTTCAAGTCAATTTTGTACAAGACGAGATCCTAACAGTGGATTTTATGAAAGTTTACACCGTGCAAAAACACCCCAAAATGCAAAGGATTGCACTCCAAAGTGTCGCCGTCTCCTTAGAGCTTGTCTCTACGATTTTGCTCGATGTTAATTTCATTCAAATCGATCCAACAAGTGGATTTTATGAAAGTTTGCCCTCAAGAGAATCACATCAAGACACACCGGATTGCCCTCGTAAGTGTTGTCGGTCTTGTTGGATCTTGTTTCGCTCGATTTCGCTTTGATGTTAACTTCGCATAAATAGAGATGCTAACAGTGGATTTTGTGAAAGTTTGCACCGAGGGAACACTCAAAATGCAACGGATTGCACTCCTAAGTGTTTCCGGCCTCATTAGAGCTTGTTTCGCTTGATTTCACTCGTGTTAAGTTCATTCAAATCGACCCAACAAGGATTTTATGAAAGTTTGCCCTCAAGAGAAACACTCAAGACACACCGGATTGCCCTCGCAAGTGTTGTAGGTCTAGTTTGAGCTTGTTTCATCCGATTTAGCTTTCAAGTCAATTTCGTACAAGACGAGATCCTAACAGTGGATTTTATGAAAGTTTACACCGTGCGTAAACACCCCGCAAATGCAAAGGATTGCACTCCAAAGTGTCGCCGGCCTCCTTAGAGCTTGTCTCTACGATTTTGCTCGATGTTAATTTCATTCAAATCGATCCAACAAGTGGATTTTATGAAAGTTTGCCCCAAGAGAATCACATCAAGACACACCGGATTGCCCTCGTAAGTGTTGTCGGTCTTGTTGATCTTGTTTCGCTCGATTTCGCTTTGATGTTAACTTCGCATAAATAGAGATGCTAACAGTGGATTTTGTGAAAGTTTGCACCGAGGGAAACACTCAAAATGCAACGGATTGCACTCCTAAGTGTTTCCGGCCTCATTAGAGCTTGTTTCGCTTGATTTCACTCGTGTTAAGTTCATTCAAATCGACCCAACAAGGATTTTATGAAAGTTTGCCCTCAAGAGAAACACTCAAGACACACCGATTGCCCTCGCAAGTGTTGTAGGTCTAGTTTGAGCTTGTTTCATCCGATTTAGCTTTCAAGTCAATTTCGTACAAGACGAGATCCTAACAGTGGATTTTATGAAAGTTTACACCGTGCGTAAACACCCCAAAAATGCAAAGGATTGCACTCCAAAGTGTCGCCGGCCTCCTTAGAGCTTGTCTCTACGATTTTGCTCGATGTTAATTTCATTCAAATCGATCCCAACAAGTGGATTTTATGAAAGTTTGCCTCAAGAGAATCACATCAAGACACACCGGATTGCCCTCGTAAGTGTTGTCGGTCTTGTTGATCTTGTTTCGCTCGATTTCGCTTTGATGTTAACTTCAGCATAAATAGAGATGCGAACAGGTGGATTTTGTGAAAGTTTGCACCGAGGGAAACACTCCGAAAATGCAACGGATTGCACTCCTAAGTGTTTCCGGTCTCATTAGAGTTTGTTTCGCTTGATTTCACTCTGGTGTTAAGTTCATTCAAATCGGGACCCAACAAGGATTTTATGAAAGTTTGCCTCAAGAGAAACACTCAAGACACACCGATTGCCCTCGCAAGTGTTGTAGGTCTAGTTTGAGCTTGTTTCATCCGATTTAGCTTTCAAGTCAATTTCGTACAAGACGAGATCCGAACAGGTGGATTTTATGAAAGTTTACACCGGTGCGAAACACCCCGCAAATGCAAAGGATTGCACTCCAAAGTGTCGCCGGTCTCCTTGGAGCTTGTCTCGATCGATTTTGCTCTGATGTTAATTTCATTCAAATCCGGATCCGAACAAGTGGATTTTATGAAAGTTTGCCCCGAAGAGAATCACATCGAAGACACACTGGATTGCCCTCGTAAGTGTTGTCGGTCTTGTTGGATCTTGTTTCGTTCGATTTCGCTTTGATGTTAACTTCGTACAAATAGAGATGCGAACAGGTGGATTTTGTGAAAGTTTGCACCGGAGGGAAACACTCTGAAAATGCAACGGATTGCACTCCTAAGTGTTTCCGGTCTCATTAGAGCTTGTTTCGCTTGATTTCACTCGTGTTAAGTTCATTCAAATCGACCCAACAAGGATTTTATGAAAGTTTGCCCTCAAGAGAAACACTCAAGACACACCGATTGCCCTCGCAAGTGTTGTAGGTCTAGTTTGAGCTTGTTTCATCCGATTTAGCTTTCAAGTCAATTTCGTACAAGACGAGATCCTAACAGTGGATTTTATGAAAGTTTACACCGTGCGTAAACACCCCAAAATGCAAAGGATTGCACTCCAAAGTGTCGCCGGCCTCCTTAGAGCTTGTCTCTACGATTTTGCTCGATGTTAATTTCATTCAAATCGATCCCAACAAGTGGATTTTATGAAAGTTTGCCCCAAGAGAATCACATCAAGACACACCGGATTGCCCTCGTAAGTGTTGTCGGTCTTGTTGATCTTGTTTCGCTCGATTTCGCTTTGATGTTAACTTCGCATAAATAGAGATGCTAACAGTGGATTTTGTGAAAGTTTGCACCGAGGGAAACACTCTAAAATGCAACGGATTGCACTCCTAAGTGTTTCCGGCCTCATTAGAGCTTGTTTCGCTTGATTTCACTCGTGTTAAGTTCATTCAAATCGACCCAACAAGGATTTTATGAAAGTTTGCCCTCAAGAGAAACACTCAAGACACACCGGATTGCCCTCGCAAGTGTTGTAGGTCTAGTTTGAGCTTGTTTCATCCGATTTAGCTTTCAAGTCAATTTCGTACAAGACGAGATCCTAACAGTGGATTTTATGAAAGTTTACACCGTGCGTAAACACCCCAAAATGCAAAGGATTGCACTCCAAAGTGTCGCCGGCCTCCTTAGAGCTTGTCTCTACGATTTTGCTCGATGTTAATTTCATTCAAATCGATCCCAACAAGTGGATTTTATGAAAGTTTGCCCTCAAGAGAATCACATCAAGACACACCGGATTGCCCTCGTAAGTGTTGTCGGTCTTGTTGATCTTGTTTCGCTCGATTTCGCTTTGATGTTAACTTCGCATAAATAGAGATGCTAACAGTGGATTTTGTGAAAGTTTGCACCGAGGGAAACACTCAAAATGCAACGGATTGCACTCCTAAGTGTTTCCGGCCTCATTAGAGCTTGTTTCGCTTGATTTCACTCGTGTTAAGTTCATTCAAATCGACCCAACAAGGATTTTATGAAAGTTTGCCCTCAAGAGAAACACTCAAGACACACCGATTGCCCTCGCAAGTGTTGTAGGTCTAGTTTGAGCTTGTTTCATCCGATTTAGCTTTCAAGTCAATTTCGTACAAGACGAGATCCTAACAGTGGATTTTATGAAAGTTTACACCGTGCAAGTAAACACCCCAAAATGCAAAGGATTGCACTCCAAAGTGTCGCCGGCCTCCTTAGAGCTTGTCTCTACGATTTTGCTCGATGTTAATTTCATTCAAATCGATCCCAACAAGTGGATTTTATGAAAGTTTGCCCTCAAGAGAATCACATCAAGACACACCGGATTGCCCTCGTAAGTGTTGTCGGTCTTGTTGGATCTTGTTTCGCTCGATTTCGCTTTTGATGTTAACTTCGCATAAATAGAGATGCTAACAGTGGATTTTGTGAAAGTTTGCACCGAGGGAAACACTCAAAATGCAACGGATTGCACTCCTAAGTGTTTCCGGCCTCATTAGAGCTTGTTTCGCTTGATTTCACTCGTGTTAAGTTCATTCAAATCGACCCAACAAGGATTTTATGAAAGTTTGCCCTCAAGAGAAACACTCAAGACACACCGGATTGCCCTCGCAAGTGTTGTAGGTCTAGTTTGAGCTTGTTTCATCCGATTTAGCTTTCAAGTCAATTTCGTACAAGACGAGATCCTAACAGTGGATTTTATGAAAGTTTACACCGTGCAAAACACCCCAAAAATGCAAAGGATTGCACTCCAAAGTGTCGCCGGCCTCCTTAGAGCTTGTCTCTACGATTTTGCTCGATGTTAATTTCATTCAAATCGATCCAACAAGTGGATTTTATGAAAGTTTGCCTCAAGAGAATCACATCAAGACACACCGGATTGCCCTCGTAAGTGTTGTCGGTCTTGTTGTTGATCTTGTTTCGCTCGATTTCGCTTTTGATGTTAACTTCAGATAAATAGAGATGCTAACAGTGGATTTTGTGAAAGTTTGCACCGAGGGAAACACTCAAAATGCAACGGATTGCACTCCTAAGTGTTTCCGGCCTCATTAGAGCTTGTTTCGCTTGATTTCACTCGTGTTAAGTTCATTCAAATCGACCCAACAAGGATTTTATGAAAGTTTGCCCTCAAGAGAAACACTCAAGACACACCGGATTGCCCTCGCAAGTGTTGTAGGTCTAGTTTGAGCTTGTTTCATCCGATTTAGCTTTCAAGTCAATTTCGTACAAGACGAGATCCGAACAGTGGATTTTATGAAAGTTTACACCGTGCTAAACACCCAAAATGCAAAGGATTGCACTCCAAAGTGTCGCCGGCCTCCTTAGAGCTTGTCTCTACGATTTTGCTCGATGTTAATTTCATTCAAATCGATCCAACAAGTGGATTTTATGAAAGTTTGCCCTCAAGAGAATCACATCAAGACACACCGGATTGCCCTCGTAAGTGTTGTCGGTCTTGTTGGATCTTGTTTCGCTCGATTTCGCTTTGATGTTAACTTCGCATAAATAGAGATGCTAACAGTGGATTTTGTGAAAGTTTGCACCGAGGGAAACACTCAAAATGCAACGGATTGCACTCCTAAGTGTTTCCGGCCTCATTAGAGCTTGTTTCGCTTGATTTCACTCGTGTTAAGTTCATTCAAATCGACCCAACAAGGATTTTATGAAAGTTTGCCTCAAGAGAAACACTCAAGACACACCGATTGCCCTCGCAAGTGTTGTTGGTCTAGTTTGAGCTTGTTTCATCCGATTTAGCTTTCAAGTCAATTTTGTACAAGACGAGATCCGAACAGGTGGATTTTATGAAAGTTTACACCGGTGCGAAACACCCCGCAAATGCAAAGGATTGCACTCCAAAGTGTCGCCGGCCTCCTTAGAGCTTGTCTCTACGATTTTGCTCGATGTTAATTTCATTCAAATCGATCCAAACAAGTGGATTTTATGAAAGTTTGCCTCAAGAGAATCACATCAAGACACACCGGATTGCCCTCGTAAGTGTTGTCGGTCTTGTTGGATCTTGTTTCGCTCGATTTCGCTTTGATGTTAACTTCAGACAAATAGAGATGCTAACAGTGGATTTTGTGAAAGTTTGCACCGAGGGAAACACTCAAAAATGCAACGGATTGCACTCCTAAGTGTTTCCGGCCTCATTAGAGCTTGTTTCGCTTGATTTCACTCGTGTTAAGTTCATTCAAATCGACCCAACAAGGATTTTATGAAAGTTTGCCCTCAAGAGAAACACTCAAGACACACCGATTGCCCTCGCAAGTGTTGTAGGTCTAGTTTGAGCTTGTTTCATCCGATTTAGCTTTCAAGTCAATTTCGTACAAGACGAGATCCTAACAGTGGATTTTATGAAAGTTTACACCGTGCTAAACACACCTCAAAATGCAAAGGATTGCACTCCAAAGTGTCGCCGGCCTCCTTAGAGCTTGTCTCTACGATTTTGCTCGATGTTAATTTCATTCAAATCGATCCCAACAAGTGGATTTTATGAAAGTTTGCCTCAAGAGAATCACATCAAGACACACCGGATTGCCCTCGTAAGTGTTGTCGGTCTTGTTGGATCTTGTTTCGTTCGATTTCGCTTTGATGTTAACTTCGTACAAATAGAGATGCGAAAAGGTGGATTTTGTGAAAGTTTGCACCGGAGGGAAACACTCTAAAATGCAACGGATTGCACTCCTAAGTGTTTCCGGCCTCATTAGAGCTTGTTTCGCTTGATTTCACTCGTGTTAAGTTCATTCAAATCGGACCCAACAAGGATTTTATGAAAGTTTGCCCTGAAGAGAAACACTCTGAAGACACACCGGATTGCCCTCGCAAGTGTTGTAGGTCTTGTTTGAGCTTGTTTCATCCGATTTAGCTTTCAAGTCAATTTCGTACAAGACGAGATCCGAACAGGTGGATTTTTTGAAAGTTTACACCGCAAAAGTAAACACCCCAAAATGCAAAGGATTGCACTCCAAAGTGTCGCCGGCCTCCTTAGAGCTTGTCTCTACGATTTTGCTCGATGTTAATTTCATTCAAATCGGGATCCGAACAAGTGGATTTTATGAAAGTTTGCCCCGAAGAGAATCACATCGAAGACACACTGGATTGCCCTCGTAAGTGTTGTCGGTCTTGTTGGATCTTGTTTCGTTCGATTTCGCTTTGATGTTAACTTCGCATAAATAGAGATGCTAACAGTGGATTTTGTGAAAGTTTGCACCGAGGGAAACACTCAAAAATGCAACGGATTGCACTCCTAAGTGTTTCCGGCCTCATTAGAGCTTGTTTCGCTTGATTTCACTCGTGTTAAGTTCATTCAAATCGACCCAACAAGGGATTTTATGAAAGTTTGCCCAAGAGAAACACTCTGAAGACACACCGGATTGCCCTCGCAAGTGTTGTAGTCTAGTTTGAGCTTGTTTCATCCGATTTAGCTTTCAAGTCAATTTCGTACAAAACGAGATCCGAACAGGTGGATTTTATGAAAGTTTACACCGTGCTAAACACCCCGAAATGCAAAGGATTGCACTCCAAAGTGTCGCCGGCCTCCTTAGAGCTTGTCTCTACGATTTTGCTCGATGTTAATTTCATTCAAATCGATCCCAACAAGTGGATTTTATGAAAGTTTGCCTCAAGAGAATCACATCAAGACACACCGGATTGCCCTCGTAAGTGTTGTCGGTCTTGTTGGATCTTGTTTCGCTCGATTTCGCTTTGATGTTAACTTCGCATAAATAGAGATGCTAACAGTGGATTTTGTGAAAGTTTGCACCGAGGGAAACACTCTAAAATGCAACGGATTGCACTCCTAAGTGTTTCCGGCCTCATTAGAGCTTGTTTCGCTTGATTTCACTCGTGTTAAGTTCATTCAAATCGACCCAACAAGGATTTTATGAAAGTTTGCCCTGAAGAGAAACACTCTGAAGACACACCGGATTGCCCTCGCAAGTGTTGTAGGTCTAGTTTGAGCTTGTTTCATCCGATTTAGCTTTCAAGTCAATTTCGTACAAGACGAGATCCGAACAGGTGGATTTTATGAAAGTTTACACCGGTGCAAAACACCCCGCAAATGCAAAGGATTGCACTCCAAAGTGTCGCCGGCTCTCTTAGAGCTTGTCTCTACGATTTTGCTCGATGTTAATTTCATTCAAATCGATCCCAACAAGTGGATTTTATGAAAGTTTGCCTCAAGAGAATCACATCGAAGACACACTGGATTGCCCTCGTAAGTGTTGTCGGTCTTGTTGGATCTTGTTTCGTTCGATTTCGCTTTGATGTTAACTTCGTACAAATAGAGATGCGAACAGGTGGATTTTGTGAAAGTTTGCACCGGAGGGAAACACTCTAAAATGCAACGGATTGCACTCCTAAGTGTTTCCGGCCTCATTAGAGCTTGTTTCGCTTGATTTCACTCGTGTTAAGTTCATTCAAATCGACCCAACAAGGATTTTATGAAAGTTTGCCCTGAAGAGAAACACTCTGAAGACACACCGGATTGCCCTCGCAAGTGTTGTAGGTCTAGTTTGAGCTTGTTTCATCCGATTTAGCTTTCAAGTCAATTTCGTACAAGACGAGATCCGAACAGGTGGATTTTATGAAAGTTTACACCGGTGCGAAACACCCCAAAAATGCAAAGGATTGCACTCCAAAGTGTCGCCGCCTCCTTAGAGCTTGTCTCTACGATTTTGCTCGATGTTAATTTCATTCAAATCGATCCAACAAGTGGATTTTATGAAAGTTTGCCTCAAGAGAATCACATCAAGACACACCGGATTGCCCTCGTAAGTGTTGTCGGTCTTGTTGGAGCTTGTTTCGCTCGATTTCGCTTTGATGTTAACTTCGCAAAATAGAGATGCTAACAGTGGATTTTGTGAAAGTTTGCACCGAGGGAAACACTCAAAAATGCAACGGATTGCACTCCTAAGTGTTTCCGGCCTCATTAGAGCTTGTTTCGCTTGATTTCACTCGTGTTAAGTTCATTCAAATCGGACCCAACAAGGATTTTATGAAAGTTTGCCCTGAAGAGAAACACTCTGAAGACACACCGGATTGCCCTCGCAAGTGTTGTAGGTCTTGTTTGAGCTTGTTTCATCCGATTTAGCTTTCAAGTCAATTTCGTACAAGACGAGATCCGAACAGGTGGATTTTATGAAAGTTTACACCGTGCGTAAACACCCCAAAATGCAAAGGATTGCACTCCAAAGTGTCGCCGGCCTCCTTAGAGCTTGTCTCTACGATTTTGCTCGATGTTAATTTCATTCAAATCGATCCAACAAGTGGATTTTATGAAAGTTTGCCTCAAGAGAATCACATCAAGACACACGGATTGCCCTCGTAAGTGTTGTCGGTCTTGTTGGAGCTTGTTTCGCTCGATTTCGCTTTTGATGTTAACTTCGCATAAATAGAGATGCTAACAGTGGATTTTGTGAAAGTTTGCACCGAGGGAAACACTCTAAAATGCAACGGATTGCACTCCTAAGTGTTTCCGGCCTCATTAGAGCTTGTTTCGCTTGATTTCACTCGTGTTAAGTTCATTCAAATCGACCCAACAAGGATTTTATGAAAGTTTGCCCTGAAGAGAAACACTCTGAAGACACACCGGATTGCCCTCGCAAGTGTTGTAGGTCTTGTTTGAGCTTGTTTCATCCGATTTAGCTTTCAAGTCAATTTCGTACAAGACGAGATCCGAACAGGTGGATTTTATGAAAGTTTACACCGGTGCGAAACACCCCGCAAATGCAAAGGATTGCACTCCAAAGTGTCGCCGGTCTCCTTAGAGCTTGTCTCGGTCGATTTTGCTCTGATGTTAATTTCATTCAAATCGGGATCCGAACAAGTGGATTTTATGAAAGTTTGCCCCGAAGAGAATCACATCGAAGACACACTGGATTGCCCTCGTAAGTGTTGTCGGTCTTGTTGGATCTTGTTTCGTTCGATTTCGCTTTGATGTTAACTTCGTACAAATAGAGATGCGAACAGGTGGATTTTGTGAAAGTTTGCACCGGAGGGAAACACTCCGAAAATGCAACGGATTGCACTCCTAAGTGTTTCCGGTCTCATTAGAGCTTGTTTCGCTTGATTTCACTCTGGTGTTAAGTTCATTCAAATCGGACCCAACAAGAGGATTTTATGAAAGTTTGCCCTGAAGAGAAACACTCTGAAGACACACCGGATTGCCCTCGCAAGTGTTGTAGGTCTTGTTTGAGCTTGTTTCATCCGATTTAGCTTTCAAGTCAATTTCGTACAAGACGAGATCCGAACAGGTGGATTTTATGAAAGTTTACACCGTGCGTAAACACCCCAAAATGCAAAGGATTGCACTCCAAAGTGTCGCCGCCTCCTTAGAGCTTGTCTCTACGATTTTGCTCGATGTTAATTTCATTCAAATCGATCCAACAAGTGGATTTTATGAAAGTTTGCCTCAAGAGAATCACATCGAAGACACACTGGATTGCCCTCGTAAGTGTTGTCGGTCTTGTTGGATCTTGTTTCGTTCGATTTCGCTTTGATGTTAACTTCGTACAAATAGAGATGCGAACAGGTGGATTTTGTGAAAGTTTGCACCGGAGGGAAACACTCTGAAAATGCAACGGATTGCACTCCTAAGTGTTTCCGGTCTCATTAGAGCTTGTTTCGCTTGATTTCGCTCTGCTGTTAAGTTCATTCAAATCGGGACCCGAACAAGAGGATTTTATGAAAGTTTGCCCTGAAGAGAAACACTCTGAAGACACACCGGATTGCCCTCGCAAGTGTTGTAGGTCTAGTTTGAGCTTGTTTCATCCGATTTAGCTTTCAAGTCAATTTCGTACAAGACGAGATCCGAACAGGTGGATTTTATGAAAGTTTACACCGGTGCGAAACACCCCGAAAATGCAAAGGATTGCACTCCAAAGTGTCGCCGGTCTCCTTAGAGCTTGTCTCGCTCGATTTCGCTCTGATGTTAATTTCATTCAAATCGATCCAACAAGTGGATTTTATGAAAGTTTGCCCTCAAGAGAATCACATCAAGACACACCGGATTGCCCTCGTAAGTGTTGTCGGTCTTGTTGGAGCTTGTTTCGTTCGATTTCGCTTTGATGTTAACTTCGTACAAATAGAGATGCGAACAGGTGGATTTTGTGAAAGTTTGCACCGGAGGGAAACACTCCGAAAATGCAACGGATTGCACTCCTAAGTGTTTCCGGTCTCATTAGAGCTTGTTTCGCTTGATTTCACTCTGGTGTTAAGTTCATTCAAATCGACCCAACAAGGATTTTATGAAAGTTTGCCCTCAAGAGAAACACTCAAGACACACCGATTGCCCTCGCAAGTGTTGTAGGTCTAGTTTGAGCTTGTTTCATCCGATTTAGCTTTCAAGTCAATTTCGTACAAGACGAGATCCTAACAGTGGATTTTATGAAAGTTTACACCGTGCTAAACAAACACCCCGCAAAAATGCAAAGGATTGCACTCCAAAGTGTCGCCGGCCTCCTTAGAGCTTGTCTCTGCCGATTTTGCTCGATGTTAATTTCATTCAAATCGATCCCAACAAGTGGATTTTATGAAAGTTTGCCTCAAGAGAATCACATCAAGACACACCGGATTGCCCTCGTAAGTGTTGTTCTTTGTCTTGTTGGAGCTTGTTTCGCTCGATTTCGCTTTTGATGTTAACTTCAGACAAATAGAGATGCTAACAGTGGATTTTGTGAAAGTTTGCACCGAGGGAAACATCTCAAAATGCAACGGATTGCACTCCTAAGTGTTTCCGGTCTCATTAGAGCTTGTTTCGCTTGATTTCACTCGTTAAGTTCATTCAAATCGACCCAACAAGGATTTTATGAAAGTTTGCTCTAGTTACATAGATTGAATTTGCATTACGTGTTGATTCGTTGCTAGTCGTAGTGTCTAGTGTGATTAGAGTTTCGAATTCGTAGTCACCACGGCGTCACGCTGCTTCATTTTTGCCGCTGCACAACACTCCATAGCCGTTGTTGCCGTGTCCACGTTCACCCCTCGCCGCTGCATTGTCTCCCTTCAAACCACACGCCTCTACTCATATTTGAGTCCTCCGTCCACTCGGTTTGGAGTTCCGTAGTTTTCAACCGCAGAACTTCTCTTCTTTGGCCGAAATTCATTCAAGCAAGCCACTTTGCTTTCACGTTTTGGTATCTATCCCCTTTAATTGTTGTGCTGCCTATATTTAAATAAAAAGAGCCGCACCTAAAAAGAGAAAGGAAAAGAGGGTGCACAACTCAAAGGTTGAAAAAAAAGAGAGGCCGCAAGGTACAAAGAGGGAGACAGATCGCCATAAAAAGAAACTGCTTGCTATTTTTTTTTTGCTTTGTGCTGTGTTCGTTTTGCCTAGCTGTGACATACATATATGATTCGGTTCGCGTCTCTATTTCAGTCTAGGCATAGGACCAGCATATATCGACTTGAATTCTAATTCAATTTGTGTGACTATTTTGGCATTAGCGTTTTCATTTGCTACCATATTAGCCGCCTATAGCTACACAAATACTCCAACTGTTCCGATAATTGCTACTTGCACCGGTACATTATATCTTTTGACGTTTGACTTGCCGGTTGCCGACAACTCCTGTTTCGTTTGGTAAGAATTGGTAAGAATTTGATTAACAAGTAGAGAGTTGAGTGCCTTTGTTAGCCACATCCTAGTAGTTGATAGGGCAATTTAACTCTTGTGTTTGCTTGTTTTTCTCTCTTGTTTGTCATCTAACCATGTCAGGAATAGAAGATAATGTGCCCCCTCACTCACCCCGTACACGACGGATCATACAACACTTTGATCGACAAGTACGGGTGCGTACTGAAAATCTGGAAGAGGATGTGCGGGTGACCAATGAGCGACTTGGTCAGCTTGAAGCTGCACAAATTGAGACTAATTTGTCTCTCACGGCCGTCAATGCTTCACTTAACCAAATTCTCACTCGCCTTGATGGATTGGGTGGTACCAATACAGTTCACAAGGTGAATGACCGAACACAATGGGATGACAATCATGGAGCATTGGGCAGTGACATTGCTGACAATAATGATGATGAATATGTTGCCGACACTGAGGTTGAGGAGGTAGATGCACGCGTCTCGCTGTCGGCGTCAACGCAACCAAGACCGGTATGGTTCCTTTGCAACATAACGTACGTGCAATTGAAGCCTCACTTGGTAAGATCAAATTCACTATCCCACCTTTTGATGGCAAATATGATCCTGATGCTTATCTTACATGGGTATTAGAAATCGAACAAAAATTTGATTGCCATGATTTTCCAGACGAAAAAAGAGTTAGAGCTGCCACTAGTGAATTTACTGCCTTTGCTTCTGTTTGGTGGAGTGAATATAAACACAAAAATCCAAATGCTGCACGTACTTGGGAAGACTTAAAAAGAATCATGCGAGCTAGATTTGTTCCTTCATATTATGTGCGTGATCTTTTAAATAAATTGCAACAATTGAGGCAATGTAGTAACTCTGTAGAAGAATATTATCAATAATTGCAAATGGGTATGCTTAGATGTGAGCTAGTTGATGATGAGGACATCACTTCCATAGATATAACCACATGTACACATCAATTTGAACCCGCTGCTATTATACAAGGACCGGTTACTCGGGCTCCCGCACGACAGTTTAATCTTCAGGAACCTTGGGGAAGACTTGCAAACCACAAGGGAGTTCGCGTCCGGAGGGAAAAGCAAATTGGAATCAGCTTCGGACTCCCAGAGATGGTCAAGTTCAAACGGTCATAACTTTTGTTCTAGAAGGCTTCTGGAGGTCTATGAGTACAAGAACGAAAGCACTGGTCGTCCTCTTTCAAACGGATCTGAGATCACCTCAAAATTCCCTTCGAGTCAGCGGGAAAACGCAAAAAAATCCAGAACACTTTTTCAGTCCGAGTTCGAGTCCAATTCGAACTCAGAAACAGCACTGACTTTAAAGTGCCATAACTTTTGATTCCGGAGGAGTCTGGAGGCCCATGAGTACACGTTTGAAAGATCTCAGAGTCTACTTTCCAAAGGATCTGGCCTCACCTCAAAATTCCTTCAGATGCGTCCGGAAACTGCCTAAAACCACATGATGCTTTTCCAGTCCGAGTCAAACTCGAGTCAAAGAAGACTTGGTGTTTTGGATTTGAGTTGTATTAGATTTCCTTTACTATGGAAGGCCCCCTCCTGTTCCTCTAGTATAAATAAGCACCCAAACCCTCATCTAGGACTTGGGTTTTGTTTAGTTATGTCTAGCCTTTGCTACATACCGATAATCACGCGTGTCGACTAGACCGCCTGTTTTATCGTTACAGAACCCCACCGTTTGTGTTTTCTTTCAGATTTGAGCTTAATACATATTTGCCAATTTAGTTGGTTGTTCATCTTGTTCTTGCTATGTTCTTCGATTGCTTGCAGGAACAATGACCTTCGTGGTCGAGTTGATCGCGTCTCGGCGAGATCAATAACCATCTGGAGTTGGTGTATCGGTCGCTAAGACGCAACGTCCTGGACGGTTGTAGTCGGGCCGTCAACGTCGACTCCTACCAAATCGATAGTTACCCTCCTCTCATCGAAAGATCGGGACCCAAAATCGCATCAGGTGGTATCAGAGCGCCAGATTGATCGGTGAGAGATTACTTGTTTGCATTTATTTACCTACAATCCAGAAAACCAAAAAATAGTAGATTAGATTGCCTTTGTCCAAACCAATTTGAGCTTTTGCTTTTACTACTTAGTCCTTGCTTGTTGAGTTTTCGGTTGCATCGTTGTGTCGTGTGCTGGTTTTAGTGTCTTTCCCGTAGAGTTTCGAGTTCGTGTCACGTTTATCGTCACCTTTGCTTTCATCATCATCGTCGTCATTGTCTCTTGTGTCGCCTAGGGTTTCGTTGCAGCGTGCTTCCATTGCTGAATTGAGCCGCCTCCATCACAATTCTAGGGTTTGTGTTCATCCTAGAAGGAAAATCCAAAAAATTGTTGGTCAATCTTCCCAAAAAAATAGCATATTGGTTTCAAAAATTGTTGAGCGATCTTGCGAAAAATAGTGGCTTGGTTTCCTTGTAAAAGTTTCTGCCCCTACAGTACCATCTGAAAGTTGAAAAGAAAGAAAAAGGCGAGTGCAAAAAAAAAAAGAGCCGCACAAAAAAAAAGGAAAAGGCAAGTGCACAGAAAAGAGCCGCACTAAAAGATAGAAAGAAAAAAAAGGGGGAGCTTGGGATAGTGCCTTTGCTTTTCAGTTAGAAGTTGGATTTCCGTGGCGACGTTTGTGTCCTGCTCGCGTCTCTAATACGCAGTTAGGCCTAGGACCAGCACGGTACCATCGTTGAACGATTATTCAACTTGCTTTGACTAATGTGGTTTTAGCATTCCTTTGTACTATTTTCAGCCACCTATAGCTCCACATATACTACTACCCCCAGGTACATGTGTCTGGCACCGATACACTTATCTCCGAAGTTATTTTCTTGTCGGTTGCCATCACCTCCTTTCGATTAGTAAGAATTGGCAAGAACTTGATTGAATGACTTGAGAACTTGTAAGAGCAAGATTAAATGCTTGAGTGTTAGTGCTTGATAAGCTCCACCTCCTAGTAGTTGATAGGAAAATATATACTTGTGTATTTTCTTGTTCTTCTACTAACAATGACAGGATACATCACCGACGCCATGAGAAGAAGTGTACTGCAATTGCTCCATCTCCTTCTAGTGATGGATATGAAGAATATAATGAGTTCGATGCTTTTATTGATTTGAAACATTTAAAACAAGGTAAGATGAAGGTAAAGGAATACTATAGAGAATTTAAAACCTTGTTAAAACTTAGTGGGTTAAATGAATGTGATGAGGAAATTGAAAATAGGTTTTATAATGGATTAAATAAAGAGATTCGGGATATTCTCATTTATGACACATATAATTCTCTTTCACAATTGTTTAAATGTGCCATTAGAGCTGAAAATATGGTACTTGAATCATTGAAAGAATTTTTAGCTTCATTAGAGACACCCGCTGTTGCTCCTCCTCTTGTAGCTAACACCTTGCAGGAAGGTAAGCATTGTCGAGAGAAGAAGAATGAAGACAAGAAAAGGGAGAAAGATGAAAGCATTGTTACCGCATGTGCAAATGAAAGTCAAACCATTGAAATCACACCTACATCAACTGAAAAGGACGTACAAGGTAATAAAAAAGGTGATGCACTTGCACGTGGTGAGAATATTTGTGTGCTAAATTTGTCCACTACTCGTGCTATTAAAGAGCAACCATTAGTGGAACTCATAGGTGATTTTCCTTTGTCACAAGAAGATATGCTTCCTATTTATTGTGATAAAGAAGAGTTGTCTTGATAATGTTTCACGTATATCAACTTCACAACTAGTGAATGGACATGAAACTTTTACTTGTGCTGATAATAGACATGTTCTTCACATCGCTAGAGAAAAAGATGAGCTTAAATTGATGTCTTCTTTAGATACTTTAGGTTACATTGAATTTAATACTCTATGTGATCTAAAAAGTTTAGAGGAGAAACTTGCTCTTCATTGCAATCTGCCATGCTTACAGAGAAATATTTTTCATGTTATTGGCCAATATAACGGGAAAGGAGATTATATGGTTCATCGTGTTTACATTTGTTCTTCCCCATTGCTTTGACTACAAAGGATGTGCATGTTGCTTAGCCGTTGTTGCCACTAACCTTCCACAGAGGAAGTCATGGAGTCGAGGACTCCAATTCAAGAAAGGGAGAATGATGAGACCATGTTCGCATGGATATGACCAAGGCTATTCCTACTATGTCGCTTTCATCTGCATGGTTTCATCGACCTCCACCTTGGCAGTATGATCACACAGCTTGGCCTTCTCGGCTTTTGGATTTGGCATCATCATCTCGTCAACTCGGCTACCACCTTGGCGCGCCTAGGCTTCGGGCATAGGACCTTCACCTCCAACAGTTAGGCCACCACCTTGGCCGCCTCCTTATGAGGACATCACCTCTTCGATACAACCATGCCTACTACAACTCACCAACGAGCCGATCCTACAATAGTCCAAGGACCGATGACTCGGGCTAGCGCATGACAGATTAATCATCAGGCCATTATATTCTGGAAAGAGGTCTTGAGCTATATCGATAATTATCAGGTGAATCCTCTCAATATTTTTCTTGTATTTAAAATAAATCAAGAGGCGGAGCTACTATTTTATTTAAATAAATGCAGATCCTATATGAGGATGTTTTGTCTTTGAAGACGTCCAAAAGGGTGAGCTTGAGTCGAGGACGACTCAAATGCAAGAAGGGGAGAATGATGAGGACATCACTTCCATAGATATAACCACATGTACACATCAATTTGAACCCGCTGCTATTATACAAGGACCGGTTACTCGGGCTCCTGCATGACAGTTTAATCTTCAGGAACCTTGGGGAAGACTTGCAAACCACAAGGGAGTTCGCGTCCGGAGGGAAAAGCAAATTGGAATCAGCTTCGGACTCCCAGAGATGGTCAAGTTCAAACGGTCATAACTTTTGTTCTAGAAGGCTTCTGGAGGTCTATGAGTACAAGAACGAAAGCACTGGTCGTCCTCTTTCAAACGGATCTGAGATCACCTCAAAATTCCCTTCGAGTCAGCGGGAAAACGCAAAACAATCCAGAACACTTTTTCAGTCCGAGTTCGAGTCCAATTCGAACTCAGAAACAACACTGATTTTAAAGTGCCATAACTTTTGATTCCGGAGGAGTCTGGAGGCCCATGAGTACACGTTTGAAAGATCTCGGAGTCTAATTTCCAAAGGATCTGGCCTCACCTCAAAATTCCTTCAGATGCGTCCGGAAACTGCCTAAAACCACATGATGCTTTTCCAGTCCGAGTCAAACTCGAGTCAAAGAAGACTTGGTGTTTTGGATTTGAGTTGTATTAGATTTTCTTTACTATGGAAGGCCCCCTCCTGTTCCTCTAGTATAAATAAGCACCCAAACCCTCATCTAGGACTTGGGTTTTGTTTAGTTATGTCTAGCCTTTGCTACATACCGATAATCACGCGTGTCGACTAGACCGCCTGTTTTATCGTTACAGAACCCCACCGTTTGTGTTTTCTTTCAGATTTGAGCTTAATACATATTTGCCAATTTAGTTGGTTGTTCATCTTGTTCTTGCTATGTTCTTCGATTGCTTGCAGGAACAATGACCTTCGTGGTCAGGTTGATCGCGTCTCGGCGAGATCAATAACCATCTGGAGTTGGTGTATCGGTCGCTAAGACGCAACGTCCTGGACGGTTGTAGTCGGGCCGTCAACGTCGACTCCTACCAAATCGATAGTTACCCTCCTCTCATCGAAAGATCGGGACCCAAAGTCGCATCAGTTGAGAATGAAGAAGCTGCCATGGCTAGGTTTATGGGTGGGTCAAACCGTGACATTCAAGATATTCTCGACTATAAAGAGTACAATTCCATCACCCGTTTGTTTCATCTTGCTTGCAAAGCTGAACGGGAAGTGCAGGGCCGACGTGCAAGCACACGAGCTACCTTTTCTGCAGGTCGTGCTAATAATTGGACGCCTCATACACCCAGTACTACTGCTGCCCGCGCTGCTCTTGCTGCTCCTACTTCGACAAATGACGAGACTCGGGTTTCATCCGTTGGTGCTTCCAAAGCATCCGCGGTAAAGAAAACAGTTGCACCAGAATTTCCTAAGAGCTCATCATCTGTAGCATCAATTGGGAGGACTCGAGATGTGCAATGTCATCAATGCAAAGGCTATGGTCATATCAGAACCAATGTCCAAGCAAGCGCGTTTTAATTATACGCGATAACGGTGAGTATTCTTCTGCTAGTGATATTGATGAAGATACACATGCTTTGCTAGCTGATCCTGCAGACGATGAGGAGGAGCATATTGCGGCTGACCATGCCGATTGCTATAAAAGCCTCATCGTACAACGGGTCCTGAGTGTCCAAATGGAACAAGCGGAACACAATCAGCGACACAATTTATTCCAAACTAAGTGTGTGGTGAAGGAGCGTTCGTGCCGAGTGATCATTGATGGTGGCAGTTGCAACAATTTGGCTAGCTCCGACATGGTGGACAAGCTCTCTTTGAACACTCGACCTCATCCTCATCCATACTATGTCCAATGGTTTAACAACTCTGGTAAGATCAAGGTAACACGCTTAGTTACAGTTCCTTTGTCTATTGGTTCATACCATGATTCTGTTGATTGCGATGTTGTGCCGATGCAAGCATGTTCTATAATGTTAGGAAGACCATGGCAATATGATCACAATTCTACTCTGATGAGGACGGGTGATCCCGATCTTTCGGTGAGATGATGATACGTCGATTTGGGGGTGTTGATGGCACCGAATCAAGGGCTTCCTACCAACAGGTCGGGAGCTTCACAATCGCAATGCCAATCCACACAGATACAAGATCCAAACGATCAATTGTTCCTGCAAGAAATCGAGAAACCGCAAGAACAAAGGATGAAGCAATCTGAATAGATAGTATTGAAATCAAACGAAACAAGTTGAGGTTCTGTTTCTCGGCTCAGGTGGTCTAGTCGACACGCGCAAACACGAGGAGGGACGCACACGGGGTCTACCAAACACAACAAAACCTAATCTAAAGTGATGGCGGCGGCTAGTTTTTATAATGGGGGAAGAGAAAGGATGGCCAAAGGGGTGGCGGCCAAGGTGGAGGGCGTGCTAGGGTTTGCTCCCACATCCTCAACCTGGGCCTAGGCCCCTCCAACAAATTACAAGGCCCACGGTAATAAGGTGGCGCAGCACCTGGTAGATTCGGACTGCTTGATTGTTCAGTGATTTCCTGACGTTCCATGAGGAATTTGGCCTTGGGACTAGATGCATTGGAAAGGTTATCTCGATACCTTTCAAACGGGTGGTCGCCCACTAAAAACGGAGTCCGGGAGCCCAAGTTATGTCCGTTTGAAGTACTGCTGCTCCTGGATGGCCGAACCGGACTCGGAGACAAATTGGGCTTGATCTTGGGCCATCCTTGGGGTGTGGGATTGAGGTGCCGGTCCACTGAGGAAGTCTCGATGGGCCGAGCATGTGGATTGAGGCCTCCATGCGATTTAGAAAAAACGCCGTGCGCCGGGGAAGTAGACGTCGTAGAGGAAGGAGAGACAGCGGTCACGCACATGTTGGCGATGTCCTCATCATCCTCCCCTTCTTGAATTGGAGTCGTCCTCAACTCCATGACATGCTCCTGTGAAAGGTTAGTGGAAACAACAGGCGAAACAACAGGCGAAGCAACAGGCACATCCATTGTCGTCAAAGTAATGGGGGAAGAACAAATGTAAACACGATGAACCATATAATCTCCTTTCTCATTATACTGGCCAATAACATGAAGAATATTTCTCTGTAAGCATGGCAAATTGCAATGAAGAGCAAGTTTCTCCTCTAAACTATTTAGATCACATAGAGTTTTAAATTCAATGTAACCTAAAGTATCTAAAGAAGACATCAATTTAAGCTCATCTTAGCGATGTGAAGAACATGTCTATTATCAGCACAAGTGAAAGTTTCATGTTCATTTACTAGTTGTGGAGTTGATATAAGTGAAGCATTATCAAGACAACTCTTCTTTATCACAAGAACTAGCAATCATATCTTCTTGTGACAAAGGAAAATCACCTATGAGTTCCACTAATGGTTGCTTTTTAATAGCATGAGTAGTAGACAAATTTAGCTCATAAATATTCTCACCATGTGCAGGTGCATCACCTTTTTTATTACCTTGTACGTCCTCTTCAGTTGATGTAGGTGTGATTTCAATGGTTTGACCTTCATTTGCACATGTGGCAACAATACTCTCATCTTTCTCCTTTTTCTTGTCTTCATTCTTCTTCTCTCGGCAATGCTTACCTTCCTACTGAAGTGTTAGCTACAAGAGGAGGAGCAACAATGGTGTCTCTAATGAAGCTAAAAATTCTTTCAATGATTCAAGTACCATATTTTCAGCTCTAAGGGCACACTTAAACAATTGTGAAAGAGAATTATATGTGTCATCAATGAGAATATCCCGAATCTCTTTATTTAATCCACTAAAAAACCTATTTTCAATTACCTCATCACATTCATTTAACCCACTAAGTTTTAAAAAGGTTTTAAATTCTCTATAGTATTCCTTTACCTTCATCTTACCTTGTTGTAAATGTTTCAAATCAATAAAAGCATCGAACTCATCATATTCTTCATATCCATCACTAGAAGGAGATGGAGCAATTGCAATACACTTCTTCTCATGGCGTTTGGTGATGTGTCCTGTCATTGTTAGTAGAAGAACAAGAAAATACACAAGTATATATTTTCCTATCAACTACTAGGTGGTATGAAGTGGCAAGCCTCACACACGCTCAAGCTTCTACCAAGTTCTTACAAGTCCTCGATGTGGCAAGCGATTGCAAATTCCGGAACCTGTGTGGTTAGAAGATAGGGAGCTTGGACAGGTAATAATATGTAGCAAAGGAGGAATTAGTACCACTGAACCAAAGTAAGCTGAAAAGTCGTTCAAAATCAGTACAGTGCTGGTCCTAGGCTAGACCGTGCTAGAGACGCGAGCCTAATCACAGACTTAGTCACAGAACAAAGATGAAGGTCCTTGAACAAACAAGATAAATATAGGCTAGAATCCTCAATATGCAGCATCAAAAAGATAAAGCTCCCTTTTGTTCTCCTTTGCTCACAGAATTTCTTCTCTTTTCTTTTTTTTTTTCTTTCACAGCGCGGCTCTTTTGTTGCACTGGCCTCTTTTTATTTTGTTCTCCTTTGCTCACAGAATTTCTTCTTTTTCTTTTTGTTTTTGCGGTGGATCAAAAATCAGCCTGACAAAGATTGCAACTTTTCTCACTGTTAAAGGCTGAATTTGGAAATATCTAGTTTGTCAAAGACAAAACTAGACCTGATAGGAAATTTCGTGATCTTTCGAACGAGTCCAAGAACGTCCAAATCCGAGTTCGTATGCAGAAGTTATGACTGTTTTACTGCAGCAGTCACAAAATTGCACGCGAGAACGAATTGGAGTAGGTTTTGGAGTTTCCTTTTTGGGCTTGGCTGAGTTGGGGAAGTGGTGGGGCTCGACCAGGTGGATGTGGAGGGTGTTTTGGCAGGTGGAAATTGGGAAACTCTTACAAGGAAACTAGTCCGCTATTTTTGGGGATGATCAACCAAAAAATTTGGAACCCAATCTGCTATTTTTGGAACCGATCCACTTTTTTGGAAGGTTAAGTATTTGTGATATGGTAGGTTTGGGGCTGCGGCGCTTGTTGTTAGCGGCGGCGAGATGGTGGCGGCACAAAGGAAAACACGATGAACGCGAAAAACACTATGACAATTACGTGAACAGAACTCGAAACTCTAAAGGAACTAGACTCTAAAACCAGCAAAGACACGATTATGCATCCGACGATTCAACAAACCAAGAACAAGTAGTAAAAGTTAGGGCACAAATTGGCTCGGATAGAAAACCAATCTACTAATTTTTTTGCGGTTCTTTTCTGGACTCTAGGTGAAAAAATCAGAATTGAGGGGAAATCTCACCGAGCAACCTTGAGCTCTGATACCACTTGATGAGGACGGGTGATCCCGATCTTTCGGTGAGATGATGATACGTCGATTTGGGGGTGTTGATGGCACCGAATCAAGGGCTTCCTACCAACAGGTCGGGAGCTTCACAATCGCAATGCCAATCCACACAGATACAAGATCCAAACGATCAATTGTTCCTGCAAGAAATCGAGAACCCGCAAGAACAAAGCATGAAGCAATCTGAATAGATAGTATTGAAATCAAACGAAACAAGTTGAGGTTCTGTTTCTCGGCTCGGGCGGTCTAGTCGACACGAGCAAACACGAGGAGGGACGCACACGGGGTCTACCAAACACAACAAAACCTAATCTAAAGTGATGGCGGCGGCTAGTTTTTATAATGGGGGAAGAGAAAGGATGGCCAAAGGGGTGGCGGCCAAGGTGGAGGGCGTGCTAGGGTTTGCTCCCACGTCCTCAACCTGGGCCTAGGCCCCTCCAACAAATTACAAGGCCCACGGTAATAAGGTGGCGCAGCACCTGGCAGATTTGGACTGCTTGATTGTTCAGTGATTTCCTGACGTTCCATGAGGAATTTGGCCTTGGGACCAGATGCATTGGAAAGGTTATCTCGATACCTTTCAAACGGGTGGTCGCACACTAAAAACGGAGTCCGGGAGCCCAAGTTATGTCCGTTTGAAGTACTGCTGCTCCTGGATGGCCGAACCGGACTCGGAGACAAATTGGGCTTGATCTTGGGCCATCCTTGGGGTGTGGGATTGAGGTGCCGGTCCACTGAGGAAGTCTCGATGGGCCGAGCATGTGGATTGAAGCCTCCATGCGACTTAGAAAAAACGTCGTGCGCCGGGGAAGTAGACGTCGTAGAGGAAGGAGAGACAGCGGTCACGCACATGTTGGCGATGTCCTCATCATACTCATCATGGTCAATCCAATCAATATTCCTTTGTGCATAATGAAAAGAAAATTTTTTTGCATCCAATGTTGCCAACTGCTATTTTGAAAGATGAGTTTGGTAGAGCAAACAAATTGCGAGAAACTGAAAATGCAAGTCAAATTGTGGCTAAATCTAAAAATGAGATCAAACTGAAAGGTGCTTGTTTCTTGACTACGAAGTCAGATTTGCATATGCTCATCAATGACAATTCTACATGCTATGCTTTGGTTTGCACAGATGCTTTGTTTGCTCTCAAAGATCTTCCTATTACTTTGCCTCCTGCTATCACTAACCTTTTGCAGGAGTATAATGATGTGTTTCCAAAGGAGATGCCTCCAGGTTTACCACCAGTCCGAGGGATTGAGCATCAGATTGACCTCATTCCTGGAGCATCTTTACCAAACCGTGCACCATACCGAACAAACCCTGAAGAAACCAAGGAGATACAACGCCAAGTTCAAGAATTGCTCGACAAAGGGTATGTACGTGAATCACTTAGTCCTTGTGCTGTCCCTGTCATCCTAGTACCCAAAAAGAATGGATCAAGGCGTATGTGCGTTGATTGTAGAGCTTCGATATCGTCATCCTATTCCTAGGTTAGATGATATGCTAGATGAATTAAGTGGCTCTACGGTGTTCTCGAAAGTAGATTTGCGAAGTGGGTACCATCAGATTAGAATGAAATTGGGCGATGAATGGAAAACTGCTTTTAAAACCAAGTTTGGATTATATGAATGGTTAGTTATGCCTTTTGGGTTAACTAATGCACCTAGCACTTTCATGAGACTAATGAACGAGGTTTTACGAAAATTCATTGGTAAATTTGTAGTGGTCTACTTTGATGATATTTTGATCTATAGCAAATCACTTGAGGAACACTTAGATCATTTGCGTGCTGTTTTTGCTTCTTTACGTGATGCACGCTTGTTTGGTAACATCGAGAAGTGCACCTTTTGCACTGATCGAGTCTCTTTTCTTGGTTATGTTGTCACTCCACAGGGCATTGAAGTTGACCAATCAAAAGTTGAAGCCATACAAGGATGGCCAGTACCTACGACGGTGACACATGTGAGAAGTTTTCTTGGTCTTGCAGGCTTCTATTGGCGCTTTGTGAAGGATTTTAGCACCATTGCCGCGCCGCTAAATCAACTAACAAAAAAGGGAGTTCCTTTTGTTTGGACTGATGATCACGAGACTGCCTTCAACAGCTTGAAAGATAAGTTGATACATGCACCCTTACTCCAACTTCCAGATTTCTCTAAAACATTTGAGCTAGAATGTGATGCCAGTGGAGTAGGCTTGGGCGGTGTTCTTTTGCAAGAAGGAAAACCTGTGGCATACTTTATTGAGAAATTGAGTGGGCCTAGTTTGAACTATTCTACTTATGATAAGGAACTTTATGCTTTAGTTCGAACTTTGGAAACTTGGCAACATTATTTATGGCCCAAAGAATTTGTGATTCATTCTGATCATGAGTCTCTCAAACACATTCGAAGTCAAAACAAATTGAATCGTAGACATGCTAAATGGGTTGAATTCATAGAATCTTTTCCCTGTGTTATCAAACATAAGCAGGGAAAAGACAATGTGATTGCTGATGCTTTGTCTCGACGTTATGCTTTGCTTTCTAAACTTGACTTCAAAATCTTTGGATTAGAAACCATTAAACAACAATATACTCATCGATGCTGATTTCAATGATGTTTTATTGCAATGTAAAACGGCAAAACATGGAACAAATTTGTTCTCACCGAGGATGGATTTGTATTTCAGCTAACAAGTCAGTGCATTCCAAATGGGTCCGTTCGTTTGTTGCTTTTGCAGGAGGCACATGGAGGCGCCTTGATGGGACACTTTGGTGTCAAAAAGACGGAGGATTTACTTGCTAGCCATTTCTATTGGCCCAAGATGCGAAGAGACGTTGAAAGGTATGTAGCTTGCTGCATAACTTGTCAGAAGGCAAAATCTCGTCTTCAACCCCATGGTTTGTATATGCCTCTTCCTGTTCCTTCTTTACCTTGGGAAGACATTTCCATGGACTTTGTTTTAGGGTTGCCTAGAACTAAGAAGGGGAGGGAAAGTATATTTGTGGTGGTTGATAGATTCTCTAAGATGGCTCATTTCATCCCATGCCATAAAACTGATGATGCTACTCACATTGCTGATCTTTTCTTTCGTGAAATTGTTCGCTTGCATGGTGTGCCCAATACAAATGTTTCAGATAGAGATGCTAAATTTCTTAGTCATTTTTGGAGAATACTATGGGCTAAATTGGGGACTAAATTATTATTCTCAACTACTTGTCATCCCCAAACTGATGGACAAACTGAGGTTGTTAATAGAACACTATCTACCATGCTTAGGGCTGTGTTAAAAAAGAACATTAAATTGTGGGAAGAATGCTTGCCTCATGTTGAATTTGCTTACAATAGATCAATGCATTCTGCTACCAAGAGGTGTCCTTTTGAGATTGTATATGGCTTTGTACCTCGTGCTCCGATTGATTTATTACCTCTCCCATCTTCTGAAAGGATTAATTTTGATGCTAAGCAACGTGTTGATTTAATGATAAAAATGCATGAGTCAACCAAAGAGAACATTGAAGGAATGAATGCTAAATATAAACTTGCTGGTGGTAAAGGAAGAAAGCACTTAACATTTGAACCTGGTGATCTTGTTTGGTTACATTTGCGCAAAGATCATTTTCCTGAGTTACGGAAATCTAAGTTAATGCCACGAGCTGAAGGTCCATTTAAAGTACTTGAACGGATTAACGATAATGCATATAAGCTTGAGTTGCCTGCAGATTTTGGGGTTAGTCCCACATTTAACATTGCAGATTTGAAGCCATACATGGGTTCCGAGGAGGAGCTTGAGTCGAGGACGACTCTGATGCAAGAAGGGGAGGATGATGAGGACATCACTATCTTCGATGCAGCCACGCCGACAACTCAACGACAAGATGGAATGATGAAAGGACCAGTTACGCGAGCTCGTGCACGGCAACAAATGGTCAACATGGTGCTCACAAATTATGGAGAAGTGCCGATACAATACCAGATCAAAACAGGCCAGAACATGTTGAAACAAGGAGGCACCTACCATGATGGGCCAAAGAGTCACCAAAGCCCATCATGGCGCCATGGAGGAGGGGGCGCCACTCCCTCCCAGGCCGGCCCATGATGGGGCGCCCCCTTCCTTCATCCTCTCCCAGGTCGGCCCACGAAGGACGCCACTTCCTCCCACCTCCGGCCCATGAAGGCCCAAGTTGCATGGCTGCATGTTTAGTCCCATATTGCCTAGTGTTTAGTATCCACCTCCCTCCCTCCGCTATATAATAAAGGCAATAGGCCACCGTAGAGACTTGGGTTTTGTTTAAGAATCAGTTTAGCTCCTTTGCTACTGTCTGTGCAAGCACGTGTCGATTAGACCGTCTGCGCACGTGTAAACAAGACTCCAAATTTTAGATTGTTTGGCCAAAATTCAAATATTCATATTCGCAATTTCAGATTGCTTGTTATCTTGTTCTTGCTCATTCTCGATTGCGTGCAGGATCGTTGTTCGGTCTCCGGCAGGATCAACCAAAATAGGAGATTGCTGTACCGGTTGCTAAGGCGCAAGCGTCGTGGACGGTTGTAGTCGGGCCGCTAACGTTGAACTCCGAATCAGATCGAGAGTTTCCTTGTCTCTCATCGAAAGATCGAGCCACATATCCTATCAGGAAACACTCCGAAAATGCAACGGATTGCACTCCTAAGTGTTTTCGGTCTCATTAGAGCTTGTTTCGCTTGATTTCACTCTGATGTTAAGTTCAATCAAATCGAGACCCGAACAAGGGGATTTTATGAAAGTTTGCCCTGAAGAGAAACACTCTGAAGACACACCGGATTGCCCTCGTAAGTGTTGTAGGTCTTGTTTGAGCTTGTTTCATCCGATTTAGCTTTCAAGTCAATTTCGTACAAAACGAGATCCGAATTGGTGGATTTTATGAAAGTTTACACCGGTGCGAAACACCCCGAAAATGCAAAGGATTGCACTCCAAAGTGTCGTTGGTCTCCTTAGAGCTTGTCTCGGTCGATTTTGCTCTGATGTTAATTTCATTCAAATCGGGATCCGAACAAGTGCATTTTATGAAAGTTTGCCCCGAAGAGAATCACATCGAAGACACACTGGATTGCCCTCAAAAGTGTTGTCGGTCTTGTTGGAGCTTGTTTCGTTCGATTAACTTTGATGTTAACTTCGTACAAATAGAGATGCGAACAGGTGGATTTTATGAAAGTTTGCACCGGAGGGAAACACTCCGAAAATGCAACAGATTGCACTCCTAAGTGTTTCCGGTCTCATTAGAGCTTGTTTCGCTTGATTTCACTCTGGTGTTAAGTTCATTCAAATCGGGACCCGAACAAGGGGATTTTATGAAAGTTTGCCCTGAAGAGAAACACTCTAAAGACACACCGGATTGCCCTCGTAAGTGTTGTAGGTCTTGTTTGAGCTTGTTTCATCCGATTTAGCTTTCAAGTCAATTTCATACAAAACGAGATCCGAACAGGTGGATTTTATCAAAGTTTACACCGGTGCGAAACACCCCGAAAATGCATAGGATTGCACTCCAAAGTGTCGTCGGTCTCCTTAGAGCTTGTCTCGGTCGATTTTGCTCTGATGTTAATTTCATTCAAATCGGGATCCGAACAAGTGGATTTTATGAAAGTTTGCCCCGAAGAGAATCACATCGAAGACACACTGGATTGCCCTCGTAAGTGTTGTCGGTCTTGTTGGAGCTTGTTTCGTTCGATTTCGCTTTGATGTTAACTTCGTACAAATAGAGATGCGAACAGGTGGATTTTATGAAAGTTTGCACTGGAGGGAAACACTCCGAAAATGCAACGGATTGCACTCCTAAGTGTTTCCGGTCTCATTAGAGCTTGTTTCGCTTGATTTCACTCTGATGTTAAGTCCATTCAAATCGGGACCCGAACAAGGGGATTTTATGAAAGTTTGCCCTGAAGAGAAATACTCTGAAGACACACCGGATAGCACTCGTATGTTTTGTAGGTCTTGTTTGAGCTTGTTTCATCCGATTTAGCTTTCATGTCAATTTCCTACAAAAAGAGATCCGAACAGGTGGATTTTATGAAAGTTTGCCCTGAAGAGAAATACTCTGAAGACACACCGGATTGCCCTCGTAAGTGTTGTAGGTCTTGTTTGAGCTTGTTTCATCCTATTTAGATTTCAAGTCAATTTCCTACAAAACGAGATCCGAACAGGTGGATTTTATGAAAGTTTACACCGGTGCGAAACACATCGAAAATGCAAAGGATTGCACTCCAAAGTGTCGACGGTCTCCTTAGAGCTTGTCTCGGTCGATTTTTCTCTAATGTTAATTTCATTCAAATCGGGATCCGAACAAGTGGATTTTATGAAAGTTTACCCCGAAGAGAATCACATCGAAGACACACTGGATTGCCCTCGTAAGTGTTGTCGGTCTTGTTGGAGCTTGTTTCGGATGATTTCTTTTTGATGATAATTTCATGCAAATCGGGATCCGAACAAGTGGATTTTATGAAAGTTTTCTCCGAAGAGAAACACTCCGAAGACACACTGGACAGCCCTCGTAAGTGTTATCGGTATTGTTTGTGCTTGTTTCGTTCGATTTCGCTTTGACGTTAACTTCGTACAAAGTGAGATGCGAACAGGTGGATTTTATGAAAGTTTGTACCGGAGGGAAACACTCCGAAAATACAACGGATTGCACTCCTAAGTATTACCGGTCTCATTAGAGCTTGTTTCTCTTGATTTCACTCTAATGTTAAGTTCATTCAAATCGAGACCCGAACAAGGGGATTTTATGAAAGTTTGCCCTGAAGAGAAACACTCTGAAGACACACCGGATTGCCCTCGTAAGTGTTGTAGGTCTTGTTTGAGCTTGTTTCATCCGATTTAGCTTTCAAGTCAATTTCGTACAAAACGAGATCCGAACAGGTGGATTTTTTGAAAGTTTACTCCGGTGCAAAACACCCCGAATAAGCAAAGGATTGCACTCCAAAGTGTCGCCGGTCTCCTTAGAGCTAGTCTCGGTCGATTTTGCTCTGATGTTAATTTCATTCAAATCGGGATCCAAACAAGTGGATTTTATGAAAGTTTGCCCTGAAGAGAATCACATCGAAGACATGCTGGATTGCCCTCGTAAGTGTTGTCGGTCTTGTTGGAGCTTGTTTCGGACGATTTCGTTTTGATGATAATTTCATGCAAATCGGGATCCGATCAAGTGGATTTTATGAAAGTTTGCCCCGAAGAGAAACACTCCGAAGACACACCGGACTGCCCTCGTAAGTGTTGTCGGTCTTGTTGGAACTTGTTTCGTTCGATTTCGCTTTGATGTTAACTTCGTACAAATTAAGATGCGAATAGGTGGATTTTATGAAAGTTTGCACCGCAGGGAAACACTCCGAAAATGCAATGGATTGCACTCCTAAGTGTTTTCGGTCTCATTAGAGCTTGTTTCGCTTGATTTCACTCTGATGGTAAGTTCATTCAAATCGGGACCTGAACAAGGGGATTTTATGAAAGTTTACCCTGAAGAGAAACACTCTGAAGACACACCGGATTGCCCTCGTAAGTGTTGTAGGTCTTGTTTGAGCTCGTTTCATCCGATTTAGCTTTCAAGTCAATTTCGTACAAAACGAGATCCTAACAGGTGGATTTTATGAAAGTTTACTCCGGTGCGAAACACCCCGAAAAAGCCAAGGATTGCACTCCAAAGTGTCGGCGGTCTCCTTAGAGCTTGTCTGGTTCGATTTTGCTCTGATGTTAATTTCATTCAAACCGGGATCCGAACAAGTGGATTTTATGAAAGTTTGCCCCGAAGAGAATCACTTCGAAGACACACTGGATTGCCCTCGTAAGTGTTGTCGGTCTTGTTGGAGCTTGTTTCGGCCGATTTCGTTTTGATGATAGTTTCATACAAATCGGGATCCGAACAAGTGGATTTTATGAAAGTTTGCCCCGACGAGAATCACATCGAAGACACACTGGATTGCCCTCGTAAGTGTTGTCGGTCTTGTTGGAGCTTGTTTCGTTCGATTTCGCTTTGATGTTAACCGTACAAATAGAGATCTAGCAGTGGATTTTTGAAAGTTTGCACCGGAGGGAAACACTCCGAAAATGCAACGGATTGCACTCCTAAGTGTTTCCTCTCTCATTAGAGCTTGTTTCGCTTGATTTCACTCTGAAGTTAAGTTCATTCAAATCAGGGCCCGAACAAGGGGATTTTATAAAAGTTTGCCCTGAAGAGAAATACTCCGAAGACACACCGGATTGGCCTCGTAAGTGTTGTAGGTCTTGTTTGAGCTTGTTTCATCCGATTTAGCTTTCAAGTCAATTTCCTACAAAACGAGATCCGAACAGGTGGATTTTATGAAAGTTTACACCGGTGCGAAACACCCCGAAAATGCAAAGGATTGCACTCCAAAGTGTCGCCGGTCTCCTTAGAGCTTGTCTCGGTCGATTTTCCTCTGATGTTAATTTCATTTAAATCGGGTTCCGAACAAGTGGATTTTATGAAAGTTTGCCCCGAAGGGAATCACTTCGAAGACACACTGGGTTGCCCTCGTAAGTGTTGTCGGTCTTGTTGGAGCTTGTTTCGGACGATTTCATTTTTATGATAATTTCGTGCAAAACTTGATTCGAACAAGTGGATTTTATGAAAGTTTGCTCCGAAGAGAAACACTCCAAAGACACACCGGACTGCCCTCGTAAGTGTTGTCAGCATTGTTGGAGCTTGTTTCGTTCGATTTCGCTTTGACGTTAACTTCGTAGAAATCGAGATGCGAACAGGTGGATTTTATGAAAGTTTGCACCAGAGGGAAACACTCCGAAAATGCAACGGATTGCACTCCTAAGTGTTACCGGTCTCATTAGAACTTGTTTCGCTTGATTTCACTCTGATGTTAAGTTCATTCAAATCAGGACCCGAACAAGGGGATTTTATGAAAGTTTGCCCAGAACAGAAACACTCTGAAGACACACCGGATTGCCCTCGTAAGTGTTGTAGGTCTTGTTTGAGCTTGTTTCATCCGATTTAGCTTTCAAGTCAATTTCGTACAAAACGAGATCCGAGCAGGTGGATTTTATGAAAGTTTACACCGGTGCGAAACACCCCGAAAATGCAAAGGATTGCACTCCAAAGTGTCGCCGGTCTCCTTAGAGCTTGTCTCGGTCGATTTTGCTCTGATGTTAATTTCATTCAAATCGGGATCCGAACAAGTGGATTTTATGAATGTTTGCCCCGAAGAGAATCACATCGAAGACACACTGGATTGCCCTCGTAAGTGTTGTTGGTCTTGTTGGAGCTTGTTTCGTTCGATTTCGCTTTGATGTTAACTTCGTACAAATAGTGATGCGAACAGGTGGATTTTGTGAAAGTTTGCACCGGAGGGAAACACTCCGAAGACACACTGGACTGCACTCCTAAGTGTTGTCGGTCTTGTTGGAGCTTGTTTCGTTCGATTTCGCTTTGATGTTAACTTCGTACAAATAGAGATGCGAACAGGTGGATTTTATGAAAGTTTGCACCGGAGGAAACACTCCGAAAATGCAACGGATTGCACTCCTAAGTGTTTCCGGTCTCATTAGAGCTTGTTTCGCTTGATTTCACTCTGGTGTTAAGTTCATTCAAATCGGGACCCGAACAAGGGGATTTTATGAAGGTTTGCCCTGAAGAGAAACACTCTAAAGACACACCGGATAGCCCTCGTAAGTGTTGTAGGTCTAGTTTGAGCTTGTTTCATCCGATTTTGCTTTCACGTCAATTTCGTACAAAACGAGATCCGAACAGGTGGATTTTATGAAAGTTTACACCGGTGCGAAACACCCCGAAAATGCAAAGGATTGCACTCCAAAGTGTCGCCGGTCTCCTTAGAGCTTGCCTCGGTCGATTTTTCTCGGATGTTAATTTCATTCAAACCGGGATCCGAACAAGTGGATTTTATGAAAGTTTGCCCTGAAGAGAATCACTTCGGAGACACACTGGGTTGCCCTCGTAAGTGTTGTCAGTCTTGTTGGAGCTCGTTTCGGACGATTTCGTTTTGATGATAGTTTCATGCAAATCGGGATACGAACAAGTGGATTTTATGAAAGTTAGCTGCGAAGGGAAACACTCCGAAGACACACCGGACTGCCCTCGTAAGTGTTGTCGGTCTTGTTCGAGCTTGTTTCGTTCGATTTCGTTTTGATGTTAACTTCGTACAAATAGAGATGCGAACAGGTGGATTTTATGAAAGTTTGCACCGGAGAGAAACACTCTGAAAATGCAACGAATTGCACTCCTAAGTGTTTCCGGTCTCATTAGAGCTTGTTTCACTTGATTTCACTCTAATGTTAAGTTCATTCAAATCGAGACTAGAACAAGGGGATTTTATGAATGTTTGCCCTGAAGAGAATCACTCTGATGACACATCGGATTGCCCTCGTAAGTGTTGTAGGTCTTGTTTGAGCTTGTTTCATCCGATTTATCTTTCAAGTCAATTTCGTACAAAACGAGATCCGAACAGGTGGATTTTATGAAAGTTTACTCCGGTGCGAAACACCCCGAAAATGCATAGGATTGCACTCCAAAGTGTCGTCGGTCTCCATAGAGCTTGTCTCGATCGATTTTGCTCTGATGTTAATTTCATTCAAATCGGGATCCAAACAAGTGGATTTTATGAAAGTTTGCCCCGAAAAGAATCACATCGAAGACACACTGGAGTGCCCTCGTAAGTGTTGTCGGTCTTGTTGGAGCTTGTTTCGGACGATTTCGTTTTGATGATAATTTCATGCAAATCGGGATCTGATCAAGTGGATTTTATGAAAGTTTGCTCAAGAAGAAACACTCAAGACACACCGACTTTGCTTCGTAAGTGTTGTCAGTCTTGATGGAGCTTGTTTCGTTCGATTTCGTTTTGATGTTAATTTCATTCAAATTGGGATCCAAACAAGTGGATTTTATGAAAGTTTGCCCCGAAGAGAATCACATCGAAGACACACTGGAGTGCCCTCGTAAGTGTTGTCGGTCTTGTTGGAGCTTGTTTCGGACGATTTCGTTATGATGATAATTTCATGCAAATCGGGATCTGATCAAGTGGATTTTATGAAAGTTTGCTCTGAAGAGAAACACTCCGAGGACACACCGGACTGCCCTCGTAAGTGTTGTCGGTCTTGTTGGAGCTTGTTTCGTTCGATTTCATTTTAATGTTAATTTCGTACAAATAGAGATGCGAACAGGTGGATTTGAAAGTTTGCACTGGAAGGAAACACTTCGAAAATGCCACGGATTGCACTCCTAAGTGTTTCCGGTCTCATTTGTGGTTGTTTCGCTTGACTTCACACTTGTGTTAAGTTCATTCAAATCGGGACCCGAACAAGGGGATTTTATGAAAGTTTGCCCTGAAGAGAAACACTCTGAAGACACACCGGATTGCCCTCGTAAGTGTTGTAGGTCTTGTTTGAGCTTGTTTCATCCGATTTTGCTTTCAAGTCAATTTCGTACAAAACGAGATCCGAACAGGTGGATTTTATGAAAGTTTACACCGGTGCGAAACACCCCGAAAATGCAAAGGATTGCACTCCAAAGTGTCGCCGGTCTCCTTAGAGCTTGCCTCGGTCGATTTTTCTCGGATGTTAATTTCATTCAAACCGGGATCCGAACAAGTGGATTTTATGAAAGTTTGCCCCGAAGAGAATCACTTCGAAGACACACTGGGTTGCCCTCGTAAGTGTTGTCGGTCTTGTTGGAGCTTGTTTCGGACGATTTCGTTTTGATGATAGTTTCATGCAAATCGGGATACGAACAAGTGGATTTTATGAAAGTTTGCTCCGAAGAGAAACACTCCGAAGACACACCGGACTGCCCTCGTAAGTGTTGTCGGTCTTGTTGGAGCTTGTTTCGTTCGATTTCGTTTTGATGTTAACTTCGTACAAATAGAGATGCGAACAGGTGGATTTTATGAAAGTTTGCACCGGAGGGAAACACTCCGAAAATGCAACGAATTGCACTCCTAAGTGTTTCCGGTCTCATTAGAGCTTGTTTCACTTGATTTCACTCTAATGTTAAGTTCCTTCAAATCGAGAACAGAACAAGGGGATTTTATGAAAGTTTGCCCTGAAGAGAATCACTCTGAAGACACACCGGATTGCCCTCGTAAGTGTTGTAGGTCTTGTTTGAGCTTGTTTGATCCGATTTAGCTTTCAAGTCAATTTCGTACAAAATGAGATCCGAACAGGTGGATTTTATGAAAGTTTACTCCGATGCGAAACACCCCGAAAATGCAAAGGATTGCACTCCAAAGTGTCGTCGGTCTCCTTAGAGCTTGTCTCGGTCGATTTTGCTCTGATGTTAATTTCATTCAAATCGGGATCCAAACAAGTGGATTTTATGAAAGTTTGCCCCGAAGAGAATCACATCGAAGACACACTGGAGTGCCCTCGTAAGTGTTGTCGGTCTTGTTGGAGCTTGTTTCGGACGATTTCGTTTTGATGATAATTTCATGCAAATCGGGATCTGATCAAGTGGATTTTATGAAAGTTTGCTCTGAAGAGAAACACTCCGAAGACACACCGGACTGCCCTCGTAAGTGTTGTCGGTCTTGTTGGAGCTTGTTTCTTTCGATTTCGTTTTGATGTTAACTTCGTACAAATAGAGATGCGAACAGGTGGATTTTATGATAGATTGCACCAGAGGGAAACACTCCGAAAATGCAACGAATTGCACTCCTAAGTGTTTCCGGTCTCATTAGAGCTTGTTTCACTTGATTTCACTCTAATGTTAACTTCATTCAAATCGAGACCAGAACAAGGGGATTTTATGAAAGTTTGCCCTGAAGAGAATCACTCTGAAGACACATCGGATTGCCCTTGTAAGTTTTGTAGGTCTTCTTTGAGCTTGTTTCATCCGATTTAGCTTTCAAGTCAATTTCGTACAAAACGAGATCCGAACAGGTGGATTTTATGAAAGTTTACTCCGGAGCGAAACACCCCGAAAATGCAAAGGATTGCACTCCAAAGTGTCGTCGGTCTCCATAGAGCTTGTCTCGGTCGATTTTGCTCTGATGTTAATTTCATTCAAATTGGGATCCAAACAAGTGGATTTTATGAAAGTTTGCCCCGAAGAGAATCACATAGATGACACACTAGAGTGCCCTCGTAAGTGTTGCCGGTCTTGTTGGAGCTTGTTTCGGACGATTTCGTTTTGATGATAATTTCATGCAAATCAGGATCTGATCAAGTGGATTTTATGAAAGTTTGCTCTGAAGAGAAACACTCCGAAGACACACCGGACTGCCCTCGTAAGTGTTGTCGGTCTTGTTGGAGCTTGTTTCGTTCGATTTCGTTTTGATGTTAATTTCAATCAAAACGGGATCCAAACAAGTGGATTTTATGAAAGTTTGCCCCGAAGAGAATCACATCGAAGACACACTGGAGTGCCCTCGTAAGTGTTGTCGGTCTTGTTGGAGCTTGTTTCGGACGATTTCGATTTGATGATAATTTCATGCAAATCGGGATCTGATCATGTGGATTTTATGAAAGTTTGCTCTGAAGAGAAACACTCCGAAGACACACCGGACTGCCCTCGTAAGTCTTGTCGGTCTTGATGGAGCTTGATTCGTTCGATTTCGTTTTGATGTTAATTTCATTCAAATCGGGATCCAAACAGGTGGATTTTATGAAAGTTTGCCCTGAAGAGAATCACATCGAAGACACACTGGAGTGCCCTCGTAAGTGTTGTCGGTCTTGTTGGAGCTTGTTTCGGACGATTTCGTTTTGATGACAATTTCATGCAAATCGGGATCTCATCAAGTGGATTTTATGAAAGTTTGCTCTGAAGAGAAACAATTCGAGGACACACCAGACTGCCCTCGTAAGTGTTGTTGGTCTTGCTGGAGCTTGTTTCGTTCGATTTCGTTTTGATGTTAATTTCGTACAAATAGAGATGCGAACAGGTGGATTTTATGAAAGTTTGCACCGGAGGAAACACTCCGAAAATGCAACGGATTGCACTCCTAAGTGTTTCCGGTCTCATTAGAGCTTGTTTCGCTTGATTTCACTCTGATGTTAAGTTCATTCAAATCGGACCCGAACAAGGGGATTTTATGAAAGTTTGCCCTGAAGAGAAACACTCTGAAGACACACCGGATTGCCCTCGTAAGTGTTGTAGGTCTTGTTTGAGCTTGTTTCATCCGATTTTGCTTTCAAGTCAATTTAGTACCAAACGAGATCCGAACAGGTGGATTTTATAAAAGTTTACACCGGTGCGAAACACCCCGAAATGCAAAGGATTGCACTCCAAAGTGTCACCGGTCTCCTTAGAGCTTGCCTTGGTCGATTTTTCTCGGATGTTAATTTCATTCAAATCGGGATCCGAACAAGTGGATTTTATGAAAGTTTGCCCCGAAGAGAGTCACTTCGAAGACACACTGGATTGCCCTCGTAAGTGTTGTCGGTCTTGTTGGAGCTTGTTTCGGACGATTTCGTTTTGATGATAGTTTCATGCAAATCGGGATACGAACAAGTGGATTTTATGAAAGTTTGCTGCGTAGAGAAACACTCCAAAGACACACCGGACTGCCCTCTTAAGTGTTGTCGGTCTTGTTGGAGCTTGTTTCGTTTGATTTCGCTTTGATGTTAACTTCGTACAAATAGAGATGCGAACAGGTGGATTTTATGAAAGTTTGCCCCAGAGGGAAACACTCCGAAAATGCAACGAATTGCACTCCTAAGTGTTTCCGGTCTCATTAGAGCTTGTTTCACTTGATTTCACTCTAATGTTAAGTTCATTCAAATCAAGACCAGAACAAGGGGATTTTATGAAAGTTTGCACTGAAGAGAATCACTCTGAAGACACACCGGATTGCCCTCGTAAGTGTTGTAGGTCTTGTTTGAGCTTGTTTCATCCGATTTAGCTTTCAAGTCAATTTCGTACAAAACGAGATCCGAACAGGTGGATTTTATGAAAGTTTACTCCGGTGCGAAACACCCCGAAAATGCAAAGGATTGCACTCCAAAGTGTCGTCGGTCTCCTTAGAGCTTGTCTCGGTCGATTTTGCTCTCATGTTAATTTCATTCAAATCGGGATCCAAACAAGTGGATTTTATGAAAGTTTGCCCTGAAGAGAATCACATCGAAGACACACTGGAGTGCCCTCGTAAGTGTTGTCGGTCTTGTTGGAGCTTGTTTCGGACGATTTCGTTTTGATGATAATTTCATGCAAATCGGGATCTGATCAAGTGGATTTTATGAAAGTTTGCTCTGAAGAGAAACACTCCGAAGACACACCGGACTGCCCTCGTAAGTGTTGTCGGTCTTGTTGGAGCTTGTTTCGTTCGATTTCGTTTTGATGTTAATTTCGTACAAATAGAGATGCGAACAGGTGGATTTGAAAGTTTGCACTGGAAGGAAACACTCCGAAAATGCCACGGATAGCACTCCTAAGTGTTTCCGGTCTCATTAAAGGTTGTTTCGCTTGACTTCACTCTGGTGATATGTTCATTCAAATCGGGACCCGAACAAGGGGATTTTATGAAAGTTTGCCCTGAAGAGAAACACTCTGAAGACACACCGGATTGCCCTCGTAAGTGTTGTAGGTCTTGTTTGTGCTTGTTTCATCCGATTTTGCTTTCAAGTCAATTTCGTACAAAACGGGATCCAAACAAGTGGATTTTATGAAAGTTTGCCCCGAAGAGAATCACATCGAAGACACACTGGAGTGCCCTCGTAAGTGTTGTCGGTCTTGTTGGAGCTTGTTTCGGACGATTTCGTTTTGATGATAATTTCATGCAAATCGGGATCTGATCATGTGGATTTTATGAAAGTTTGCTCTGAAGAGAAACACTCCGAGGACACACCTGACTGCCCTCGTAAGTGTTGTTGGTCTTGTTGGAGCTTGTTTCGATCGATTTCGTTTTGATGTTAATTTCGTACAAATAGAGATGCGAACAGGTGGATTTTATGAAAGTTTGCACTGGAAGGAAACACTCCGAAAATGCAACGGATTGCACTCCTAAGTGTTTCCGGTCTCATTAGAGCTTGTTTCGCTTGATTTCACTCTGGTGTTAAGTTCATTCAAATCGGGACCCGAACAAGGGGATTTTATGAAAGTTTGCCCTGAAGAGAAACACTCTGAAGACACACCGGATTGCCCTCGTAAATGTTGTAGGTCTTGTTTGAGCTTGTTTCATCCGATTTTGCTTTCAAGTCAATTTCGTACAAAACGAGATCCGAACAGGTGGATTTTATGAAAGTTTACACCGGTGCGAAACACCCCGAAAATGCAAAGGATTGCACTCCAAAGTGTCGCCGGTCTCCTTAGAGCTTGCCTCGGTCGATTTTTCTCGGATGTTAATTTCATTCAAACCGGGATCCGAACAAGTGGATTTTATGAAAGTTTGCCCCGAAGAGAATCACTTCGAAGACACACTGGGTTGCCCTCGTAAGTGTTGTCAGTCTTGTTGGAACTTGTTTCGGACGATTTCGTTTTGATGATAGTTTCATGCAAATCGGGATATGAACAAGTGGATTTTATGAAAGTTTGCTCCTGAGAGAAACACTCAAGAAGACACACGGACCGCCCTCGTAAGTGTTGTCGGTCTTGTTGGAGCTTGTTTAGCTTCGATTTCGTTTTGATGTTAACTTCGTACAAATAGAGATGCGAACAAGTGGATTTTATGAAAGTTTGCACCGGAGAAACACTCCGAAAATGCAACGAATTGCACTCCTAAGTGTTTCCGGTCTCATTAGAGCTTGATTCACTTGATTTCACTCTAATGTTAAGTTCATTCAAATCGAGACCAGAACAAGGGGATTTTATGAAAGTTTGCCCTGAAGAGAAACACTCTGAAGACACTCCGGATTGCCCTCGTAAGTGTTGTAGGTCTTGTTTGAGCTTGTTTCATCCGATTTTGCTTTCAAGTCAATTTCGTACAAAACGAAATCCGAACAGGTGGATTTTATGAAAGTTTACACCGATGCGAAACATCCCGAAAATGCAAAGGATTGCACTCCAAAGTCTCGCCGGTCTCCTTAGAGCTTGCCTCGGTCGATTTTTCTCGGATGTTAATTTCATTCAAACCGGGATCCGAACAAGTGGATTTTATGAAAGTTTGCCCCGAAGAGAATCACATCGAAGACACACTGGAGTGCCCTCGTAAGTGTTGTCGGTCTTGTTGGAGATTGTTTCGGACGATTTCGTTTTGATGATAATTTCATGCAAATCGGGATCTGATCAAGTGGATTTTATGAAAGTTTGCTCTGAAGAGAAACACTCCGAAGACACACCTGACTGCCCTCGTAAGTGTTGTTGGTCTTGTTGGAGCTTGTTTCGTTCGATTTCGTTTTGATGTTAATTTCGCACAAATAGAGATGCGAACAGGTGGATTTTATGAAAGTTTGCACTGGAAGGTAACACTCCGAAATTGCAACGGATTGCACTCCTAAGTGTTTCCGGTCTCATTAGAGCTTGTTTCGCTTGATTTCACTCTGGAGTTAAGTTCATTCAAATCGAAACCCGAACAAGGGGATTTTATGAAAGTTTGCCCTGAAGAGAAACACTCTGAAGACACACCGGATTGCCCTCGTAAGTGTTGTAGGTCTTGTTTGAGCTTGTTTCATCCGATTTTGCTTTCAAGTCAATTTTGTACAAAACGAGATCCGAACAGGTGGATTTTATAAAAGTTTACACCGGTGCGAAACACCCCGAAATGCAAAGGATTGCACTCCAAAGTGTCACCGGTCTCCTTAGAGCTTGCCTTGGTCGATTTTTCTCGGATGTTAATTTCATTCAAACCGGGATCCGAACAAGTGGATTTTATGAAAGTTTGCCCTGAAGAGAGTCACTTCGAAGACACACTAGATTGCCCTCGTAAGTGTTGTCGGTCTTGTTGGAGCTTGTTTCGGACGATTTCGTTTTGATGATAGTTTCATGCAAATCGGGATACGAACAAGTGGATTTTATGAAAGTTTGCTGCGTAGAGAAACACTCCAAAGACACACCGGACTGCCCTCGTAAGTGTTGTTCGATTTCGCTTTGATGTTAACTTCGTACAAATAGAGATGCGAACAGGTGGATTTTGTGAAAGTTTGCACCAGAGGGAAACACTCCGAAAATGCAACGAATTGCACTCCTAAGTGTTTCCGGTCTCATTAGAGCTTGTTTCACTTGATTTCACTCTAATGTTAAGTTCATTCAAATCAAGACCAGAACAAGGGGATTTTATGAAAGTTTGCACTGAAGAGAATCACTCTGAAGACACACCGGATTGCCCTCGTAAGTGTTGTAGGTCTTGTTTGAGCTTGTTTCATCCGATTTAGCTTTCAAGTCAATTTCGTACAAAACGAGATCCGAACAGGTGGATTTTATGAAAGTTTACTCCGGTGCGAAACACCCCGAAAATGCAAAGGATTGCACTCCAAAGTGTCGTCGGTCTCCTTAGAGCTTGTCTCGGTCGATTTTGCTCTGATGTTAATTTCATTCAAATCGGGATCCAAACAAGTGGATTTTATGAAAGTTTGCCCTGAAGAGAATCACATCGAGGACACACTGGAGTGCCCTCGTAAGTGTTGTCGGTCTTGTTGGAGCTTGTTTCGGACGATTTCGTTTTGATGATAATTTCATGCAAATCGGGATCTGATCACGTGGATTTTATGAAAGTTTGCTCTGAAGAGAAACACTCCAAAGACACAACGGACTGCCCTCGTAAGTGTTGTCGGTCTTGTTGGAGCTTGTTTCGTTCGATTTCATTTTGATGTTAATTTCGTACAAATAGAGATGCGAACAGGTGGATTTGAAAGTTTGCACTGGAAGGAAACACTCCGAAAATGCCACGGATAGCACTCCTAAGTGTTTCCGGTCTCATTAGAGGTTGTTTGGCTTGACTTCACTCTGGTGATATGTTCATTCAAATCGGGACCCGAACAAGGGGATTTTATGAAAGTTTGCCCTGAAGAGAAACACTCTGAAGACACACCGGATTGCCCTCGTAAGTGTTGTAGGTCTTGTTTGAGCTTGTTTCATCCGATTTTGCTTTCAAGTCAATTTCGTACAAAATGAGATCTGAACAGGTGGATTTTATGAAAGTTTACACCGGTGCGAAACACCCCGAAAATGCAAAGGATTGCACTCCAAAGTGTCGCCGGTCTCCTTAGAGCTTGCCTCGGTCAATTTTTCTCGGATGTTAATTTCATTCAAACCGGGATCCGAACAAGTGGATTTTATGAAAGTTTGCCCCGAAGAGAATCACTTCGAAGACACACTGGGTTGCCCTCGTAAGTGTTGTCGGTCTTGTTGGAGCTTGTTTCGGACGATTTCGATTTGATGATAGTTTCATGCAAATCGGGATACGAACAAGTGGATTTTATGAAAGTTTGCTGCGAAGAGAAACACTCCGAAGACACACCGGACTGCCCTCGTAAGTGTTGTCGGTCTTGTTGGAGCTTGTTTCGTTCGATTTCGTTTTGATGTTAACTTCGTACAAATAGAGATGCGAACAGGTGGATTTTATGAAAGTTTGCACCAGAGGGAAACACTCCGAAAATGCAACGAATTGCACTCCTAAGTGTTTCCGGTCTCATTAGAGCTTGATTCACTTGATTTCACTCTAATGTTAAGTTCATTCAAATCGAGACCAGAACAAGGGGATTTTATGAAAGTTTGCCCTGAAGAGAAACACTCTGAAGACACACCGGATTGCCCTCGTAAGTGTTGTAGGTCTTGTTTGAGCTTGTTTCATCCGATTTTGCTTTCAAGTCAATTTCGTACGAAACGAAATCCGAACAGGTGGATTTTATGAAAGTTTACACCGATGCGAAACACCCCGAAAATGCAAAGGATTGCACTCCAAAGTCTCGTCGGTCTCCTTAGAGCTTGCCTCGGTCGATTTTTCTCGGATGTTAATTTCATTCAAACCGGGATCCGAACAAGTGGATTTTATGAAAGTTTGCCCCGAAGAGAATCACATCGAAGACACACTGGAGTGCCCTCGTAAGTGTTGTCGGTCTTGTTGGAGATTGTTTCGGACGATTTCGTTTTGATGATAATTTCATGCAAATCGGGATCTGATCAAGTGGATTTTATGAAAGTTTGCTCTGAAGAGAAACACTCCGAAGACACACCTGACTGCCCTCGTAAGTGTTGTTGGAGCTTGTTTAGTTCGATTTCGCTTTTGATGTTAATTTCGCACAAATAGAGATGCTGAACAGTGGATTTTTGAAAGTTTGCACCGAAGGAAACACTCAAAATTACAACGGATTGCACTCCTAAGTGTTTCGGTCTCATTAGAGCTTGTTTAAGCTTGATTTCACTCTGAGTTAAGTTCATTCAAATCGAAACCCAACAAGGATTTTATGAAAGTTTGCCTCAAGAGAAACACTCAAGACACACGGATTGCCCTCGTAAGTGTTGTAGGTCTTGTTTGAGCTTGTTTCATCCGATTTTGCTTTCAAGTCAATTTTGTACAAAACGAGATCCAACAGTGGATTTTATGAAAGTTTACACGGTCTGAAACACCGAAAATGCAAAGGATTGCACTCCAAAGTGTCACCGGTCTCCTTAGAGCTTGCCTTGGTCGATTTTTCTCGGATGTTAATTTCATTCAAACCGGGATCCGAACAAGTGGATTTTATGAAAGTTTGCCCTGAAGAGAGTCACTTCGAAGACACACTGGATTGCCCTCGAAAGTGTTGTCGGTCTTGTTGGAGCTTGTTTCGGACGATTTCGTTTTGATGATAGTTTCATGCAAATCGGGATACGAACAAGTGGATTTTATGAAAGTTTGCTGCATAGAGAAACACTCCAAAGACACACCGGACTGCCCTCGTAAGTGTTGTTCGATTTCGCTTTTATGTTAACTTCGTACAAATAGAGATGCGAACAGGTGGATTTTGTGAAAGTTTGCACCAGAGGGAAACACTCCGAAAATGCAACGAATTGCACTCCTAAGTGTTTCCGGTCTCATTAGAGCTTGTTTCACTTGATTTCACTCTAATGTTAAGTTCATTCAAATCAAGACCAGAACAAGGGGATTTTATGAAAGTTTGCACTGAAGAGAATCACTCTGAAGACACACCGGATTGCCCTCGTAAGTGTTGTAGGTCTTGTTTGAGCTTGTTTCATCCGATTTAGCTTTCAAGTCAATTTCGTACAAAACGAGATCCGAACAGGTGGATTTTATGAAAGTTTACTCCGGTGCGAAACACCCCGAAAATGCAAAGGATTGCACTCCAAAGTGTCGTCGGTCTCCTTAGAGCTTGTCTCGATCGATTTTGCTCGATGTTAATTTCATTCAAATCGGGATCCAAACAAGTGGATTTTTGAAAGTTTGCC
>JAYEVE010000202.1:1200000-1593671 GCA_036346375.1 Guadua angustifolia | reverse complement strand
ATTGTTTAGCTAGCCTCAACATCTTTATACATTTATTTATGGGTATTTGTTTATACTTATTTGCTTTTCGTCATTGAACTATCTATCAGATGCATACCTACTTGTGTGTTTGCTAGTTGTTTATTTTTAGCTTGTTTGCTAGTTATTTAGTTTAGTCACCCTTCAAATACCTATCATGTATCTACCAAGTACCCATATATATTTATGGGCGTCTATGCCTTATTTGTTTTTCTATCATTATCGAATTATCTTATGTTCACGCATATATTTGGTGTAATTTTGTTTCCTAACACATTAAACTATTTATGTGCTATTTATGTTCCTAACACCTTTGAGCTAATCATCACTTACCCGAACAAATGTGCGTTTGTAATTCACTTCCTGTGACCATCAAAATAATGCATATATTTTTACGGGCGTTTATGAGTTATTTATTTCACGCCACTTTTGAGCTAATCTACCATGTACCCTAACATTTATTAACATTTATGTATTATTTGTTTCCCGCTACCCTTGACCTACCTATCATACTTATTCTGCGAGGAACCATGGATGAGTTATGCAGCAATTGTAAGAGCTCTACTGAAATGGATTGAAGTAGTCCAAGGGTACTTACAAAATAAAAAAAAGAAAAACAACGGAATATATATATACACACATACGCACGCACACAAGGATCCGAGCGGACCCAACCAAAGGGAGATTGGATCAACTACATTATGTTTTCTTAAAGAAACAACTACACTAGATTTGTCTCCAATAATGACATTTTCAATAAACATATGCTTCTGTTGAATCTATTTGGTGGCAAGGTATATTGTTGTAGAATATGACTATGTGTTCTGCATAGACTGTAGGCAAGGTTCCAAATTTTAGCAACCAAGGATAGCAAGCTATGGGAGGGTATAGCTATGGGAGGGTATCATTGTAGTTCCTGCTGTAATGAATTTGATGTTATTCCCTTTTGTAGGATCGAGGCGTACCAAGAGGGGGTGAATTGGTGCAAATTAACACCTAAAACTATTTTTTTGTTTTTATTAATTCTGGAAATTCACAAAATAATGACTAAACTGAACAAATCAATCTAGGATAATTGATCTAATACTTTGGAAAAGAAACTAGATTAAGCATGCATACTAGAGACCAATTATACATAAACATGAATTAATATATCGGAATCCATACTCACTAATTTTCATCAAAGAACACGCATATGGATCTTTTTACATGAAAGCGCAAACCTCAGACAATCTCCAAACTTTTCTCAATTTTTCCTTATACTTTCTCTGCTTTTCCCTTCTATTTCTTCTGTGTTTTTCCTCTCTCTGGGCACTGTTCGCTTGCACTATAGTGCGACCCTGTAGCATAAGTACTGTAGCGATGCTGTAGCGCGCACTGTAGCACCGAGATTTTGCTTCGCTGTGGCCGCCGTAGAAAGCTCCGCCTCCGGCCTTTTCTTTTTCTTCGCTTGTCGCAACGCCGCCGTCTGCTCTCGATTTTCCTTTTCTTGTGCGGCTCATCCGAAGGTCTCTTTACCTTTTTTTTTTCTGCGGCTTCACGCAAAGCCAGGAGATAGCCTCCTATTTATAGTCCTCTATACCCTAATCAACTGTATACATGTATACACATCTGATCCAATGTGTACACATAGCCCAATACATATATAGATAGCCCAAAACTCACACATGCACACGTACGGCCCACCTGCCGCTCTTGCGTGACTCATTCGTCTGCACGACCTGTTGGCCGCAACACTGCGTCGTCTGTCTGCATAGACCTCTATGCATCCCGTCTCGCTGCACCACTCGCGTCTTTCGCGTGCTGCGCTTCCTGCACCTGCGATCTCACGTGCCCCTGCACTTTTGCGACCTCGCGTGCTGCGCCTGCACCTCTATTACCTTAGCGTGTGCTTCTCTCAAGACTCTGCCACACATGCGGATTCTCTCCGACCTCGATTATCAGTCCGTCTGCTCGTCACTGCTGCTGTTTGCGCGTGCATCTCGCGTCCTGCGTTGCACTTCTGTTACTGTATTTGCATCTCTGTCATAAATAAAATAAACTCTAGCAGTACCTTGTTTCATAACAAATATTGTTGTTACATAAATCATCACACATATATTAAATTGTTGTCAAATTAATCATCACAATATAAATTTCACAAATATTCCCCATATAAGGAGCGCTGGGAATGCTGGCCAACGGCCGTGTCCACCTGTCCCCTTACGGATTTTTGCAAAAAAGCCCCTCCATTCCTTCAAATTACGGATAAGTTCCTGTAAATTACAAACAGGTCCTTCGTGATTTTTTGTGAGGGGAAGATTTCTTTTTTTTTATCGCGTTTGGGTCCCTCGCGCGCTGTTTTGCAGAAAAAGCCTCCCGTTAGATTCAAATCGCGGTCAAGCCCTTTTCTAATTTTTCAGGATAGCGGATAGGTCCAAAAACGTAACAAACAGGTCCTTGCTATTTACGTCTAGGTCCTTTCTCCGTTTTTTAGGTAAGATAGACCCGATAAATTTTGAAATTTCCTTTAGGTCCCTACACGCGGTTTATAGCTAAATTGGAAATCGCGTTTAGGTCCTTTCATCGCTTTTTTCACACGGTTTTCTAAAAAAGCGAAAACAGTTTCTTTGAAAACACGGATTAAATCGGGGTTTATAGTTGAATTGAAAATCGCGTTTATGCTTTTTTTAAATCATGGCAACGCAGCATAAACTCAACCTAGTAGAATTAACACCTTTATTGTGAAATAAGGCTATTATGTTGTACACGTGTTAAGAAGGTCATGAAACCAAGAAGAGGCAGTGAGCAAGGTAAGATTTTAGCAAATATATATATATATATATATATCAGTGCCTTAGATGAGAGGTTTTAGTGGTGATAATTGCTGAAAGATGTGTAGCAGCACAAATTGCGAGGTTTCAATTAAAAATATTTGATTTAATTCTGCGGGTTAATTGCTGAGACCCTTCCAAGAAAAAGGACAATCACGTCATCTCGTGAGAGATTGAAGGATAGATGGAATTGATGGTAGCACTGCCACCAAATGCTTCTTGTTTTTTCTTTTTTACAATTTTTTGATGGTTATATATTCTAGTGAAATATCATTGTTTAGCCTCAACATCTTTATACATTTATTTATGGGTATTTGTTTATACTTATTTGCTTTTCGTCATTGAACAATCTATCGGATGCATACCTACTTGTGTGTTTGCTAGTTGTTTGTTTTTAGTTTGCTAGTTATTTAGTTTAGTCACCCTTCAAATACATATCATGTATCTACCAAGTACCCATACACTACTACGGAAAGAGCCTTCAGTCCCGGTCTAAAAGCGCCTTTAGTACGGTTTTTGAACCGATGATAGCCATCCGGATCGATGCTCAAAACATCGATCCGGTTCACTCACCCGTCTTGATAGAGTATCGATGACGGTTGAATTCACACGTGGGCGCCGCGTCGGAACTCTCGAGGACCTCATCGATGCGGTTGGTGTCTCCAACCGTCTTCGATGAACCCTCATCGATACGTTGGTTTCTCCAACCGCTCGATGTTTTATATATATGTGTCTATTTCTCCGGTAGCTATTATATATATGTGTGTGTGTGTTAAATCACAACTAATTAAAAGCACAGATAATCAATCATGCACTTTGCCTGATAATTAAATCACTGAACATTTATTAACAAATTTAATTACATCTAATGTATTAAAATATGTACACATATTTGTTCTTACGCTCATCGTCTAATGTATTACAATATATATGTACACAACTTTAATTACAACTTTAGTATTTCTTTTCCTTCTATTCATCGGGATCTTTTACGCGCGTCGCTCTTGCTATCTGTAGATGTCGACCACGACAGTTCACCGGTCCTTATCAAAGGGCCCCACCGTTAAAGTTTGGTTAAGTGAAACACGCCTTTTGGATTTACAACCTCATCGTAAATAAAGCCGACGAGTTGTTCTTGGATTGCTCTCACTGTGTTTGCGAGAGTTCGAACCTTGTTCCGCCAAATGTTGAGGCACCTATCGTTAAGCCATTAACTAATCAATACTTGAATTTGTACAAGATATAAGGAGTACCTATACACAATTAAAGCTAGTAATTATATTTACTCACCCCCTTGTTGCCTTTTAGCATGCGATTGGCGACTCGGTTTGGGTGTGCATAAACTTCGCATACATAGTAGCCGCATAAATTGTTACCCGGTGGTGAGTCAAGATCTGCGATGGAAAAAGTTGAAAGCGTGAAATGAATGCAAGGAAGTTAAGTTAACTAACTAAAAAGCTAGCATTATGATATCGCATTACGAGAGGCAATTGTAATGTCAAATTCCTCCTTGAATACGCCCACATTTTTAGCACGAAACCATGTGAATGCACTACACATGTGATTACGAATTGTACATGATTAGAATTTGTTTCAAATTGAAGGAAATAGAGCTAGTACGATAATGAAATGAACAAGAATTAATACCGGTTGAGCATGTCGATAAAGTTTTGATACTTTTCAACTGGTCTCCTTTGCGAGTCCATAATTGTGATCGAGCTACGATCTAGCTCGAACATAAGAAGATTCCAGTGAAAACTATACATAGATGTGTCAACGTAGATAACTAATTAGTTCTAACATCGTGTTATGAAAAAGGAGTAGAATGAGGTGGTACGAAAACACGTACTCAAATGAGTAGGCTAGATATATCTTTGACTTATATCTTTGACCCATTAGCGCATTGAATATGTTAGTCTCTGTTTCGCTTGGGTGGTCTCTAATGGTTGTCTCGTTGATAACTCTGGGTCCATGAAGCCTATGTAAAAATACGATCCTTCGGCATCTTTGTATCTCCATGCTACATAAGAAATTAGTTAGGCTTGCAAGTTAGTATAGTACAAGGAAGTGCACGATAGTTTTTGCAAATAATTAAGACACTTACGAGTCCAACAACCCATCAAGCTCACGCCGAGGGCGTCATGCGGTATAGATCATATATGTAGTCCTAGTCGACAACAAATTCACCTTCACCGAAAAAAATCTTGTTGCTTAAACTTGACAAATAACATCTCAGAGACCATGCTTGGTCGCGTCCAAGTACCATTCATGAAATTGCCGCGATCTTTGTCGTTAGTGGGCAGCTCCTCATGCCCGACCAATGACCCGCCCACTTTAAATAACCATTTTACTTGGGCAAACTCAATCTTTTCCGTGCCTAATATTTGATTTGCGGTAAGGCGGTTTCATCGAAGAATTTTTGCATCTCCTTACCCTTCCCTCGGTGACATCTTCTTCTTGGGGCATTCCTTACTTAATGTCTTTCGTAGTTTGATTGGCGAGGCATTTCTTTTATCCTTCAAATTTTTAATAGTCTTTAAGCCTTTATAAAATTCATCTGTGCGGAGTTGAACCTTCTTCTCTGGTGACTTGGGTTTAAGAAATTTAGTTACCTCTCCTTTTACCACCTTCTTGGTCTCCTCATCGTTCATATCATACGGCCGCTTGGAAGTTCACCGACTTCTTGGATTGGGTGGAGGACCCGTCTTCTTGGGAGCTCTTGGCGAGCTGGCTTGTTTCCTTGGTCGGCGCCTTCTTGGGAGGAGACGGGCTTCTTGTGGCGCTTATGTGCGCGGGAGGTGGTGTAAGAGTCGGCGCCTTCTTGGGAGGAGGGCTTCTTCGGGGCTTATATGCGAGGAGATGGTGTAGGAGACGGGCTTCTTGTCGGGCTTATATCGTGAGGAGGTGGTGTAGAGTCGGCGCCTTCTTGGGAGGAGACGGGTTTCTTCTCGGGCTTCTTCAAGGAGAGGACATGTCCATGTTATCTCGAAAAATTATGTACCGTTTGCGACACAGATGAAAGTGTATCTTGCCTCTCCTAGCTTCGTAGTCCGTCACCTCCAGAATTTCGAGGTCAAGGTCCTCGTGACTGGGCGACCTCCTCCACCGAGACCTTGGAGTATCCTAACAAGATCTGTTGGCCATGGATAAGCTGCCCGGCTCTAATGGGTGAGCCATACCATCGGCCGCCTTGAAGGTAAGGTTCCGCTTGGATATGCAGCTCACAAGGTGTCCGTGTCGATGTCGTCTCACGGATACTTGTCCAAGTCCATTCGCCAAACCAGCGGAAGCGCATTGCCACGCCCCGGAGGGCCGATGATGTCTGGATTACTTGGAGGTTCTTGGCCCGTCTCATGTTGTTGGCTCAAGGCTAGCTGCACCTCTCTTGGATCTCTTCTGCATTTTCTCATTTGTTTGATTCAGCGTTGTTCAAGCGCACTAAGCTGTTGTGTCTGTCGAGCCTTGCTCCTCGCCCGACTCCTATAGGTCTCGGCGTCGGCGGCCAACCTTCCACGGGACAACGCCGACGCCTCGTGTCGTCGAGGTGCTTTGGATTTTGCAAGGCCCTTGTTAGCTCGTCGTTCTCCTGTTTGGCACAAAGCTACCCCAGGAAGTCTCCTCGATGGATGTACAAGCCTTCGCCACATCTCTTAGCACCTCCCCAAACACAAGATTGCCGTTATCATCAAGGGCGCCGTGAGCATAGAACCAATGCTTTGCTCTGTTGGGCCAATCCGTTGTTGCGGTGCGATACCCTTCGCTAGCGGTCTGTTCCTCTTCTCCCATTTTGGTATTGCATGGCGGTAACCACCGGGCGAGTCGGTGGTGATAATTCTTCTTCATGCATTCACTCATTCTTCTCACTCAAACTTTGACCTTCGTCCAAGTCTTGTATTTCTAAGCGCATCCCAGTGATCTTGCAACTTTGGATGCTTGTTGAAGTCGAGCGTTCGATTCTTCTTAATATACTCGTGTTCGGTTTCTTTTATAAGTCCGGAATCGACCGCCATCTTCTTGAGAGTGTAACTCTTCACCTTCTCTTCGGTCACTTAGGGAAGGTGAATGTCTCCTTCACATCGTTCCAAAGCATGTTCTTCGTATCTTGAGGACTGATCCCATTTTGCTATGCTAATTGCCACGTGGTCCCTAACGTGGGCGCCGCATGCCAATTGAACGCCCAAGCGCCCCCGAGGGTGCAAGAGGTCGGCCGTCCTCGCCGACTTCGGTGATAACATGTCTTGCCTTCTTCTTGCTTGGACCTCGCTGACATGATTGCCTGCCTGGTTGACCGATCTGAAAGCATGGTACAATCATGAACGGGTCAGGATGTTGGCTTAGCATGGTAGTGGAACCGACAATCATGAACGTGATTGATTGTTACCTCGCCGGCCTCATCGTGCTCTGCAGCCTCATTGGCCTCGGTGGTGGGTGCAGGCTCCGCCGTCTCATGATTATCACATCCCACAATCAAACTTCTCATAAATTCTTCTTCGTCCATCGTCGTTTCTTAGGCTAGAAGAAGCACTGAAAATTAACGAAAATAGATCACATTTCATTTAAAGCTGATGGTACTACTCTAAAACGGCGTGGAAGACGGTGGGGAAGAGACGGTAGAGAGGATGGTAATGACGCCAAGATGTTCCTAATGTAAATCGGCCAAATACTATCGATGGTAATTTTACTAGAGTTGAGAGGAAATCAAGTGATCGATGTTGTGACCTCATGCTACAAACATGTGCACATGTAACTTTAAAATGATACTTATACATTAGAAAAAATTCATATGATACATATACATCTCGAAATGAAAAAATAATATAAAAAATTCATATATACTTAAGAATATATTTGATTAATAAAAATAATGAATTATTCTTATTCCACACTAAAATGATTTTAAAAAAATAAGCCCTGCAAGTTCAAGAAACATGGATGTCACGAGGCGTCAAATTTTGCAAGGCGAAGCCATGAGGAAGCGGGCTCGCTTTGAAATGGACTTGTTCTTGTCTTCTTCTGCGTACCAACGCCCATAGGCTTCATTGAAGAAGAGGAGCAGGAGGAAGCCTATGGACGTGGTACATGTAAGAAGACAAAGACAACTAAGTCCATTTCAAAGCGAGCTGCCTCCTCATGGCTTCGCCTCTCGAAAAATTTGACGCCTCGTGACATCTATGCTTCTTGAACTTACAGGGCTTATTTTTTTTAAAATCATTTTAGTGTGGAATAAGAATAATTCATTATTTTTATTAAGAAATATATTCATATATCGAGAGTTACAAAAGAGAAATTCTGACAAGTTTAAAGAGCTTAAACTTGTCGAATTTTCTCTTTATAACTCTCGGAATATAATGAATGAACCTACAATTTTATACATACAAATCTCACATATACGCACAAGTTTAAGCTAGTACCTAGTCTTGGGCTTGTAGGGACACATATACATACAAATCTCACATATACGTAGAAACTTCACATATACATAGAAATTTCAAAATTCACCGAAATTAGAATAATTCACATGATACATATTCATTTGACATGATACATATACATTTCAAACTTCACATATACATAGAAATCTCACACATACATAGAAATCTCACATATACATAGAAACCGATCAATAAAATAGAAATTTCAAAATTCACGAGAAATTAGAATAATTCACATGATACATATTCATTTGACATGATACATATACATTTCAAACTTCACATATACATAGAAATCTCACACATACATAGAAATCTCACATATACATAGAAACCGATCAATAAAATAGAAATTTCAAAATTCACGGAAACTCTAGTTTGATTGCTCTCAGATTATTGGGTTTAAATGAAGATTTAGAATCTTCACCTCAATCACAAATGGGCTAGACAATTTAATTTAGTGACTTAAGCCTTGAACTCTTACCACCTTAACATGCACAAGAAAATTGTAACAAAGACATAGAAATCTCACACATACATAGAAAGAAAGTATATATTGATAATGAATGATGCCCATAACATTGGCCCATAACATTGTCAATATGATGCATTGGATAGAAAGAAAGTATATATCAGATATTTATAAATAGTCTAGTAAAGTATCAAGAATTTCATGTCACAATCAGCTCATTACAAGGATAATGAGAATGACCATATGCTATATACTCAATACACCTTACTATGCTATATGCTCATTACAGGATATATACTCATTACAGGATAACAGAATTACAAGGATAACAGAATAACAGAATGACCATATGCTATATACTCATTATTATGCTATATACTCATTACAGGATATATACTCATTACAGATAACATAATTACAAGGATAACGAGAATAATGTAATGACCATATGCTATATACTCATTACAAGGATAACATAATGACCATATGCTATATACTCATTACAGATAACAAATTTCATGTCACAATCAGCTCATTACAATGACAGATCGAGCTACCACATGAAATCCAAATTGTATAGAACAGTGAAAATAACCAATAATTTCAATCATGCAAGTCTAGCAGTTCAAGGCTTAGATCATTTCATTAAACGTCATGTTCATTAAGAAACCCAAATAACATCACAGAGCAATACCTCACCCTTCCACCAAAGAAGGATCAAATCTGACATAACAAGGAGCAATAATGGAGTCATACAACTATTGCTCTCAGATTTAATAAATTGATGGGTTGCTCCAAATGAGCCCTCCAACACCAATTTCAGCAATATATCACAGGGTATACAAATCTGAAATTAGTGAATCTATACAATTCAGCACTGTTTAATAAACTTGATTCACTAGAACTCAACAATGGACTATGAAAAGCTACTGAATAGTAGGACAGCACCAATTTGGACTAAAACAGAGTAGCCAAAGTTATTCACAACTAAGTTCCAGATTAGATCAGGGATATCACTGCGAACCAAGCCTCATAACAGGAACTAATAACATGATAGCATGTCACATATACAGCAGCAATAAAACCAAGTTGAAGTTTTAGACACAATGATCTAAACAGTGCTGAATCACAGAGGAAATCACTAACTAACAGATTAATATTGCCTCATTTAATTGAATCATCATAGAGCAGCGGAGAGGAGAATAAAATCAGTGCCTCCAGATCAAGAAATACAGCCTCTAGCTCGATGGCTAGTCCCTCAAATTTCTCAATCGGTTCACTGAATCAACACCAACAGATAAAGTAATGCCAGCTAAAAAGGATCAAACTGATCTCTCAGACAAATGAGACATCACCAAAGATAGTCGAGCACAAACTTTGGATCCTTGTAGAAAACAAAGTATCCAGCTGGAAAGGCAATAACAGCACTTCGATGAGCACAAATGCGTGGGCTTCTCAAACGCAGCAACGCAACCAAAACCAATCACTCGGGCACCAATGAGGCAAAACCACATGGTTTCAGACCAACCAGAATGTCGTTGCAACCCAAGCAAAATTCTGCGACATGAACAAAACCCTAGGGTTGGCGGGCGGAGAGGAACAGTGGGTAAGGAGGGCACCCATCCGCATATTATTTTATCAAGTGACAAGTGATCTCATCGGGTAAGGAGGGCACAAACCCTAGGGTTGCCGAAGGCCGGAGGAAACAATGGCAAGGAGGCAAGGCACGAGGCAAGGCTTTGGGAGGCGAGGACGGCGGTGGGGTCGTCGAGGCGGAGGAGGACGACGCGCGGTGGGGTCGTTGGAGGCGTCCCAGTCGTCGGAGGTCTTTGCAAACGAGCGGAAGGAGGAGGAGATTGGGGAACAATGGCGGGAGTAGCAAAAATTGGGGAAGAGGAGGCGGCGGGAGGGATTTATAGGTGCACCATTAGCCGGTTGGTGTATTCAATCGATCGATGTCTCACATCGATCTGGGTTGGATACTCAACCGTCTTCGATGAGACATCGATCCGGTTGAATACACCAACCGATGGATGTCACCACATGCCTTGAGGAGGAGCCTAGGCACTATCGATCCCATTGAAAATACCAGCACCGGATGATGTTAAAAGACTCAAAACAATTTAGCGCCCATACTAATCGACAAGAAATCTTCCTCCCCCTTGGCTAGCGCGAGGCACTTGAGTGTGCGGGCTCTCCCGGCCGTGAGGTCTCGGGTTCGAACCCCGCTCGTGCCCTCTAGCCCTTCTTTTTGTCTTTTCTTTTATTTCTTTTTTTATTTGTTGTTTAACTCTTGTTTCATTAAATAATTTTTAAAATGCTTTTACCACTTTAGATTCATTTAGTCTTTTTTAAGATTTCTTTTTTTGAATCTCTTGTTTAACTATTGTTTCATTAAATAATTTTTAAAAATGCTTTTACCACTTTAGATTCATTTAGCCTTTTTTTGTAAGATTTCTTTTTTTAAATGTATTGTTTAACTATTATTTCATTAAATAATTTTTAAAAATGCTTTTACAACTTTAGATTCATTTAGCCTTTTTTTAAGATTTTTTTAAATCTCTTGTTTAACTATTGTTTCATTAAATAATTTTAAAAATGCTTTTACCACTTTAGATTCATTTAGCCTTTTTTAAGATTTCTTTTTTAAATCTCTTGTTTAACTATTGTTTCATTAAATAATTTTTAAAAATGCTTTTACCACTTTAGATTCATTTAGCCTTTTTTTAAGATTTCTTTTTTAAATCTCTGTTTAACTATTGTTTCATTAAATAATTTTTAAAAATGCTTTTACCACTTTAGATTCATTTAGCCTTTTTTTATTTTTTTTAAAATGTCTTGTTTAACTATTGTTTCATTAAATAATTTGTAAAAATGTTTTTACCACTTTAAATTCATTTAGCCTTTTTTAAAGATAGTCTTTACAATATTTTTTTCCAACCATGTAATATAAATTAACATTGTAGAAAATTGTAAGAAATAAAGTAATTTTGCACTCTTATAATTCCATTGCAAATTGTCACCTTGTTATATTAATACTGAGGGACTTTGAACAATATTGTTAGTCAAATATTAGTACAATTTGAACAGAAAATACAGGAAAACCACTAGAGGAATGAGAAACTAGTATGTTAGTAGTCTATTACACTAAAAGAAAGCAAAGCAATCCTTATTTGCTAACATACTTTGCTTTTACAAGTGATCCTTCATTATGATCGCGGCGTGCGTGGGAGATTCCTCTGATCATTCAGGACACTAATGTCTCGTCCACCGTGAAAGGAGGCACTCGTTGAGCTGATTATACTCTTCTTCGTCGTGATGCCCTCAACTCCGACAATCCTTCTTTTACCCGAAGAACCACGTGGCGCCTTGGCCGATCGCTCTCGCTAGTCTTCTCCTTACCTTTTTGGTTTCTTTGTCTATGTCCATCACATAGAATACCGTGTCACATCATTAGCGAAAGCACGAACGGTTTGTCCCTATAGGCCACTTGCTTGAGGTCCACAGTTGTCATACTGGTACTTATCGATATCCACGGTTTGTCGGTTTGACCCATTGGCACCAAACAGAGGGACTTTTAATGGCCGTACTCCACTCCCCAGATCTCCTCTATGAAACCATAGTAGGTGTCCATCTTTCCATTTTGTCCAAGGCATCTATACTGGGCGCCATTTGTTTTGGTTGGTGCTCTTGCTATCCCGGGTTGTCGTGTAAAATGTGTACCCATTTATCTCATACCCTTGAAATGATATGATTGTTGTGGATGGTCCTCAAGCCAAGAGTTTCAATTGTTCATCGTCATGTCGCTTGCCCAACAGCTTGCTTTTGTAACCAACTACCGAAATGATCCATTTGCTCCATGCGATCCACTTATCGACTTCTCTGGGTATTGGGCGTAGACTCATCTCGTGATTATAGATATCTGAGCCACTACAGCTTGCTTGTTTCAATACCGTGAAATGTGCTTGTTTAAATGCAAGTAGATCATCGCTATAGGATTCTTTTCTCCCTAAAGTCCCTTTTCCTGTAGCCTCCCCTCATGGCGTGATCTTGGGGCCAATCGATTCAGATCATCCATGTAACTAACACAAAACTCGATCACCTCCTCTGTGCGACACCTGCAAGAATGCAGCCTTACAGGCGAGACCGGTTCTGAACATACTTCTTTAGGATACCCATGTACCTCTCGAAAGGAACATATTGTAGAGGAACACAGGTCCGAGAATTTCTATCTCTTTAACAATATGGATCATGAGATGGACCATAATATCAAAGAAGGATGGAGGGAAGATCATCTCAAGGCTAACCAGACTATTGACCATATCATCATGCAGACTAGATACTTTATTCGGCTCGATGACCTTCTGCGACACGCGTTGAAGAACGAACACGACTTTATGATTGTCCCTCGTACCCAATCTGGCGAAATACCTCGCACCGCCATTGGGAGAACAATCAGTGTCATCAACACATGACAATCATGGGATTTTATGTGTGCGATTTTATTCTCTTTCATGTTTATGAGTCTCTTTATGTTCGAGGAGTATCCGAAGGGACCTTCACACTGTTCAAGAACTTAATCATGTTTTTTTTCTTCTTTGCTCGAGTGTAGCTCATGGGGTGGAGGTAATGTTGTCCTTTCTCTCTTTTCCGGATGTAGGTCGTTCCTCGAGTCCCAATAGTCAGTAGGTCCTTTCGCTTGAAGTGTATCTTTTGACTTACTGTACATATCTAGGAAACCTAGTAGGTTCACGCAGACATTCTTCGTGATATGCATGAAGTCCGATGAGTGGCGGACCTCTAAGTCTTTCGAAGGTAAGTCCCAAAATATTGACTTCTTCTTCCAAATGGCCTTCGTGTGACCTTGTTCACCGGACGGGTTTGCTACCGTGACCTTTTCCAAATACTACTTTCAGATCCTTTACCAAAGAAAATACAAGCGTCCCATCGCGATGCATGGGCTTCTTACGTTTTCTTTCGTCCCATCAAAATTCTCACCCTTCCTCCGTGAACGGGTCCTTCATATGGAGGAACCTCGGTGGCCCATGTACACAACCTTTCGAGAGTTTTTAGGTACTTGCTGTCCGTATCCTCTAGCGATGGATGCGGGCTTTATATCCTTTGATAGATAGGCCCGATAGATTACCAAGTGCAGGCCGATCGTTGATGGTTACGAATAGCAATGCACGAGAGTGAAGTGCTCTCTTTGTACTCATCCCATACACGTACACCATCGTTCCACAGTGTTAACAGATCTTCAACCAACGGTTTGAGGTACACATCAATGTCGTTTCGTGTTGCTTCGGCCTTGGATAAGCAATGGCATCATAATGTACTTCCGCTTCATACACGACCAAGGAGGAAGGTTGTAGATACATAGAGTCACGGGCCAAGTCTTTGTGGATCGCTGCTCATATCGCCGAACGGGTTCATCCCATCCGTACTCAACCCAAACCTTATGTTCCTTGCATCCTCAAAGAAAGTCCGGGTATGTTTTATCGACTTTCCTCCACTATGAGCCATCGACAAGGTGCCTAGCCTTCCGTCGTCCTTACGGTCTTCCTTGTGCCAAGCATCATCCGGGCATGCGCTTTGTTCGCAAATAAACGCTTCAACCGGGGATTACAGAAATACCACACCACCTTAGCGGAGGTCCCTTCTTCTTCTGCGCCCTCCACCTCACAGGGTCATCACGCTGGTCTTATACCGCAGTTTTGCACACGGACAAGATTCCGAATCCTCATACTCATTGCGATAAAGGATACAATCATTACGACATGCATGTATCTTACGTACCTCCAACCCCAAAGGCGGACAACTTGTTTGGCATCGTCGTAGTTTCGGCGGTGTGTTCCTCTCTGGAAGTAACTTCTTTATGAGGCATAACAACTCGTCGAATCCCTTATCGAGACAATCCATTGGTCGCCTTCCATTGCATCGCTTCTAGTGTGATGCGCAACTTTTATGGCCTGTCGACGGTTTGGGTACAACAGTTGTTCCGTGGTCCTCCCATAGCCATTGGAACTTTTCGTAATGTCTTTCATCGTTGTATTCTCCCTCTCCATCACGCAAAGATCTGGTCTAGGTCATCATCACCAAACTCCCCAATGTATCTTGAAAGAACCGTGTTGACCGGCGTCCGGGATATTGTTGTCGCCTCTTCTTCTTCACCTTCTTCTGTATAATCTCTTCTTCACCGTGCTTGGTCCAACAGGTATAGTTTGACATGAAACCTCTTGTGAGCAAATGAAAGTGAAGGTGGCTGGATTTTGGCCACTCCTTCTCATTCTTGCAGTCTATGCATGGACAACATATATAGCCCGACGTCGTGTGTGCATCGGCCGCACGAAGAAAATCTTGCAAACCTTGCAAGAACTCCGGGGAGCGTCGGTCCATGTACATCCATCGCTGGTCCATCTACATTATGTCACATCAATATAACTATTAGCTCATTTTGCGATAATGAATTGTTGAACCAAAACCTAAATATTAGCTAGATCCACACCTTCAATCCGAGCTAAATAATAATCCAAGCAAAATCTAAACTCACACAACAAGTTTTGCAACCTACAAAAAGAATTGGTCGTCGAGTCGGATTCAAAATTACGAACAAAATTCACGACGACTTTGTTTGCAAATTCTGTTGAAATTGTAACACCTAAAAATTTCCAAATTATTATTCAATCATTTATTTTTATTTTTTCTAAATCTCTAGCACTTAATTAATGATGTTTTCAAAAATAATTTGTCGATGGAAATTAAAACCAAAATTATACTAGAAGTAATTTTTCTAAGTTTAAAATATTCCAAAGTATTTTTGAAAACTTTTCTCAAATATTGAACTCATTTTATATTTTCTATAAAGCCATTCATATTTCGATATTATTTTAATTAGCAAATGAATTTAAATTTCTTCTTTTCCACATAACTATTGCCATTTGAAGATCCCAAACTCCATGATTTCCATGCACCATTCTCCCCCCAATTACGTGCAACCAAACCTCATCCTTCATCGATCGATGGAACTAAAACCTAAATTTAAGTTAGATCCACACATTAAATGCGAGTACATTATAATCCAAGCAAATTCTAAGCTTACACAACAAGTTTTTGTATCCTATTTGAAAAGATCAAGCTAGATCTCTACATTCATAATCTTTCATCAATCATGAGAAAAGATCAATTTTTTTTCATAATTCAAGCAAAAAAGAGGCTCCATTTAACACCAAATGATGTGAGGAATGATATTACTAACCTTAGTTACCTTGGTTGTGAGTAAAATGACCAAAATTTTGAAATTTGGGCAGCACCTCCCTCTACATTCATAATCTTTCATCAATCATGGGAAAAGATCAAATTTTCTTCATAATTCAAGCAAAAAAGAGGCTCCATTTAACACCAAATGAAGTGAGGAATGATATTATTAACCTTAGTTACCTTGGTTGTGAGTAAAATGACCAAAATTTTAAAATTTTGGGCAGCACCTCCCCTCCCTTGAAGCTCTTGGCCGAAGCTCCACTGTTCTCTTCGCGCACTGAAATGATCTGGGTCTGGCAGAGAGCGGGAGGTGGAAGAAGTTTAAATTGAAACTCAGTACCGATTGAAGTCACGAACCGGTACTGATGTGATACCATCAGTACCGGTTCGTGTGTTGAACCGGTACTGATCGCTCCCCGCAGGCCTGTAGCCGTTGAACCGGGACTGATCTAACTATCAATCTCGGTTCGTGCCGAACCGGTACTGATGGGCCGGTAGCAAAGGGCGATTCTGTAGTAGTGATATATATTTATGGGCGTCTATGCCTTATTTGTTTTTCTATCATTATCGAATTATCTTATGTTCACGCATATATTTGGTGTAATTTTGTTTCCTGACACATTAAACTATTTACGTGCTATTTATTTTCCTGACACCTTTGAGCTAATCATCACTTACCCGAACAAATGTGCGTTTGTAATTCACTTCCTGTGACCATATTCAAAATAATGCATATATTTTTATGGGTGTTTATGAGTTATTTATTTCACACCACTTTTGAGCTAATCTACCATGTACCCTAACATTTATTAACATTTATGTATTATTTGTTTCCCGCTACCCTTGACCTACCTATCATACTTATTTTGCGAGGAACCATGGATGAGTTATGCAGCATTTGTAAGAGCTCTACTGAAATGGATTGAAGTAGTCCAAGGGTACTTACAAAATAAAAAAAAACAACGAAATATATATACACACATACGCACGCACACAAAGATCCGAGCGGACCCAACCAAAGGGAGATTGGATCAACTACATTATGTTTTCTTAAAGAAACAACTACACTAGATTTGTCTCCAATAATGACATTTTCAATAAACATATGCTTCTGTTGAATCTATTTGGTGGCAAGGTATATTGTTGTAGAATATGACTATGTGTTCTGCATAGACTGTAGGCAAGGTTCCAAATTTTAGCAACCAAGGATAGCAAGCTATGGGAGGGTATCATTGTAGGTCCTGCTGTAATGAATTTGATGTTATTCCCTTTTGTAGGATCGAGACGCACCAAGAGGAGAGGTGAATTGGTGCAAACTAACACCTAAAACTAATTTTTTTATTTTTTATTAATTCTGAAAATTCACAAAATAATGACTAAACTGAACAAATCAATCTAAGACAATTGATCTAATACTTTGGAAGAGAAACTAGATTAAGCATGCATACTAGAGACCAATTATGCATAAACATGAATTAATATATCGGAATCCATACTCACTGATTTTCATCAAAGAACACGCATATGGATCTTTTTACATGAAAGCGCAAACCTCAAACTATCTCCAAACTTTTCTCAATTTTTCTTTATACTTTCTCTGCTTTTCCCTTCTATTTCTTCTGTTTTTCCTCTCTCTGTGCACAGTTCGCTTGCACTATAGTGCGATCATGTAGCGATGCTGTAGCACGAACACTGTATCAATCCTGTAGCGCGCACTGTAGCACCGAGATTTTGCCTTCGGCCTTTTCTTTTTCTTCGCTTGTCGCAACGCCGCCGTCTGCTCTCGATTTTCCTTTTCTTGTGCGGCTCATCCGAAGGTCTCTTTACCTTTTTTTTTCTGCGGCTTCACGCAAAGCCAGGAGATAGCCTCCTATTTATACTCCTCTATACCCTAATCAACTGTATACATGTATACACATCTGGTCCAATATGTACACATAGCCCAATACATGTATAGATAGCTCAAAACTCACACATGCACACGTACGGCCCACCTGCCGCTCTCGCGTGACTCATTCGTCTGCACGACCTGTTGGCCGCAACACTGCGTCGTCTGTCTGCATAGACCTCTACGCATCCCGTCTCGCTGTACCACCCGCGTCTTTCGCGTGCTGCGCTTCCTGCACCTGCGATCTCACGTGCCCCTGCACTTCTGCGACCTCGCGTGCTGCCCTGCACCTCTGCAACCTTAGCGTGTGCTTCTCTCTGACTACGCGCCACCTGTGCGGATTCCCTCCGACCTGCAGTGTACGTCCGTCTGCGTCTGCCAAGTCATTTCTACATGAAACCAAGAAGAGGCAGTGAGCAAGGTGACAAGTATGCCTACTTCATTTGCCTTGGAAAAGAGAGAAACTATAGAGTGTTTTGAGTGGGTAGCACAAAATAAATATGGAGAGAGAAAGGTAAGATTTTAGCGCATATATATATTGTATGTACTCCCACCTCTAATATACCGTTTAAATGATGTTGTTATACCTCTGTCGACGATCGGGATCGCCAACCGCAATAAATGAGATGGGGGTTAGTGTGATACGGGACCCGAACTGCGCTTCGCTCAAATGGAGGAATGGAGTCGATGGTCGGAGCAAGACGTCAACGAACGTGAGACAAAGGTTTATACTGATTCGAGCCCCTGTGAAGGTAATAGCTCTACTCCAGTCGCCTTGCGGCGGTGATCTTTGTTATATTGGTGTACAGGGACGTGTTTACAGCTCAAGTTAGCAATGGCGATTTCTAGTTCGAGCTGTAGTGTGCACTGTTGTCCTTCTGCGTTGTGTATCTCCAGCTTTTATACCTCCCCCTCTGCGTAACCGTCGGGAGAAATCTTCGGATCGTGGCCCTTAATGCGCATTGAGGGCCGTTTGCAACCGTTCCGGGCTTGCCGCGCACTCCTGCACCACTCCACGACACCACGTCTTGGTAATCGCCGATAAATGCGTGGCGGGATCCAAGGAAACAGCGACCTGAGCAAAGGCTGGCCCGCACCCGAGGTCGTGCGGGGCTCGAGCTCGAGGTCGTGCGTACTCGAGGGCACAGGATGCCCAACCGAGCAAGGGCGTGACGGGGCCCCGAGCTAAAGGCGCGTTAGTGGTGTTGACGGCCAAAGGGTTGTCCGGCCTCGACACAGCTAGCCCCGAGGCTCAAGGTCGTGAGGTGCACCGGGGCGACCTCGAGCCTCATCCAAGTCGCCGGGACAAACCTTCGTGGTCTTAAAATCTTGGTCAAGGTCGAGGCGGAGCATAAAGTAGATCCTCGGCCCCAGAGCACTGGCGACCTTTGAATTCTTATTTGAAGTGCGGATGCGAGCAGGCGGCGGACACTGTGGCGCCTCGAGTCCGCAACCCAAACCTTAGCTGCCCGAATCCAATCACGGCGAGCACGCCTTTGAGCGCTTCTGTAGCGGTTTTAACGTAGTCGCGGCGAGAAATCGTGAGCCCACAACAAGCTGTTGAAAAAGAACCCACGATCTCTGGGCCCTTCGTCTCCAAAGCTTTGCGCCAAGCAACACCTTCTCCTCCTCCCTCGACCAAGCACCTTGCATCGTTATGACCAAGCTTGGAAGGAGCACCTTGTCGTCTGCGAGGATGAAAGAGCTCGAGACTCGGGGATAGTGGACCCGTGACATGGCGGTTCTTGGGCGGCGAGACCGAACCACGCCCGAGGGGCGATGAGATCGTCTGCACCGAGCACTCTGGCTCCTTGGCCTCACGGACCGGGAGGCGAATTCGTGGCGGGCGTCCTCTCCAGTGCGAAATAGAGCTCATCAACACGATGCAAAATTCCATCCTCACGCTCGCCATCTTTTCCCATCTATCGCGAGGATTCACAGGAGTCCTTCCCACCCCTCATTCTTTCGCTTCTTCTCCCTCTTAGCTCCGGAAGGACCCGTGGTCGGATGCCTTTACTTCGACTTGGACCGGGCTCAAGTGGTCCTACCCCAAGTCGCCCGCTCGAGGATTCTCTTGGTCCTTGGTCGGCGGTGGTTCTACTGAAGAAAGGGAACACGAGGCTCGGCGTCTGAGGGACCCGTCACGAGAAGAAGAGACCCCGAACTGAAGATCTCGAGGTCGATGAGGAGCCATCGTTGCCATACATATTTGCGCCCGCAGCAACCTCATCGAACAGCGATCACCATCGACTTCTGCGGGCACCGTGTCCCCTTTGCGGAGGAGGAACACCGCTCTTCAAGATCCGCAGGCGTGGCGACTCCACGCGTGAGGGCCCGCGAGGCAAGACCTTCGACCTTAAAACTCACTTTCGAAACCCATCCTCTGATCTCTGACGGCCCATGTTCTCGCGACACCGAAGAGTCTGGGTTTCTGCCGGGATGTTTGAAATGTTCGAAGTGGCGCATGGATACACCCTCGATGATCCGGTCCGAAGAATGTACTTGGCGGAAGGCGAGGTAAGTCATCGACCTCGCCCTTGATTACGACTTTCGCGGAGGCCCCTCGACCCGCGCAAGATCTCGGGACCACCGAGATTTGTTTGATACTGACCGGAAGCTGCTCACGGCGCCGTGAGCAAAACTAGAAGGGAAGAAGACCTCCCTAGCCACGGCAAGTCGCCGGGAGGCAAAGAAGCCTCACATCGAGTGGGGCGTCGTGCCATGGTGGGATCGACACTCGAGCCCTCGAGCTCGTGCTCGTGCTCTCCTTATCGCTTGACATGTCTTCCCCTTTTGCAGCAGCTGAGCGCCGCAGCCGCCGCCAGGCCTTCTAGCCCCCAGCCGGCTCAAGGCGTCCAAACTCGGACCCCCAGAGCAGCCATGATGGAAGGCGCGGACCAGCCATGGGTTCCAAGGCCCAGGTCGGGGAGCGCGAGCGGGCGCCCGCCGAGCCGGCGGCAAGAAGATCCACGACGGCCCTCCAGCGGCGAGGGCGACCAGGTAAGCCTTTGGGTTTACGGACTCGCTCGCCCATCCTCGTGTTTTTCAACAGCTTGTTCTTGCCCACAGGCCTCGAGCTCTGAGCTCGAAACTTGAATGACAATGGATGTTGTCGAGGCGAGTCGAGTCCGAGGAGGAGGAGGATGCCTAGATCTTGCCCGCGCCGACCCTCGAGTCAAAGGAGCATGTCTCTGGGGCATAAGCGGGCCCCTTGGCTCGTCGACCAGGGTCTCGACGACCCGATCGATGAAGGTCTCCAATCCGCGTCGAGCGAGGATTACGGCACCGGCGAAGTTGACACCGTCGCTGCTGTCGATCCCCATGGGGGTGGTGTGGAGGAAGGCATCGAGCGCCTTAGTGGCGCGGCGGATCCGCCGGGATCCCGACCTCGGCCAGTCCCAGACGCCAAGGTCATGGCAGACCAAGCCACCGAAGATAGCAGCGCCATGGGAGCACCTCAAGCGGTCGGCCGGGGCGCGTCTGGTGCCGAGGTCATGGCGCCTCGGGCGGCAGTGCAGACGACAGTGGAAGACCACGCGCCGGATCCGGCGGTACTCCCGACTCCGGTGGGCGGAGCCCGACCATGGAGGTTGGGCTCGATGTTGTTGGCGGCAACTCCTGCTTGGCGGACGGGGCCCCAACCGTGAGTCGAGCCGAAGATGCCACCGCGCCACCCCGGTGGAAGTCGGACCCTCCAACCAGGGCGGTGGGACTCAAGCCGCCCGACTTCGGGGTGAAAGCCTTGGCGCGACGCCTTGCGTGAGGTCGAGGTCGATCCCAAGCCTGGACCTTGGGTGAAGAGGTCGAGATTGACCGCGCCGAATCGGCAGATGAGCGAAGAGTTTACCGTGCGCCTCGAGAACCGTCTCTGCGAGTAAGGGATCCTCGCATGCCTGTCACCAAGTTGAGTTTTCGTAAACTTCTCACCTAGGCCACTTCTCTTGTCTTCTAAGGTGATCGGCGTCACCCGAAACAAAGGTCTCCACGAGCATCTTAGGCGTGCTCAAGGGACTTTTGGGCGTGGTGGAAGCGAGGGAGGCAGCGCGCCAAGTTTTGTGCGACCATCGAGGTCGACGAGCGAGCTCGGCGGGTGAACAAGGAGCTCAATGACCTTCGCCCAGGAGCGATGGTGGCGCGGGAGGTGGCTCATCTTGGCGAGCTCGAGCAAACCAAGTCTTCGGCGCAATCACGGCTTCAAAGCCGTAGAGCAAAGCAGACTCGGACGACCAAAGGCGCTCAAGGCGCTTGAGACCGTAGCGCCAAGGTAGAGTCCTTGGAGAAAGCCGCCGTGAGCGTCCCAGGCTGGAAGCCAAGATCGCGGAGTTGGAGGAGAAGCTTCGAGCGCCCGATGAGGCAGCAGCGCATACAGCTCAACTCAAAGCGGCGTCGCCGAGCCGCGGACACCGCCAATGAGCTCTCAACCTTGTGGGTTAAGGTGGTAGAGCTCGAGCAAGAGAAGCTCACCAGCGAGATGGTGGACTGTAATTTTGCCCTCTGTAGTCTGTAAAAAGCTATGAAATTTTATGATAGAACTACATTACTTTTGGGTGCCAGCGGTCTGTCCCGCTTTGAAGTTAGTAGTCGAGGATGTTTGGAATTACGCCTTTCTTGCTTTTGCTCGTGCCCGTGGGTAAACTTCTTGGTAGTATGCCACTATCCAGCCTGTTGAGTCAAGGCGAAACAGCATGACCTTGGGCACAAGACTTAGGCGTGAGCAAATGGCCGTGACTGCGTAGTTGAGAAAAAGGGGAATGACTGCGAGGCTTTGGATCAAACCTAAGCGCGATGGTGAAATTTGGATTGCGAAGAGTTTGACACAATTAGCTCGACCAGGGGTGACCATAAAGCTCGCGGCCTTTCGACCAAAGGCGGTGCTGCGTGCACGAAGGTCGGTGTCTTGAAAAAGGTTCTGACCAATGATAACTTTGCAATTATAGTAGAAAAGACAAGAATAGCGAGAATCGAAGAACGACTTTATTGAAATTTAAAGGAATAGAGGTTACATAAAACTTCCGAAGGCGATCTATATTCCACGAGCTAGAGAGCTCTCGCCATCGGGCATCGCTAGCCGTAAGCCCGTCGATCTGTTGAAAGCGACTCTATAGGGGCCCTCCACCACAGGGGATAACTTGTTGGTGTTGGGCGAGCTCTGGATTAGTCTTAGAGCTAGATCCCCAACAAGGAGCTTCCTAGGTCGTCTGGCCAGAGACGCATGTCTGCGAAGCTTGCGGTGTCGTTAATTGTAGCGATGCGACATCTTACTTCTTCCGCGAGGTAAGGTCGAGGACCGTTCTTGCTCAAAAGTCGACATGGTCGACCAAAGTGACTCTTGGCGAGCCAGCGTCACCTCGGGGAGGCGGGGCGGCTTCGATGCAAACACGAGTGGAAGGGTGTGGACCTGTTGCTCGGTGGTAATGCGAATGGACCATAAGGCGGTGGGAAGTTAGTCCACCGGTCTCTTGCCGTGGCGTTCGAGCTCATCTGCGACTTCGCTTCTTGATGCCTGGACAATCGTCTGGTTGGCGTGTTCTGCTGACTCCGTTGCTCGAGGGTGAGCCAGAGGCAAAGCACACTTTGGTGCCAAGGTCTTATAAAATTCCTAGAATAGTTATTTGGTAAAGCGTGTACCATTGTCGGTGATAATTTTGCATGGAACCCGTACACTGTGACCACGAACAAGCGGAAAAAACGACGGCCGCTCGGCGGTGATGGTCGAGACTAGTTAAACCGATCCACTTGGTGAAGGTGTCGATGGCCTGACGAGAGAACTTCTTTCCCCACCGCTTGAGGAAAAGGCGAGGATATCCAGCCCCGGTCGAAAAGGCCAAACAAGCGGGATAGTCTGAAGGCGTCTGCCCGGTGGTGCGACTTCTGGCGTGGAAGCGGCATGCCCGGTGGCGCGAGCGATATCACGAGCATCTGAAGCGCCGTTGGCGATAATACCCATACGGAAGGCTTTACCGACCATCGTCTGTATGAAGAGTGTGCTCCACAAAGGCTGAGTGAATGTCGTTTAATAGGTACTTACCCTCCTCATGAAATGCAGGAGTCGAGAATGCGAAACATTCCGTCTATAGAGTCGTAGATCCCACGGCGTGTACAAGCTTGCTCGTCACTTGATCTGCTCCTCTCGGCGGGTCGGTGATGAAATCGCCCTTGCTAGCGGTGTGGATGGGCTCGGCCGAGGAGAATATTTTCGCGCGGCGAGCATGACCTCTGATCCGGAGATAGATGGGGCCGCCAGCGTCTCGGGATGGCGTCGGGGGATCTGTCGTCGGAGGAGCGAGCTTGGAGAGGAAGTCAGCTTTGAGTTGTCCCTCACGGGGATGTGCACGAGTTCCAAGTTGCGGAACCATTTCTCCATCTTCGCACCTCGGCGAGTACCTTGCCATTAAGTCTTTCGAGCCTTTGGTAGTCCTTGTTGAGCGGTTGATGTGGTAGAGTCGCCCTTCACAATCAACGGCGCCACGCCCAAGGCCTTACTAAGCTCGTAAACCCGCCGAGAGGGCCGTACTCGCCACATTGTTGGTCGTCGGGAACCCAAAGCGAACTCGTACCTCAGCTGAGCGCTTGTGGTAAGAATAAGAATCCTAGCCCCCGAGCACTTGAAAGACCGCGAGCCGTCGAAAAACATAATCCAGGGCTTTTCCTTTTTAGTCCCGAGTTCGGGAGCGGGTTGTGACGTTTGTTCTACCATGAAGTCGGCGAGTACTTGCGACTTTATTGCCGTTCGAGCCACGACCTGGACGTCGAACGCCGCCAGCTCCATAGCCCACTTGGCTATGCGCCCGCCACCTTCTGGGTTCCGCAGAATGTCCCCGAGCGGGAAGTTGCTCGGAATGACCACAGAGTGCGCCTGGAAGTAGTGTCGGAGCTTGCGTGAAGCCATGAGGAGGGCATCTGCAGCCTTCAGCACGTGGGTAGCGCTCGCCGGGCCATGCAAGACCTCGTGATGTAATAGATCGGTCTTTGTTGTGACCTCAGTTCAGCCACCGGACAATGGCCGGCGGCTTGGGTGGTGGCCGCGAGTAAGCGATAACCTCTCGCCCGAGTTCGCGAGTCGTAAGTAGGGGCGGGGATAGCGGTATACCTTCACTCGTCGAAGGCTTTGCTGTGCCTCTGGAGTCCCTCAAAGCCCCGTGCTTCGCGCAGGTTGAAGAATGGAGCCCGCTCGTCGAGCCTCGAAATGAACTCTTGAGGCTGACCATGCGGCCGGTGAGGCTTACTGCTTGATCGAGGTCGGGGGCGCCATCTTCTCGATCACCTCAATCTTCTCCGGGTTCGGACCAACCCCTGAGCCCTCGATCATGTAACCAAGCACCTTCCCCGATGTTGCGCCGAACACGCACTTCTCAGGGTTGAGCTTGATCTTGTGCCTGTTCAGGTTGGCGAAGGTTTCCTCGAGGTCACGAACGTGGTTGCCTTCGGAGAGGCTCTTGACGATGATATCGTCCACGTAGACCTCAAGGTTCCGCCCGTCTGTGACTCGAGCGTCACGGTCATCGACGCTGGGCGTGGCCCCGCATTCGCAGACCAAAGCGACATGGTCGTGTAGCAATAGGTGCCAAATGGCATGATGAAGGCATCTTACTCTCGCCGTCAACCGCCCGGCTTGATCTGGTGGTATCACGATAATGCGTCGAGCTCGGCACTTTGGCATTTGCGGTGGAGTCGACAATCGATCGATGCAGGCGGGAAGTTGTCGCCGAACAGGCGAGTTCAACCCGTATGGTCGGCGCACATTCTCCACTTTCGCCTTTCTTACGAGCGATGGCCGGGTTGGCCAACCACTCGAGTAGTCGATCTCGCGGATGAAGCCGGCCTTCAGAAGCTTATCGAGGTTCTCTTTGATAACAGCGACCTTCTTTGGGGAGAAGCGGCGCTTCGGCGTCTGGTCGAAGTCGGATCTCACGCAACTTGTGCTCGATCACCTCCTTTGGGACACGGGCATGTCCGCGGGCTCCCAGCGAAAATACCCTTGTTGGCGCGAAGGAAGGTGGAGCTCGAGTTCTATTGGAACCCGGCTCGGCGAGATGTGGGCGCGCAGTCGCGTCGCCCTCTTGGCGACCACGCCTTGCGTCGCCCAGGCTAGATTGCCGCCTTACAGGCGTTCTTCTCCGTCACCTCCGGACCTCGGCTGAGGCGGCATGCGGCAAACCAAGGCCTTGGTCTCATGACCATGTCGCCGCCTTGAATCGCCTCGCCCTGATGATGACACCGTTGGGGCGAGCGACTTCATGCATCGATGGCCATAATGGTTGGCGCCATGAACTTGACCAAAGCAGGCCGCCCGAGGATGGCGTTATGCGGGAGGTCACCCTCGACCACCTCGAAGGTGATCGGCTCGGTCGCGAAGTTGTCAGAAACGCCCGAAGGTAACAGGCAAGACCACCTGCCCCAAGGGGGTGGTCGAGCTCCCGGGAACTATCCCGAAGAAGGGTATGGTGATACTCTTGACCTTCGACCGGAGAATCTGCATCTGGTCGAGCGCTCCTGCCTGCAGCAAGTTGAGAGAGCTGCCGCCGTCGACCATGACACGCCCGACCGTGGTATTGCTGATGGTCGGGGTCACGACCAGGGCGCGGTCTTCAAGTCTCGAGCCATACCTTGGAGGCGTCCTCTGGGGGAAGGTGATGGTGGCCCCAGCCCATTTGCAGTGTTGCTCGATGGGCTTCCAGTGCGACTGGTAGATAGTCGCGCCGCGTTGACCTCGCGCTGGCTGATAAGCGCCGAGCGCAGCGAAGATGACATCGATCCGGCGCTCGCCTTGCTGGAACTCAAGATCGATGTCATCATGCTCCGAGCCAGCGTTCACCCTGTCGGGTTGGTCATCAGCTTTCGGAAGCTCGGGCATCTCGCCTCGGCCGTCGTAGAAAGCTTCCAGCTTGCCCTGCCAAGCCCTGCAGGTTTGCAGGTCATGACCGGCTGCCCTGTGAAACAAGCAGAACTTTGCCTCGTCATAACCCGAGCGTCCCTCGGCCCCCTGTGGCCGAGCGTCGGCCCGCCGGGGCCTAGACCGCCGGCCTTCCTTCTGAGGCTGGCCCTGCGCTTGATGAGACTGAGGCCGACCTTGACGAGGTCGGGACCCATCCTGAGCCTGATCTCGGACCTCTCACTGGCCGTCTGCCGAAACGACTACTCGCGGCAGGCCTCCGCCGGTCCTGCGATCGCGCTTCCGCTTCTTGGCGGTGGCTCCTTGGTCGGCGCCCTTGGAATTGGACGGACCTGCCTCTGTAGAATTCAGACCAAGCTTACCTTGGTCGTAGTCGCGTTTCCAGCGGACGGCGTCGTCCGCATCCGCGTACCGTTCCGCCATGCGGAACAGCTTGTTGACGCTGAGGCTCGACGTGATCTCCAGGTCCTCGGTAAGGCGCCGGTCGCGGACACCAAACTTGAAAGCCTTGATGACAGCCTCATCGGAGATGCTCGGGATCAGGTTCCTTGTGCGGATAAATCGCCGCATGAAATCACGAAGTGGTTCGCCTTTACCCACGGATAGCGCGATCGGGTTCTTCTCCCTCCCCGGCCGCTCGTAACAACTCTGGAAGTTGGAGCGGAGGGTGCTCTGGATTTGGCGCCATGACCTGAAGGAGCCAGGCTTCTGGTTGAAAAGCCAAGTCCGTGCAGCGCCGTCCAAAACAGTCGGGAGGTAATTGGCCATGACGAGCTCATCGCCCCCGGCCGCTAGGATAGCGGTCGAGTAGATAGACAGGAACTCGTCGGGATTTTTGGTCTCGTCGAAGCGCTCGATCAACACGGGTTTGAATCGAGCTGGCCAACGCACGCGATGAAGGTCGTGTGAGTACGCCACGCAGCCGTAAGTCGGGACGGGTGCACACCGAGTACGGTCGTCGCCGAAAAGGTCCTCACTGCTGTACGACTCCGAGTCGAGGCTGCTCCGGCGGCCCGATCTTCAGCGAGATCAGCCATGGCGCCCGAACGGAGTCGCTGAGGAGGTAGCGCGAGCGGTCTTACCTGTGGCGGCGCTGGGCGGAACGTCGGGGAAGATCCCGATCTGCGGCCGGTCGGCCAGAGCTTGTGTGGCTCTGCTTTCGCGCCCGACCACTGCCCAGGTGGTGCCGTGGGGCGGTGTCGCGGCGTCGAGTTACATCCGAGGCGCTGCTGAGACGAAGGTGCCTCGCCCGGGAGTCATCCGACAGGTGCGTCGGTGATGGCGTGACGGCCGCCACTGCTCCTCGAGGAGGGTCCTGAGCGGTGGCCGGTCTTGCGGAGAATGCCCTCGGTCGTGGCGCAGTCGAGCTCTTGACGGGGCTCGGCCGAAGAGTTCCGACTTCGCCCTGTCGGGATCAGCCATGACTCGGGCGATAGCGCGGAGGCGTTCCCCTGAGAGAGGGAGTCTGGGTGGCCCAGAAGACGCGCCGGTCTTTTCCTGGGCTTCCCGCCGGAGGGCGGTTATGGCCTGGTTGATGGCGACATGCACCATCCTACGAGCGTCTTCAGGAGTCTGCGGATCACGGTCATCCGCATCTCCCTCCGATGCGGGACCGTCGCCACCGAGGATGTCTTTGCTTTCGGGTGGCGGTGGCGGCAGCAGAGGGGCGAGTCGGGTCGTGCGAACCCATGCCTGAAGAATGTCCATGAGTGAAGTGTGCCATGCTCCCGAGATCTTGGAGTTTTTCCTGCGAGTGAACAAAGCAAACGGGCCCCACGGTGGGCGCCAGCTGTCGACGATCGGGATCGCCAACCGCAATAAATGAGATGGGGGTTAGTGTGATACGGGACCCGAACTGCGCTTCGCTCAAACGGAGGAATGGAGTCGGTGTGTCGATGGTCGGAGCAAGACGTCAACGAACGTGAGACAAAGGTTTATACTGGTTCGAGCCCCTGTGAAGGTAATAGCTCTACTCCAGTCACCTTGCGGTGGTGATCTTTGTTATATTGGTGAACAGGGATGTGTTTACAGCTCAAGTTAGCAATGGCGATTTCTAGTTCGGTATGTAGTGTGCCTTTTGTCATACGCATTGTGTATCTCGGCTTTATACCTCCCCTCTGCGTAACCGTCGGGAGAAATCTTCGGATCGTGGCCCTTAATGCGCGTGAGGGCCGTTTACAACCGTTCGGGCTTGCCGCGCCTCTTGCAAACACTCCACGACCACGTCTTAGTAGCTGCCCGATAAATGCGTCTTCAGGATCAAGAAACAACGACTGAGCAAAGGCTGGCCCGCACCAGTCGTCGCGGGGCTCGAGCTTCGAGTCGTCGTGCTCGAGAACGCACGGATGCCCAGTAGAACAAGAAGGGCGTGACCGGGGGCCGAGCTGAAGGCGCGTTGATTGTGTGTGACCGGCCAAAGGGTTGTCCAGCCCCGACAACGTCTTTATTCTTTTGAGTATACTCTAATGCTGATTATAAGATACTCTAAAGTGAGTCCCATCAAAAATTTTATTAAAATCCACCCTTTATAACATAATTTGTTAACATATTCCTTATACATATGGAAAAAGGTATGTAGCAAAAAAATAAAGGGTCTGATAAATTTTTTTTAATCATGTTGTATTGAAGTATCTTAGAATTATTTTTGGAGTATACCGAAAATGATAAAGAAGTATAAAGTGTTTATTTAAGTGGTATATTAGAGGTGGAAGTATGTACTCCCGAAAGTACAGAAAAGACTTCCTATATATATTGTGTACCATGTCGTGCTTCTTTACAACAAAATTTAGAAAAAACTATACACCTTCAATTTTGTAAGGGATGGACGCTAGAGTGTAACAAGAAACATGTTTGATTCAAAATAGCTTAGCGGCTTAGCCTAGGAACAAGATGTCCCACTATGGGGTCATGCTTGGTTCTATGTTACCACATGTACATGTCAAAAACAAAAATGAGGAATAGCATTGCTGAGCCCACAGATGATGGTCCTTTTGGGCAGTATGCAGGAGAAATGAATATAAGGCATGTGCTAGGAACGGGGGCATAATGATAGACAGATGTCCTTTTCTTGAATTTTTTTCATCTTTTCTTTTCACGGACAGGCAGGAGTACCATCACGCTCCTTTATCACCTTAGATTTCGACAATCTGGTACTCCGTCTAGTCCGCAGATAAATATTGTTTTGGACAAGCATGATCTCCAAAACATAAGTTTAATCACTAATTTATATTATAATATATTTGTAAAAGCACAATAAAATTATCAATTATGAAAGTGCTCTTGATATAAATCTATAAATATGATTTACATATATCCAAACTAAATATTTTAAAATATATTGATAGTTAAAGTTTCAAAATTTTGACTATATGCATCCTAAAAGGACATATATTTATGACCGGAGGTAGTACATACCTTAGATGCAAAAAAAAAACCCAAAATGGTTGAAAATCTTCACTACATTGCATTGGTTGAAATTTGGGAGGTCGCTCTTTGTGATGTATCCTAAAAATAATTTGCTAGGAGAATGAGATGGTAGTGTATAAATGAGATGCTTTAGTGTCACTAATTGCTGAAAAATGTGTACTAGCATAAACTGTGATGTTTTAGTACGGGACATATCCAGTGCAATCAGAGTTTTGGTGCAATCACCGTGCAATCAAACTAAGAAAAGTTTCAAAAAATTCTGAAAAAAATCGTGGATGTACATCTCATCTTACCCCATCTAGATATAAAATTTCATGATCAAATTCGTCCTATGCTTGAAGTTACAAAAAAAGACAAATTTGGGGTGCATTTGAACTATTCAAGTTTGTCAGAAATTTGTTTTTTTATTACTCTTAACATAGGACGAATTTGATCATGAAATTTTATATGTAGATGGGGTAAGATGAGGTGTACATCCACGATTTTTTTTTCAGAATTTGAAACTTTCTTTAGTTGGATTGCAACGGTAATACCAAAGTCTGATTGGATATGTCCTTGCTACTAGCGATTTGATTTAGTTCTCGGGGATTAAGCTGCTAGAGATCTTTTCAAGAAAATGATCATAATCGTGCCATCCATGAATAGTTGTAGAATTGGAGTTGAATGGAATGCTACCATTTTTTTTTTTGCAAGATTATATATTGCGGTTAAAACATCAAGTTTTATCCCAACGTCTGTATATATTTATGGGTATTTGTTTTTTACTTGTTTGCCTTTTATCATTGAACTACCTATCTGATGCATAACTATTTGAATTTTGCTAGTAATTTACTTTCGGCCACCCTTCAACTATTTAGAATTTTTTAAATAATACATTTTATTCAAAATTTCAAAATATACCACAAAAAAACAATTACAGTAAATATACCCTTGTCCAGCAGACAGCGAGGGGCCTAAATAGCAAAATAAGCAGGCGACAAGAGGCGAGCGTGGCCTCATTCCCCCGCCCGATGCTCTGGCGACAGGAGGTTGTCGCCCTATGAAATGGCGACAAGGAATAAATCGACGAGATAGTCGAGGCGGCAGGGCGGGCCTGTCGCCCAACCATGGCGATAGCGACTCTTCCTCTATTTAAGCAATAAATAAAGCCTTTGTCTTCAATCATCGAATTCTTCAATCATCCGACCAATGAAGCGAAGGGAGAAAGGAAGGAAGAAAAGAAGAAAAAAAAATGCCGAGGTGTGCGAGTGGAAGGGAAAGGAAGAAGCGAAGAAGAGGGAGGTGCTTGAGTTGGCAGCGCAACATCAGCGTGCAGGACCTCTTCGTACCTTCGGAGTTGTCCCAAATGTGCTGTCGCGGAGATCCTTGTAAGCTTGTCTATTATTAGGAAATTCCAACTTGGAAGAGGTATTGGATATGCATGACTACAAATTTGACCGTAGGAGAAGAGTGCGAAGAATGCATGGCAACTGTAACAATCATATTTGTTTCGTAATATTTGTAAATAAAACATTGCTAATTTATGTTTCAAGCGTTCGCCTCATCCATGTGAATTTGAGAAGTGGTATGTGAGGAGATCAAACCCGAGGACCAAAGGCTACTTGATGAAACCAGCCGTGAGAGGAGTCGGCGGCTTGAAGTGCAGCGTGACACCGCATGCGAGGAGGCACGTTGAAAGGAAGAGGAGGAAAAGGAGGCCGAGAGAGAAAGGAAACGAGAGAGGGCACGTCGTTCCAGAGAAGCCCCACCGGAGGCATGGGAGAAGGGGAAGTGGTCTCGATGCACTCAGTAGACGTTAAGTGTAACCATTATTTTCGCATCCTAGTTTTATGTCTTAATAAAGAGTGTTGTCTACTTTATTTTCCGCTGTAACTTTTGATCTGAGAAATCGTGGCCACTTAAGGGTTTTCCTTGCCTCGTGAGGCCCATCTGACCCAAAAATTACGAAAAAAATCACAAGCGATCTCGTGGCGTGAGCAACACTTATCAAAGGCGACTGGCGGGCATTGCCTTGTACGAAGTTCTGCGAAAATCGGAAAGGCACTTTCGCCATGACCCGAAACCCCGAAAATCGTTAGCCCTTAGGGGTTTTCGTAGCCTCGCGAGGCCCACGAATCTTGCCCAAAATTGAAAAAAATCACGAGTGATCTCATAGCGTGGGCTACCACTTATCTATGGGCGACAGGGGCGGGCATTGCCCCGCGAAATTGCGAAAATGTGAAAAGGCACTAGCGACCACGAAACCCGAAATCGTGGGCCACTTAGGGTTTTCCTTGCCTCATGGGGCCCACGGATCTGACCCAAAATTCTGAAAAAATCATGGGTGAACTACGTAGCGTGGGCAACACTTATCAATGGGCGACTGGCGGGCATTGCCCTAGCACAAAGTTGCGAAAATCGGAAAAAGGCACTTCGCCCGCGAAACCGCTAAAATCGTGGCCACTTAGGGTTTTCTATTGCCTTGGGGCCCACCGGATCCATCCCAAAATTATGAAAAAAATCATGAGTGCTCTCGCAACATGGGCTACCACTTATCTATGGGCGACTGGCGGGCATTGCCCGACGCAGTTCCAAAAATCGGAAAGGCACTCGCGACCACGAAACCGTGTGTTGTCGTTTGATCTGGCGGGTGCGGCGTGTTGTCGTTTTAGTCCGGCAAGGTGGTGCAGCGTGTTATCGTTTGATCTGAAAAGCTGGGTGCTAGCGTGTTGTTGTTTCAGCCCTAAAAGCGTGGTGCGAGTGTTGTCGTTTGATCGATAAAGCTACTAGGTGTGTGACAAAGCTACTAGCTGATGAAAGGATTAACTAAGTACATAAGATTAAAATTACAAACAATGCAAATGCAATTTTTCATGCAACATATTTCAAATGATTAACTAAGTACATTATATACTACCAATAATAAAAATCAAAAAGAAACTCTTGTCGGCCTAAACACGGGAGGCCTCCTCATTCAAACACGGCCTGTGAGTACGTCAAGCTGCGTCGGTGCGGCGGTGGACCCTCTCTGAACCTAGCCGGAGGCGTCACGTACTCGAGTGAGTAGGGCTGCGTCGGTGGTGGCGCTCAATACATTTGTGATGACCCGCCTCATCCGTTTTGAGGAACCTCGCTTCTGCTTGTCCTCGTAGTCCACGAGTGCGGATCATCACCACGGTCCTCGTAGTCGTCGGGGCGAGTGTAGGCTGCGCGTGAAAAGCATACTGCGGGGGCTGTATCAAATGAAGAATTGTTTAGAGCATTGTAATCTGCGATTGTAACACGTGAGCAGTGCATTTCGATTACTCACCAAGCGGCATGGCTGACTCTGAAGCGTGCCCTCTCGCGACTGCGGGGCGGTAGCGTCTTGAATGTACTGCTGCACCCCTACCTCGCTAAGCGGCACGCATACTGAGCCAAGTCGGTAGGGCGGCATCCCGACAACTTCGAGGGCGCGTCTCGTCAGTCGAAAACCTCCCGAGGTAAGAGGTGACCTCTGTCTCGTCACCTCAACTCCGGTGGTCGGTGAGTATATAAGCCGTGAAACTCCTGTGGTGATGGAGCATGACATCACTCTGCAAAATAAATTACAATTAGTTAGCAAAATAAATTACGAATCACTAAGATTATATCGAAGGTATGGCCTTGCGTACCAATGTGTGCGCCAAGCTGCACCAGTCGCGGGTAGCCTACCCGCAGTTAAATCATTGCGTTCGACCACCTCACCGATGACCACGTCTGGCGGGCCGCCATGACTGCGACGCCGAGTGCAACTTCATGTGACGAGTGGCACATCCACCCTTTGCACACGAGGCGAGTCTTGGTTCACCGTCGGTTCCTCGTGTTCGATGTCGGTCGAGGGCTCTGCTGTCCATCATGTGATGAGGCGATTTGGTCTATGACAGGTGTTCCCGGTGCACGACGACCGTGCAGTTCCACCCGTAGTCCACTCGTAAGTTCCCTATATTGATGTTTTTATAATTATTACTGTGTAATGCCATCTAATAACGCTATATTTATTTTTTACCCATAGGCAGAGTAGGAAGGGACAACCTGGGACCGCCCCTGGCACTTACGTATGGTGCCTTGGGTTGAGGAGTAGGGAGGAGCCCTCGAGGACGTCTACACCGAGGCTGCGCCGTACGACCCGCGGACGTACCGCGAGTGGTACACTCCCCGGACTCGTCAGCGTTTGGTACATGTCGACCCCAATCCTCCTAGACACGTTCCCAGGGTGGCAGACATGTACCCCGCCCATATGGACTCGGCGGTGCACACTTTGGTACGTTGCGTCATACCTTCGATATAATCTTAGTGATTCGTAATTTATTTTGCTAACTAATTCGTAATTTATTTTGTAGAGTGATGTCATGCTCCATCACCACAGGGAGTTTCACGGCTTATATACTCGGCTGACCACCGGAGTTGAGGTGACGAGACAGGAGGTCATCTCTTACCTCGGGAGGTTTGTCGGCGGCTCGAGGCAGCGCCCTCGAGTTGTTGGGATGCCACGTCCTACCGACTTGGCTCGGCGTGCCGCTTAAGCGAGGCGAGGTGCAGCGGTACATCTTCGACGCTTCTGCCCGCAGTCGCGAGAGGCACGCATACATGGCAGCTCACGCTTTCGGTGAGTCTTGAAATGCACTTATTCACGTGTTACAATCGCGTATTACAATGCTCTAAACAATTCTTCATTTGCTCTGAGCCCATGAACCACGAGTTTTTCGTGCAGCAGCTACACCGCCTCGGCGACTACGAGAACCGGGTGATGATCCGGACACAGTGGACTACGAGGACATTATGGCGAGGTTCCTCAACACGGATGAGTGGGTCATCACAGGTATGCGGAGGCGCCACCACCGACGCCTACTCGGCCGTCTGCGCGACGCCTCGGCTAGGCATGAGAGGGTCCACCGCAGTCGCGCTTGATTGACGTACTCGCGGGGCGAGTTCGAGGAGGAGGCCTCCCAGCGGTAGCCGACGGTAGTTTCTTTTGATTTTATTATTGGTAGTATATTATGTACTTAGTTAATCATTTGAAATATATTGCACTAACAAATGCATTTGCATTTTTGTAATTTTAATCTTACGTGCTTAGTTAATCCTTTCATCGACTAGTAGCTTTGTCACACACCTAGTAGCTTTATCGACCAAACGACAACACTACGCACCACGCTTTTCGGGTTGAAACGACAACCGCCAGTACCGCTTTTTAGATCGAAACGACAACACACCGCACCCCACTTTTCGATGAAAGCGATAACCGCGCGTTTAAGGTCGCGAGTGCCTTTTCCGATTTTTGGAACTTTGTGCCGGGGCAATGTCTGGCCAGGTCGCCCATAGGTAAGTGGTAGCCCATGTTGCGTAGAGCACTCATGATTTTTTTTGTAATTTTTGGGACGAATCTGATGGGCCCTACGAGGCTACGAAAACCCCTAAGTGGCCACGATTTTAGCGATTTCGTGGCCACGAGTGCCTTTTCCGATTTTCGCAACTTCGTGCTGGGGCAATGCCTGGTCTGGTCGCCCATTGATAAGTGCTGCCCACGTTATGTAGATCGCCCATGATTTTTTTCGTAATTTTGGGTCGTATCCGATGGCCACGAGGCAAGGAAAACCCTAAGTGGCCACGATTTTAGTGGTTTTGTGGTCATGAGTGCCTTTTCACATTTTGCAACTTCGTGCGAGCAATGCCCGCCTGTGTCGCCCGTAGATAAGTGGTAGCCCGTTATGTAGATCACTCGTGATTTTTTCGTAATTTTGGGCAGATATCTGGTGGCCCCGCGAGGCTACAAAAACCCTAAGTGGCCACGATTTTTCGTGGTTTAAATGGCAGTGCCTTTTCCGATTTTGCAACTTCGCGTCGGGCAATGCCGCCAGGTCGCCCTTTGATAAGTGTTGCTCACGTTACATAGATCGCTCGTGATTTTTTTCGTAATTTTTGGGCCGTATCCGGTGGGCGCCACGAGGCAAGAAAAACCCTTAAGTGGCCATGATTTCTCAGATCAAAAGTTACAGCGGAAAATAAAGTAGACAACACTCTTCATTAAGACATAAAACTAGGATGCGAAAATAGTGGTTACAACTTAACGTCTACTGAGTGCATCGAGGCCACTTCCCCTTCTCCCATCCCTCTGGTGGGGCTTCTCTGGCACGACGTGCCCTCTCTCGTTTCCTCTCTCTCTCGGCCTCTTCTCCTCCGCTTCCTTTCGACGTGCCTCCTCGCGTGCGGCGTCCGCACTAGCGCTTCAAGCCGCCGCCTGGACTCCTCTCGCCGGTTGGCTTCAGCAAGTAGCCTTTGGTCCTCGGGGTTGATCTCCTCGTCATACCACTTCTCAAATTCACACAGTGGCGGAGGCGACTACATGAAACATAAATTAGCAATGTTTCATTTACAAATATTGCGAAACAAATATGATTGTTACCAGTTGGCGATTCTTCAGACTCTTCTCCGGCGGGTCGAATTCGTAGTTGTGGCACATCCAATACCTCATCTTCTAAGTTAGAATTTCCCAAGAATAAACAAGCCTGCAAGGATCTTCGCACAGGCACATTGATGGGACAACTCAAGAAAGGTCTGAAGAGGTCTGATGCGATGTTGCGCTGCCACTCGAAGCACCTTCCTCTTCTTTCGCCTTTCCTTCCCTTTCCCTTTCCCTTTCTGCGCCTCGGCATTTTTCTCTCTTCTTTTCTTCCTTCCTTTCTCCTTCGTTTCTTTGGTTGGATGATTGAAGAATTCGATGATTGAAGATAGTCTTGGGACGATTGTTTAAATAGAGGAAAGAGTACTATTGCCATACGATTGAGCAACGAGCGCCGCTACTGTCGTCCAACCATCGATCGATTTATTCTTATCGCCATTTCATAGGGCGACAACCCTCTATCGCCATTTCATCGGTGCATGGCTCTATCGCCATTTGATCGGGCGACAGAGGCCACGTCCACCGCTTGACCTCCTGTTGCGTTTATTTTGCTATTTAGGCCCCTGTCGCTTGTTGATATTTTTGAAATTTTGAATAAAAAATGTATTATTTTAAAAAAATTCATTGCCTTATATAAACGCTCTGTCACCCTTTGGTGGGCGGCGAGGGCCGCGCCCTCACAGCCGCGACCATTGGTCGATTTACTCTCTGTCGCCCTTTTACGTCAGGCGATAGGAGTCGTTCGCCTCTGTTGTCGATTGATCGAGGCGACAGAGGCCACGCCACCGTCCGGCCTCCTATCGCCTGTTTATTTTCTATTTAGCCCGTGCTTGGACTCAGCGATCGCTGAAATATATTCTATAATTGTTTTTTTTCGATGGTATATTTTTGAAATTTTGAATAAAAAATGTATTATTTTAAAAAAATTCCAACTATTTATCACTTAGTATCAGGTAAGCGTATATATTTATGTGAGCCTATGCGTTACTTGTCAATTTTCTGTCATGATTGAAGTAGCTATTATATATGCGTATTTACGATTAGTTGTTTGTTATTTTGTTCCAAGCACCTTAAAATATTTATCAGTATTCTTATATGTTTATGAGCGTTTATATGTTATTTATTTTCCTACCTTTGAGCTAATCTATCACTTACCCAAATGAGTGTATGTCATAATTCTTTTGCCCAACACCGCTGAAATAATCCATATATTTTACATGCTTTTATATATGAGTTATTTATTTCCATTCCACTTTCGATGTAATCTACCATGTACCTAATCAATAACAACACCTATACCTTAAGAATTGGAGAAACAACCCGCCACACCGTAAGCTTTGGCGTTTTTAAAAAAAGTCCCTCCGTTTCTCAAATTACGGATAGGTCCTGTGCGATTTTTTAAGAGACAAGAATATTTTTTCACTTCGCGTTTGGGTCCTGGCGGTATTTTTCTGGAAAAGCCTCCGTTAGTTTCAAATCGCGAACAAGCCCTTTTCTAATTTTTCGGGATAGCGAACAGTCCAAAAAATAACATCCGTGTCCTCTTCTTACATTCGAGTCCTTTCTCCGTTTTCCGAAAAAATGTTTTCGCCACCGAAAAACACGGAATTTTTTTTCGCCACCCAAAAACCCGAAAAAATTTTTCGTCACCAAAAACGCAGATTCATCGAGTTTTATAGCAACTTATGTATTTGCATACGAATAAATGTATGGTTTTTTAAAAAAATGTAGATTCGTCATGATTCAAAAACTTCGAAAAAAATGTTTTAAATCGCGTTATGGATTTGCTAGCGAATCGTGAATGCATGAGCTTTTTTAAAAAATGTAGATTCGTCTCGCAGATTTATAGCGACGGTGGATTAGCGGTGGGTCCTAACGACCCATTTTTTTTAGCGGCGCAACAAAAAACCGGAAAAATGTTTTCAGCACCAAAAGCGGAAACAATGTTTTCATCCCGCGGATTCGCCCGGTTGGTCCTAACGACCCATTTTTTAACAAAGCGCAACAAAAAAAACGAAAAAAATGTTTTGGCACCAAAAAACGAAAACAATATTTTCGTCACCGAAAAAACACGGATTCATCGAAGGTTTATATCAACTTATGGATTTACCAACGGGTCATAACCGCGCATGCTATCGAAATTCAACCGGCGCAGCGTAGCGCGCTTTTCCACCTAGTATTTATTAGCATTCATGCGTTATTTGTTTCTCTGCCACCCTATCTATTAATATGTTTTTGAAAGAAAAACATTACATGTGTTTCAACCTTAGAGATTGTGATTAACTCGTCCATGGTCATTGCTTACTATGTGCCCAAATATTACCCAATAGTTGAGTGGGCGATCTGAACTTAAAACCAAACCCGGCTGGACATGGACCATGTCGTAGGGGATTACCTTATAATGAGGTGCATCTCAAGAGAAGAGGCTGTGATTTTGTAGCTCGATTTATGCATAATTTGTAAGAGCTCTACTGAAATGGATTAATGAAGCAGTCAAAAAGTAGTGACAACATGAAGAGAAAAGGAGAAAAATGGAAGAAATATTAGAAGTATACAGGGTTATCAGCGAACCTAGTCAACAAGAAATTGGACCGACTACAATAATTTTTCTTAAAGCAACAGCTATGACATATTAAGCCTCCAATTGTGACATTTTCAATAAAGTAGATGCTGTACAGCAATATACTGTTGCAACGGTATATCCACCAGCCTCCTTCTCTGGCGCCGGCAGCTGCCCTCCTCTCCCTCTCTCTTCTCCACAACATCCGCCCTCCTCACGAGGCGGACTGGCGATGATGGGCCAGGTCCGGTGATCCCGACGCCCCAGTATTAGCCCCTTATATCCCCACTAAACACAGTTGATGACCCGGTGGTAGATTAGTCTGGACCCTAGTCCCAATGCTCATCCAGTCTGACCAGTCATCCGAAAGCAAGCAGGCCGTAGGCCGCACGTCGGCGATGACCCCGGCGACCAATATTCCTAGATCCGCCCCTGCTCCTCACCTTCTCTGGCTCTAGCTGCTGCTCTATGTACACTCTTCCTCCACCTCTCCCTGGCCCCTCTTCCAACACCGACAGCTAGCGGTGACCTTGCCGTCTCGCTGTGTTGCAGTATCCCCCTCCCCTACCGCCTTCACCTTGCCCAACCTAATATTCATTGCACCACAGCCTTGATGGGCTGCCCTTCAGCGCCGCACACCACCCTCCACCACTGCCCATTGCCCGTTGCCACCGTCGCCCCAGTATCCCCTCTGCATCCATGGGGGCAATGTGAACCAGTCTAGGAAAGGTGGCGAGATGACCCCTCCTGAGGAGCTCACACTACTCTGAACCGCCTTCACAACCGGTCTATCACAAGCGGTTAGGTGCGCACCAGCTGGTGCTCTACGTGCTCCAAGCGGTTAAGTAGGCAGGCAAGGAGGGGTCTCTAGAAGCGGTTCTTGACACGAACCCCTTCGAGTCCCATCTCTAGAAGCGGTTCAGTGTCTAGAACCGCTTCTAGAGATCTAAAGCTGTTTGAGACACGGTTCTCTAGAAGCGGTTCTGACACGAACCGCTTCTATAGGTGGGGATCCAAAAGCGGTTCGTGTGTAGAACCGCTAGAGACCCCTTCCCCTTACGCATTTAAACCCTATCTTCCAAAGCATTTAAACCCCATCTTCCTCCACAAGCTTCGCACAGACAACAGAGTGGTGGGCCGAGAGCGATTCATGGGGAGGTCTGCCAAAATTTTCAATTGAGGCTATTAGCTCAATTAATTGTTCCTAAGGTGAGTAATAGGGGTGAAAGCGGTCTGATCTGGCGGGTAGTAGGTTATCCCATATCCTAGCCTAATATTTTTTCTCGGATACGGGGCGGCACGGGTAATGAAAATCTGAGGCGGATCTGGGATATTCTGAGCAGGTAAACAACGGTACCGGTATTAATGGCGGGTAAAAAAGCGAGTACCGGATATTTTGTCGGATAGTACGCGAAATAGGTAGAATAAGAAATTTACTGGGCTTCAGAACTACGAGATATGCAATGCTACAACTTAAAAGATATGCAATGCTACAACTTAAAATATCATGACTCATGCAAATATGCAGTAGCTAGTCCCTACTGTATACCTGAGGAAGGCTTCGCAGTATCATCATGTCATTGTCCTCCACTCATCTTAGCTGCCAGAAAGCTCAGCCCACCAATGTGCCAATCTCGCAAAGATGCATAACCAAGCAGAAAGAAAAAGCGTCATGAGGTTCCATCTTTTTATCAACATATATTGGCACTACAGGTTGTAAAGAAGCACTCCAAGAACACCGGTGCCTTAATAATGGAGGATTGGTGTTTCCTCTTGACACGAAGAAATCCTCATGTCAACTCAAATGGGAACATTCAATCTGTTTGTACTATCCCTTTCGAGCCACTTAAAACAGTTTAATTTGGTCAATCCGACAAATGAAGTTTAACTTGAAGCAATCAAACAAGAAATGCATTATACGGATCATTTGCTAATCTTATTTATACACCAAGAGTTAAATTTATGCAATTCACGAAGAACCAAGATGAACCATGAAGCCATGTGCCATGATAAAATGAAATCGAGAAACCAAGTTATCGCCTTTTCTTGGGACGAGCCAAATGAACCAGAGATCAAACGAATTTCGGATTACCTCCGATTTCTCTTGTCTACGTGTCAAGTGCATACTAATTGAAACTTTAATTAGAACCATCGTGCCATCACCTCTTCGCTCTCTGGTCAAGTACATACTAATTGAAACTTTAATTAGAACTTAGCTCGACTTGAACTCAAACAAATTTGGTAGCTATCACTATCACTATCGGCATGATGGGTCGAGATAATTTCTTCTCTCTTTTTTTGGAGAAAAATATATCAATTTTGCCACTATTTCAGTTGCCCGGTGATTAAATAAACTGATTTGTCACCAAATGCAGCGCCATTCATACATCCAAAAACACCTCAAGCACAAAGAAAAAAAATCGCAGAGATGAAACTCTTGACAACACGCGTAAGAGAGTACCTCGAGGGATGGCAAGGTTTCCGCCTGATCAACCCCATCACTGGAGGAGGCCAGAGAGTCCGCTTCCCTCCTCATGGCGATGGCGAGGGACGCCCGCTTCAAGAGAAGCGGTGGGCACGTGAAAAGGACGAGAGCGGAGGGACTCCTATGGGGCTTTGTGAACGTTGTGGCGACCGGAGGGGCTCGGCGTCGGGTTGAGCTGGGGCGGCACCGGTGTCGGCGAGCAGAGAAGCTGATTCGCCAGCGAGGGAAGCGGCGAAGCGCAGGAGCAAAGACCCAGGAGGCACCGCACGGGCACTCGGGCAGGAGGCGGCATTGGGGTTTCCAGGACCAGGCGTTAGGGTTGTCTATTGCGGTATGGCCTATTGGGCTTTGTTGGCGCTGGCTTTGGTTGCCAACCCCCTGGCCGAGCCTCTTTCTTCAGTGCGAAAATGAAAAAGATCGGTGCCGTGCACTCCGTTTTATCTTGGGTAGTATCGGATCACCGCTCATCCGTATCCTACCCATACCCACATATATCGATCGGATGCAGTGCGGATACTACCCGTTTATTTTGATGCACGGTACTACCCATCTATTTCGGATAGTTTTCTTTCGGGATCTGGATACGGGTCGGGGAATTACCCGCCGTTTTTTCCTAGTGAGTAACATGTTCTTGACATCCTTCTCACCTATATATTGATGTTTTTGTGCATTGGATGTTGAGAAATCATGTTTTGTTCTTGTGGGAATTGTTAGTGTTTACATTGTTGGCTTATTTTTTGTTCTTAAGGTGATATATTGTTTGGTGTATGGAATGAAATGCAATAAATGTGAAACGATGAAAAATTACAAAGGTGGGGAAAAGGTAAAAATAATTTTTATTTAGTAAAATTAAAATGCGGAATGATAGAAAAGGTTTGCATGAACATGTAACAATTAGTTAGTTTTATTTTTAAAAATGCATCGGGATTACAAATAATTAGTTGGCTTTAGTTAAAAGAATACAGAATGATTAGAAAATACAAAACTATTAGACATAGTTAGCTTTAATTAAATATTGTGATAGATGTTGTTATTATTTTTATTGGTGTAGATGAACCGGCAATGGATGTACAATGAGGACCGTCGATCAAGAGAGTTCAGAGATGGCATGAAGGAGTTTCTCGGCGCGGCCGTTGCATTTTGCCTCGAGGAAGCTTCATCGTTGTCCGTCGTAGATTGCAAGAATGAGAAGGAGCACTTGAGCGATGGATGGTTATGAGGCATGTGATCACGAGAGGTTTCATGGCAAACTATACCTCTTGGACCCACCATGGCGAAAGCAGGCGATTCGACGGAAGGCGATGAAGAAGGCGAAGAAGAGGAAGATAGAGCCAACGAAGATGCGGGATACCACTCAATGCGGGTCCGTGGAAGATCTGATCGGCGAGTTTGGCGATGATGAGCTAGATCGGATGCTCGTGATGGAGAGGAGAGTTCACGGAGGAAAGACAATACAAGAAGTTTGAGCATGGTAGAGGACCACGAATCGCTTTGTACCCAAAGCGTGGACAAGGCCACAAAAAGCTGCGTACTACACTAGAACTCATGCAATGGAAGGCCACAAGCGGTGTGTCGGACAAGGCATTCAATGGTTTGTTACCACTCGTAAAGAAGTTGCTTCGGAAGGTAACACTCTACCGAATCTCGATGAAGCGAAGCGAGTCCTCCGCCCTTTAGGATTGCAAGTACGGAAGATACACGCATGTCCTAACGATTGTATCTGTATCGCAATGAGTATGCCGATTTGGAGGTTTGTCGGTGTGCGAAGAATCCGGTATAAGGTGCGGTGTGGCGATCCGGTGAATTAGATGGGAATCGTGCGAAGAAGAGAACTCCATCCAAAGTATTGTGGTATTTCCTGTGATCCCCGGTGAAGCGTCTATTTGCTAACGAAGGTCATGCCAAGATGATCGTTGGCATGAAGAAGAGCGTAAGGAAGGCGGGATGCTTAGACACCTGCGGATGGCTCGCATGAAGGAAAGTAGATCGGGCTTACGAACTTTGCAAATGAGTTCGAAACATAAGGTTTGGGTTGAGCACCGATGGGATGAATCCTTTCGGTCGGTTGAGCAACATCCATAGCACCGGCTTTGTGGCGCTTTGCATCTATAACATTCCTCCATGGTACATGCATGAAGCGGAAGTACATCATGATGCCATTGTTGATCGAAGGCCGAAGCAACACGAAACGACATCGATGTCTACACGAAACCATTGGTTGAAGACCTTGTGAAGTTGTGGGAGGATGGTGTACGGGTTTGGGATGAGTACAAAGAGAGTATTTCAACTGCGTGCATTGTTGTTTGTAACAATCAACGATTGGCTCGCTCTCGGTAACTCGTCTCCGCCAAAGCTGTCAAAGGGTTTAAAGCTCGCACCAAGTGCATAGATGAAACAATTGCATGTACTGAAAAACTCTCGGAAGTGTGTGTACATGGGCCACGTGAGGTTTCTTCTGGCAGTCATGCTTTGAGGTGGAAAGGCGATAAATTTAATCAGGGGAAGCAATTAGTGTTAAGCCTCGGCATCGTAATGGGCGACTTGTGTTTGCTATGGTAAAGGATCTGAAAGTAGTATTTGGGAAGGGTCTTGGAAGCATACTGTGCGAACGAGGATGGTCATGCACCCACATGGAAGAAGAAATCAATATTTTGGGACTGCCAGTATTGGGAAGTTTTGAAGGTTTGTCACTCGCTTGACTTCATGCACATCACGAAGAATGTTTGCTTGAACACCTGCTAGGCTACATAGATATGTATGGCAAATCGAAAGATACTGCGCAAGCTCGGAAGGACCTTGAAGACATGGAGGTGAGGAGTGACCTACGTCCAGAAAAACAAAGAAGGGACAAAACAACTTTTTCTACATCCCGCAAGCTACACTCCAAGCAAAGAAGAGAAAAAAGCATGATTGAGTGCTTGAGCAGTGTGAAGGTCCCTTCGGATACTCCTCAAATGTAAAGAGACTCGTAAACACGAAGAGAACAAACTCAAGGCCTAAAATCCATGAGCGCCTTGTGTTGATGACCACGATTGCTCCGTGGTAGTCGAGGTATCTTGCCCAAGTGGGTGCGGGGACAATCACAAAGCTATGTTCCTTCTGAACGCCATTTCGCAGAAGGTTGTCGAACCAGCTAAACCGCCTAAGTTGGAGGCGATGTGGTACAAAGTTTGGTTAGCCTCGAGATGATCTTTCCTCCTGCATTCTTTGATATCATGGTTCATCTCACGTTCACCTTGTCAAGGAGATAGGTATCCTCGGACGGTGTATCTCGCACAACATGTTCCTTTCGAGAGGTACATTAGTGTCTCAAGAAGTACGTCCGTAACCGTTCGCGTTAGGAAGGCAGCATTGCCGAGGGCTACGTGGCGGAGGAGGTGATAGAGTTTTGTGTTGATTACATGAATGATCTAAATCTATCGGCGTCCCCATATCACGACGAGGGAGGCTACGGGCAAAGGGACAATAGAAAGGCAATCGATTGCATGCAATGATCTTGTTGCATTCAAGCAAGCACATTTCAACGTTACGAAACAATCAACTATAGTCGCCCCTATGTCCTTGAAGACAAGAGTATCCTCGCCATGAGTTCACAGGGAAGACAGAGAGTTGGATAACCTCGAAGCACATGGATTCTTTCGGCGGTGCTCTGAAGTACATCCTTGAGGAAGGGTCAAGCGATGAACTATTGCAACGCTTTTGCTCGGGACCATCACAAGAAATCGTGACATTCAAGGGTATGAGATCAATGGTTACACATTCTACACGGATCCGGTGATAACAGAGCACCAACCAGAACAGCGGTGTCCGTATAGACGCCGAAGACAACAGTGGCAGGTTGGACACATATTATGGTTTCATAGAAGAAATATGGGAGCTCGACTATGGACCTCTGAAGGTCCCTCTATTTAAGTGCCAATGGGTCAAGTGACTCCAAAGCGGTGTGAAGGTCGACAAATCGGGCATGACAACCGTGGATCTCACAGAAGTCGGCTATAGGCGCGAACCGTTTGTTCTCACGAACGATGTGATCCAGGTCTTCTATGTAATGGACATGTCAAGCAAACCTAAAAAGCAGAAGGACAAGCAAAAGGTAATGCCAAAGCGACATGTGGTTCTCCAAGGCAAACGAAGGATTGTAGGAGTTGAGAACGTCACAAGCGAGGAAGAGTATGGTCGATTCGACGAGCTCCCTCCTTTTACGATTGATGTCGACATAAGCGTTCTGCGTGGCATGATGTTGATGCTCCTTACATACGTCACGATCATAACGAAGGAACAATTGTAAAGCGAAGACTTAAGATGTACTACTTGTATACAAATTATTTCATATGATCATGTTGATATGTTGATGTTTAACATTGCTTGTACATAATTTCTACAAAATTATTTCTACAAATTTTAAAATGAAAATAAAGCACGAAAACCATTTGTACAAATTTTAAAATGAGAACAAAGCCTAAAATTATTTCTACAAGTTATTCATTTGTTCGAGTTCACTTTAAATACAAATGACATTTATTCTGTGATTTATATCCACTCTATGAAAGGATTGCATAAATTTTAGCATACCTAAAAAAGGAAATTACAGACATACAAAGAGAAATTCAGCTTAGCATAGTTAGCTCATAAATTCCCATACAAAAACCCCAAAAGCAGTGTGAAATTTACACAACTGACATACAAGCTTTCAACAATTTGAGCCTGAGTTGTCTCTTGCTACTTACCTAATACATCATATAAAAGGAGCAACATTACAATGATAGCTATATTAACTAATTTCTTTAGCATGTCCTCTACTCTTTCCATCCTTTCTTCTAGCTTTTAATACTCTTGTTGTCATCGAGAAGCGGTGGATGTGCATCTCTCGGCTTGCAACAGATTAAATGTTATGACCGTAGGCCATCATCACTTGGCGACAAATCTTCTTGGAATGCGACAATTTGCATTGCAAGATTTTCAACACTATGGTGGCTTTATTAGCCCAACGCCAATATGGACATGATGTGCCCTTCAAACAGAAAGAATGGAATGGAAGGTGAAAGTCAAGGAATATGAACAAATGAATAACTTCAAAAACTTACCGACATATTCAACACTTCATGAACACTCGGGATGGATTCTTGGATGTATGGGAGGTGAACACATTTACAGGATCTCCGCGCGAGGACACGATAGCTTCATCCGCAATGCCTCTAGTTGTCTCTTCGTCTCGCCATTTGATGAAGCCGTCGACATGAATTAATAGCTTCAAAGAGTGAAACAAATTAGCATCAACAATATTTTTTCATTACTCCAACATCAACATATCAACAAAACTCCTTGTGGGCATTTCACTTGAACACCTTGTGGGCATGAAAGCAGAGTAGGAGGGAGCGCAATGAGAGAGGAGGTGCTCGGGGACATAGAAAATTTGAAGGTGTGGGAGAGTGCATGGGGGACTTAGAGAATTTAAAGCTCTACCCACTTCTACAAGCGGTTAAGTAATACAAACCGCTTGTAGAAATGCCATCTAGCGGTTGGTATTACGAACCGCTTGTAGAAATACCATCTACAAGCGGTTGGTATTACGAACCGCTTGTGAAAATCTCTAAGCGGTTCGTAATACCAACCGCTTGTAGATGGCACTTCTAGCGGTTTGTATTATTTAACCGCTTGTAAAAGCTACTACATAAAAAAAGAATGGCAAGGGGCGGTGGGGTTCGACCGGGGTGGGCGAGCCCGCATACTCAAACGCCACGCGCTAGCCAGGGGGGAGGAAGAGATCTTATCGAATGATATGGGCACCGTATTATTTTGAATATTATCCGGTCAGCACTTTTACAAGCGGTTGGTATTAATAGCCGCTTGTAGCTTGCGCTCTACAAGCGGTTGATAATACTAACCGCTTGCATAGGGCCTTTCCTACTCCCGCCCATCCATGCATTCTACAAGCGGTTAGTAATATTAACCGCTTGTAGAAGTTCTCTTTACAAGCGGTTGAGAATACCAACCGCTTGTAGAGCACTTCTACAAGCGGTTCTTAGTATCAACCGGTTGTAGAAAGCTGCACAGTAAAAATGGCCAGGGGGTAATATGACCCGGGCAACACTTCTACAAGCGGTTGGTAATATGAACCGCTTGTAGAAATCCTACCTCTACAAGCGGTTAGTTCTAAAAACCGCTTGTAGAGATATTTTACAAGCGGTTTGTAATACCAATCGCTTATAGAAGTCCTTCCACAAGCGGTTTTTACTAGCAACCGCTTGTAGAAGTGAGTTCCCGGTATAAGTACGTAAAGAGACCAAATTTTCAAAGTCCCCGCTCTCAGACCACAAAATTTCTAAGTCCCCGCTCTCAGACCTCCTGTGTCTCACCGCCGCCGCCTCCGTCGAGATCCCGCGCCGCCGTCCTTGTCGATGCCTCCTCAGCCACCAAGCCACCGCCACACCAACATTCCACCCCGGAGGACAGAGGTATAGTTGTGCGCGCTCTCCTCCTCCCTCTTTATTCTGCTGCCCACAAGGTGTTCGACTAAATGCCCACAAGGTGCCTTGTCCCTAGGCGATCTGAGTGAGGCGCTTGTGAATTTAGAATGGTTCTTTTCTTTTGTCCCTAAATGATCCATGAAACTTCGTAGTGTCTTGGATGTTCCTTTCCCGTGTATTTTCTCGCAAGTTTGTCAATGAAATTCGCGATAATCTTGGATGTTCCTTTCCCCATGTCTTTTCTCGCAAGTTTGTCAAAACACTCGAATCGATCCTTGCCTCCATACGCTATTGGGGACCAAACAAATTGACCATGTGATTGTGAGGGTATCAAAATGGAAGTTTATTTTCCCTTCTCTTATGTTTGTGTCTTGGCTGCATTCATGAACTTAGGAGCAAGTAGCAACTGTACAAGGACTTGATATCAAATTTACGCATCTTCTCATTGCCTTCTCTTTGTGCGATTACTCTTTGTTGTTATTAATTAGCATCTAGTCGTGACACCATGTTGTATAGAAAGGAAATTAAGGTCATAAGACACATGCATTGTAAAAAGATAGAGGGCCAATTATGACCGTGAAAAAGCGAGGCAAATGTGTATACAAGATTATCCTTCTTGCGTCAGTGTTTTCCATTCCAAATTGTATGCCTTTCTTTTTGGTGACGAACAATTGAATCTTTCTTCTCATGTGGCGGTGAAGATGAATGCATGCATGCTTGTGTGTTTTGAACAAGTCATCTATTTGATTTCGATAATAGCCATAAGGATGTAGCCCCAAAACATAGGGATATATACTCCTCCGTGCTGTAATATTAGTCTCTATTAGTGTGGAATAAGAATGATTCATTATTTTTATTAAGTATATGTGAATTGTCAATTGTATATGTATCATGTGTAAGTATATGTGAAATGTAAAGTATATGTGAATTGTCAATTGTATATGTATCACGTGAAATGTGTAAGTATATGTGAAATGTATAAGTATATGTGAATTGTCAATTGTATCATATCATGTGAAATGTGTAAGTATATGTGAAATGTGTTATTATATTTTTCAAGTCCAAATAATATTATATTTGTTTTGTGGTGCGAGAGGAAAGAATTTATTACAATATGCTTGTGTTGTAATCTGTAATATGGTTGTTTATGTCAACATTCATGTCAACATTTTTTCTAAGTCCCTGCGCTCCCTCACACCCCATGTCCCTGAAAACTATAGAAGAAATTGAATGATTCCACTAGAGCCGCTAGTTCTATGCATGAATATTTTCACAATACTAGCATTTCATATATTTTTACTCCAATAGTTGCTAAATTGTGCGTTTGATCGTTAAATTTTCTTTGCATTTGTCACGAAATTGTTGGGGGTTCTTAATAATCAATATAGTAACACAATGTCAATGTATTGTTTACTGAATCACTGAAGAAAGGCCTTTCCCATGAACCATTTTCATATTTTTGAAAAAGTGTAAGCCCATACGAAACTAAACCAATATGATTGCATGCGTAAAGTAACCCAAGGAATGTGATCTCATCGAGCACAAACTGTTCATCAAGCTGCTCAAAGAGTTAAAATTTGGCGATCTTAAACTATGCTTTCAAACTCGAATTGTTCTCAACAATCTTGTCTTCATATATAATCTAAGCCTCGAGATTTGCTCTACTCTAGATGGCGACACCAAGGCGTGGTGACCCGGCTTTCGATGAGCGGAAAATCGATGTTCGAGACCATTGCCTTTGGGTAGCATCTTAGCCAATGAGGCCGTTAACAGCGATCGCGGAAAATCACGATGGTGCTGCTTAACGCCGACGATGAGGCCGTTAACACCGAATGAGGGTATACTCTTACCCATTATAAAATCACCGTAAACATGTTAATTATTCTAAAATCATTCATATTATATGTGTTTGTGTATCGGCCGGTGCCTCATCGCCACCCAGTCCGGAATGAGCAGAGGACCTAACAAGAAGCCTTCGACAAAGTGCGTGATAACCGAAGTCGGAAGCGACGAGAGTCTGCTAGCCGGAATCAGCAATTGGCCCTTTCAACAACGCTTGCGGCTACCACGAGAGGATCACGTCCCAATCGGCATCGAGAAATGGGCGAAGTCCTGCGGCTACCAAGGCGCTGCTGGAATGATATGAAGGAAATTTTCACTTTTCGGAAGGGTGCGAGCGAAGGCCAAGGGATGGGCTTTGAAGAAGATGGCAACTTCCTTTCGGCGATGGAAGTCGTCCCTCACCCGCAAGTACATCGACAAAGGAGAAAGGCGGACTTCAATCAATTTCCTAAGCCGGCCGATCATTGGGATGCTTTCGAGGTACAAGGCTGTCGGATCACGAGATAGGCCGTGAGAGAGAAAAGAGGGTGAATGCACGAAGAAGAAATACCACCACCATCTCGGACCGGTGGTTACATCAAGGTAGCAAAGAAATGGGACAAGCGGGAAGAGGAACTTCGGCGGGATGTTATACGAAACTAAGAATTGGGAGCCCGCTGCGCAATTGGTTCTTGGCTCACGGGGCAAACTTGCGATGTGGTAGCTTGGTGATGGCAAGCGATCCAAGAAGTTGGTGAAAGGATTGTAGAAGCCATCGAAGCGGAACTCGGTCGAGGATCCTTGGTGACAGACAAGGAGAATGACGAGCTAACATATGCCCTTCAAAACCACGAGCACCGGGCGGACACGAGGTTCGGGAAGGTGCCATGGAGGCACGGCTTTGCCAAAGACTCAAGCACTTACGGGGCCGGCGGGGCGAGCAAGAGGAGAGATCGAGGTAGAGTGGGCGATTGGAGGAAGAGCTTAGAGCTACGAAGGCTTCCATCGATGTCCCGATCACGCAAAAAGTGTTCGAAGCAATCAGCCAGCTTCAGGGAGCACTACGTTCGACCAATGTTGAGGCGGCGGAATCCGTGATCGGTCCGACCAGCAAAAAGAGTAGTTCTTGGCGTCGCGGTAGCCTCAGAAAGCGCGAGCGACCCGCAGTCCCGTCATCCGTGGACAACATCAAGGTTCACCGCCCGGTCACGAGCTACACATTGATATGCGTAACCTCTCCTTCAAGGTGGCTTACGGCATGGCTTATCCGGTGGGCGGGCGGACGTTCCATCAACGGATACCCTCCGGATACTCGAAGGTCACGGTGGAAGAGGTGGGGGCCGAAGATCTCATGCTCGAGATTCTTTGGGGCGACAGCGTGACCAAGCTTGGACAGCCCTCCATGGCACATTCATCCTCTAGCGCCAAAAAGTACATCATATTTCGGATGGTGTGGAGGTTATATCTCCGGCAAGAGAGGCCCCGCATTTGAGCAATTGCGAGAGCAAGCACGTCGCCTCCACATCGACAACCCACGACTCCTCTAGCGTCGCCTGCACGCAATGCTTCCCCGGTGGTCCAGGCCACGCCTCCTCCACCTCCCGCTCCACAAAGAAGCCCGCCACCGCCGCCACCGCCACCGCCGCCGCTTTAAAGTAAGAAGCACCCAACATCTCCGGTCCACGCCTCCAAGATCTCCCGAGAAAGAAGCTCGATGTCGAAGGAGGATCCCAGATCGCACCTCCTCCCACGAAGTCGGCATCCGTGACGAGAGAAGGTCAAAGGAACGCCAAAGAGGCCATATGATCGGATGCGGAGGAGCTAGCTTGCATCCGTAAAGACGGATGTGGCGAGCGACTTCGCCAAAGCGAGCCAAGGTTAAAATAGATAAAAAAGCGTGAAGCACTTTCGGTCATGCGGAGCAGCGCCATCGCCTATGATGGCGACTACAAAGGACAATAAGAAAGGCTACAAGATGAAAAATACACGACTCTGTCGGCGGAAAGAAGAAGAAAGTGGAAGATCGTGAGTCTTTGAGGAGTTGAGAAAATGGCATTCTGAAGGAGGCGGGACTCAATCAATAGACCAGGATCTTCGGTGGCACCAACCGGATGGAAGTATGAGTTGGGCAAACCGCTAATTGATCCAAGTGATATAAAAGATCTCCGAACCAAGATCGTCAAATGCATGAATGGTACATGGAAAGGGCATCTAAAGGAGAGCAAATGTTCTTCCTCCGTTTCCAAGATGAGCATTTCTTCCGCAGGAACAACACAGAACTATGGCTGGAATTCGATGACTTGTACCATGTGTACCAAGGAGACGAGGTCAACGTGTCTTTCATGTCTGTTGGTGTGCATAAGTGTCGATCTACTAAGTTTACCGTTTGCTTCCTCTCGCACCACAAAATTGAAAATCTAATTAACTTAGTTATCCTTCTTATGTAGAATGGAGATACAACGATGTAGAAGGCGGGCAAATAGAACATTGGCTTCATCGACCCGAGAGATTGTCAACGAGAAAGTCGGTCATCGACAAGCAAAAACCGCTAGTTGAGGCATACCTTTTGCATGCAATGTTGAAGCAAACACTACAAACCGTACATATACGCCCTTCAACTTCAAGTCGTGTTCTCACAAACCTCTTGTTCTTGCATTTCTTAAGCCATTGATAGTACGGTTAGCTACTTACGCATATGTTGCAATATACGAATAGGTTTCATTTGGATCCTTCTAGTCATCGAGCTTGACAACGGCGGGATTATAGTTCATGACTCAAGAAGGAATCCAGTCCAAAAATACCAATGGTTCATTGACGTCCTTAACAGGGCATTTGCAAAGTTCAAGAAGAAGCAAAAAGGAGAATTCAAGAAAGAATTCGAAGTCATAGTAAGCACTCAGGTACGTACTACAAAAACTATTATTAATATACATCGCCATATCGGTTCTTCATCGATATTCGAAATTTCTCCCGTGAAGGTTAAGCGCCGACGATTGGAAACAACTTATGTGGCTACTACGTGTTCCACTATATTCAAAGTTTTATCCATGGCGATGAGCTAGAACATTATGCCGAGGTTCGTATATGCATGTCAATTTGTTAGCTACAACTTACATTTTAATTAATTGCATGTGATCGGATATTTATATACTTCCGCTTAATTAATTGTCATTAACATCGATGAGCACGTTAACGTGCTCCGCCTCACCGGTCTGCGCACTCCAAGAACAACTCGTCGGCTTCATTATCGACAAGGTTGTATCTCCAAATGGCGAGTTCCACGTGAGGTTTCTGCGTTGAACACCGCCAGCCGATGGCGACATCCACGTCGACCAAGGACATAAAGAGTGGCGCATGCAACAAATGAGTTCGATAATCATTTTTTAATCATTCAAACTTATAAACGTCGGTTGCATGTATGTACTTGTCCATTTTTACACTATTAAGTTCGTTTTTTGTGTCTTGAGCTAGCTTGTGAACATGTGTATGAGTATGCATATGTAATATATATTTAATTATGCAAAAACTCCTCCACTCATATTTAATTTTATGGTAAAAAGCGATATACAAAAACACCGTAAGAACATATTCTAAAATACATATAATCGAAAACTCTCTCCTGGCGGTTGGTGACTCCAACCGCTTCGAATCTTGCTCTCCTAGCGGTTGGTAAGACTAACCGCTTGGATATCCTTCTCCTGGCGGTTTGTAACACGAACCGCTTGGAGTCCCCACGTGGCGGCTCCACGGCCTTCTGGACACCTTCCCAACCGCTTCGGTGCCCAAAGCCTGGCGGTTCGAGCAACCGTTTGTGATACCCGACGGTATCTGCACTTGTTGCTTAAAAGCGGTTATAAAACCGCTTCTAAAGGGGGTTACAAGCCGCTTGTGGTAGCTGGTTCTGTAGTAGTGTCAAGAACGAGAGAGATGGATCACTGAACCTTGCAGAAGAGAGGAGAGAGCTGTGGGAGACGGAGCTATATACCATCAAATCGCAAGAAAATGTTATACCATTTTCTAGTTTTTCTCTCTCAAAAAACATATGCCTCCATTGGAATATATTTGGTGGCAATGCCTATTGTTAAAGAATATGGCTATGTGTTCTACTCCCTCCGGTTCACAAAAACTTGTCGGTTTGGGATACAAGTAGTCAAACTTTGAAACTTTAGCTATTGATAGCTTTTTATAATTAGATTGGATGCATGAAAATCATATATGTAAATTCATCTTGAAATGTACTTTGGTAATATTATAATTTTATTAAATTTTTTAATATATTTCAGTAGAAATTAGTGGTCAAAGTTGAGTTTTGGAACTATGTCGATGTCCAAAATGACAATTATTTGTGACCGGAGGGAGTATATAGATTGTAGGCGAGATCCCAAGTTCCAACAACCTAGGATAGCAAGTGAAATAGTATGCGAATACCCCCTCTGGTCACAAATAGCTGTCTTTTTGGATGTCGACACAGTCTATAAAATATAGCTTTGACCATTAATTTTTATTATAATATATTTATTACGAAAGTACATTTCGAAACAAATCTACCCATATGATTTTCATGTATCTAATTTAAATATTTTGAAAGATATTGATGATCAAAGTTTCGAAAGTTTGACTGTACCTATATCCAAAACGACAACTATTTGTGATCGGAGAGAGTTCATGCAATAATGAATTTGATGATATTTCCATTATTGTGAAATAAGGTCATAAAACCAAAGGAGAAGTTAAGAAGGCCATAAATTTAAGGAGACAAATTAGGCCTACTTCATTTGGCTTCGAAAAACAGAAAGAAAGTGTAGAGCGTTTTGAGTGGGTTGTTGAAATGTGGGGACATTCTTTGTGTACCATGTCTCACATACAGCAAAGTTTAGAAAAACTATACACCTTAAATTTTGTAAGGGATGGATCATAGGGTACAATAAGATCACGTTCGTGTAAAAAAAAAAGATTAACCTTAGAATAGAATGTCCCATCATGGTTATTCATGGGCTCATCTTTGATTCAATATTGCCACAAATGCAAAAAGGAATATAAGGAATAGCATAGCTGGGCAAAGTTATTCCATTTCTTAAATCAAACAAGAAAATAAGGAATGTGTTAATTTGGTGACTAACTCATGTTCCTTAGACAAAAAATCCAGTAAGATCTGTCTCCACTCTCCAGTGCGGTCCACATTTTGTTTGGGATAAAAAAATGCATGTTTGAACTTAATTATCGTACCCCGGCAGAGTAGTCCAAAATTTATTTTGCATGAACAAAAGTATGTCTTTACAAGAGGATCCGTCTGGAATACTGGGTGGTTATAGCCAAAAACGGCATCATGACTATCGGCGTATTCCGCCTGACAGGACCCCGTCAACGAACAGAGTTGACTACTCCCAGGATGAAAGGTATGGTTCGGTAGAGGGCGTCTTCGTGGCCGGAAACCCTGATGACTCTCACACGGTGGATCCCGGGGATCAACAGATCAATGGACACGGTGATATATCCAGGTTCAGGCCCCCAGCGCGAGTAATAGCCCTACGTCCTGCTATATCTTTGTTAAGGAAATATGGAGGCGATTACCATAGTTCTTCTGGTCTAGAGACCGGAGGAGTCCTCTTGTTCTTTTTCCCAAGCCTTCGACCTTCTTTCCACCTTCGCCCCCTAGGGCGCCCTTATATAGACAGGTCGGCCCGGGCAGGTGAGAAGGTGACGCTATCCTAATCTACGACTCATTAATTACACCCATCATTCGAACCTTATCGCACTGACCCATGACTCATTTATTACGCCCGTCGCTGTAGCCTTGTCCTTGAAAGTCCATTTAATACCGCTGTGAGGCTTCGCCCGGTCTGCCCGGGATATGACACTCCTGCGACGGGTTTGGTGAGAGGCATCAGAGGGATGGGCCGTCGTCGTGTCGATAGCAGAATTCTTCACAATTAATGGCACTGACGTAGCATGTCAGGGAAAGGAGACTTCGAGGCAAAGCCTTCTCCTCATTCCTTTGGTTGCCTTCGTGGCGTGACGAGCAGAGCATGATCGCCCACCTGCTCGCCAGGCCGCCACGTGGGCTCACCGTCCGGCGGACAAGGCATGATCGCCCACCTGCCCGCCAAGCCACCACGGGGGCTCACCGCCCGGCGAGTAGGGCGTGATCGCCCACCTTTCGCCCGAGCCGCCACGTGGGCTTCTGCGTCCGTGAGCGGGCATGATCGCCCACCGCCTTTCGCCCGAGCCGCCATGTGGGCTTCTCGTCCGGCGAGCAGGGCATGATCGCCCACCTGCCCACCACGCTGTGCCAGACGGCTTCTTGGGCCCACTATTCTGCGACGGAGAGGGTACCCTGGTACAAAGTACACCGACAATGACCAAAAAGTATGGAAACACCTCTCTTAGCGAAATTGTTCTAGGCTCGCTGTAAAAAATAGCCAAACCCCAACCTAAACTTTTTCTCCCCTGAAACCAGACAAACCAATCATGAGTACCATGGGTCCGGATATATTTACCTTTTTAAGGGAAAAAAAAGAATTTACAATAGACTCAGCAGGTAGCCCAAATCACCTCACTTTTTTAAGCCCAAAAAAAATCAGCTTTCAACGTCCACAGTGGAAGATGAGAAGCGTTTGAAGGAAAAATATCCTGTGCAATCACCCCTCCCGGTGAAATCACTGTACAACTGAACTAAAAAAAGTTTCAAAAAATTCTGAAAAAAATCATGGATGTACATCTCAACTTACCCCACCTACATATAAAATTTCATGATCAAATTCATCTTATACTAGCAGTTACAAAAAGACAAATTTTGCATGAACAGTGATTTTTACTGTTCATCACTATTCATTTTGCTGCTTGTTTTTTGTAACCGCTAGTATAGGATGAATTTGATCATGAAATTTTATATGTAGGTGGGGTAAGTTGAGATGTACATCCATGATTTTTCAGAATTTTTGAAACTTTTTTAGTTCAATTGACCTGATGGTTTCACGGAGAAATTGCCGGATATGTTGCCGCGTTTGAAACCCAAAGATCACGCCCACACTTGCAGCAACAATCACTGTCGATGCCGTCGAGATCACCGCTGTCGCCTTCTAGGGTTCTCTCGAGTCGCCTCGTCGGCTCGCGAGACATCCGTTGGAAAGAAAACGTCGCCTCCTAAGTTGAGAGAACTTTTTCGACCGTGTTGGTCCAAATCGGGTGTAAAGATATTGGATTTCCAGCCCACCCAAGCATCATTTTTAAGGCTGGTCTTGAAAATTTTCTAGAACCATAATTTACACTGGTTTTAGGCTAAAAACTGGACTCCCAAACCCTTACGTTTTTTCTTTCTTTGTTCGCTAGCACGGTAGGATGGGAAAAGAAGAAGAAGAAGAAGAGCTCTGACCCTGCATTACCCCCGTTCCGTCTCGGACACGCGCTGGGCCAGGTAACCGATGTAGATTAGGTGTCGGATCCAGAACAAACAGAATAAATACATGCTTAGTGCTCCTACGGTCCTGCCAGAAAACCATAAGCCGTCGCCATGAAGAGGAAGGCTCGCGCATCCGACCAGAACGACGGCGACAAGCGACGCCACGTGACGGCGCACCTCGGACTCGGCGACGAGTTCCTGGCAGAGGAGATCCTCGCCCGGTTGCCGGCCCGCGCCGCCGCACGCTGCGCCTTGCTCTACAGGGGCATCCGCCGCCTCCTCACGAGCTCGGACTTCTGGCTCCGCCACCGCCGCCTCGGATCGCCGCAGCCGTTCCAGCACATCGCCTGTTCCATCAAGTTCGTAGACTACTGCACGGTCCGGCGGCCCCTCGCGTTACACGTCGTCGGCCCCACGTTTAGCATCAAGCACGCCGTCGGCACCGGCAGCCAGCACGGCCGCTACGGCTACGCCGGCACATGCAACGGGCTGGTCCTCCTCACTGCGTACCCCGGAAACTCGGAATCCGTCAATGCCGTCCTCGTCAACCCTGCCACCAAGGAGGAGGAGGCCATCCGCCTCTCCGTTCCCGCGGCGGATCACGGCATGGCTACAGTACTCTGGCGTAACTTCTGCGGGTTCGGGTACAGCCCGTCGAGCAAGGCTTACAAGGCGCTCATCTGCGAGCGGGAAGGCCTTCGAAATCTCGGCGCCGGCAGGTTAATGGTGGCGCCGTTCGGCGATGGCGCTGGCTGCCAAGAGCCGAGGACGGTGTTCTCAAGCGAGCACCTCCATGTCAAGGACTGTCTATCCACCGAGGACGGCAAAGTTTATCTCCTTGCTAGCATCACCGAACAATGGGGATGCTCGGTGCTGCTAGCTTTCGACGTCGACGATGAGGTTGTCACCACCATTGCTCTGCCTCCAGGCACGGATGCCCAGTCAAGGCTGATGGAGATATGGGGCAGGCCATGCATTCCCACGCATGATCTCTTCCAGGCCGTGCTCTGGACGCTCACGGCGGACCACCGGTGGGAGCGGCAGTGCGCGCTCGACAGTGACGGTGGCATTGTGCACGGCGCGTGGGACTGCGGCGGCGTTCTGTTCGTGCTGTTCGGCGAGATGGGCAATGTCTACTTGTACGACCTCCGAAGGGCACAGCGGGAAGTCGACGGCGGCTTGCACAAGCCATCGGCGAGATCCTCTGGGAGGATCCAGTTCGACCAGCCGGATGACGCACCAAAGTCGCATATGCATCGAGAATGGATCGACTTTCTCTGGGGTTACCACCCGACGCTCATATCTCCGGCGAGCATTTTTGGCAGCGAAGCGAGCTCCGGCAGGCTTGCTGCCCTGACGCATTTCCGTTCTGGCCAGTGCCGACGTCCTGGGAACGCCGCGGCGGAGCAGCACCGATACTTGGAGGTGTTTGTTGAGATGCTGCGGAAGCTGCCGGAGGCCAAAGAGGAGGTGGCTTCTCAACTCTACGACACCTGGAGGTAGGGGGCGGATCCAGAACTGCACCCCATCTTCTTGCACAATCTGTTGGTTCAAATTCACGTAGTGCGACGCAGCAGCTGTTAGATTAATCTTGTAGCTTTCAGGTTTCAGAGTCTGAATCAGTTAGATTGATAGTTTGAATTCTGTTTTAGAAGTCAGGTTAGTACTCGGTTTGTGTTAGTTGTCGGATAGAACAACAGTAGTCGTATCGTCATTAGCAGAGAAGTCAGTTTTGGTTTCAGTTTTGTTTTGCTGGATGAAGATCCAAACTCTGTATTTCTGGGTATAAATAGATAATGAAAAAACAGAAAAGACGCGAGCTTTCACGTCGCAAAATAACTCTGCTGCAGATTGTTTCCTCTGTTGCCGTATTTGTCTTCTGAACTTTGCTTTCAGATTTTGGCGTTGCAGAAGCGTTCCAGCCGAACATGTGTTCAGTTTTTGGCAAAGACGTTTCAGCCAATAGTTGATTCAGGAAACAGCAAGAAAGTTTGCTCGATATAGTTGTGCGGCTGATTGACTTCAGGGCGTTTCAACAAGTGGTATCCGAGCCACTTTTACATACGACAATGAGCAACAAGTGGTATTCGATCCCAATGCTAAGAAGATTCATCTATGGCGTTAGTGAACCGGTAGAACTAGCTGATGAATTGTTCAGTTTTTGGCAAAGACGTTTCAGGCAATAGTTGATTCAGGAAACAGCAAGAAAGTTTGCTCGGTATAGTTGTGCGGCTGATTGACTTCAGGGCGTTTCAACAAGTGGTATCCGAGCCACTTTTACATACGACAATGAGCAACAACGCACCACCGGCAGCAGCAACGGGCAGCAGCAACGGGCGATCAGTTTCCGGTAAGAGCAGCACTTACCGATCCGTCCATGTCCGGTATAAAAGCAGTAGCGAGGGGAATTCCAATTCAATACCCAATGCTTGATGACACGAATTATGGCCTTTGGGCTGTGAAGATAAAGATAAAGACAAGAAGACGGGAGTTCGACGGTCTTCTAATTTACTTCTGGTGGAATCTTTGGATTGAAAGAAACCAGCGCATTTTCCAAGGGAGCGTCAGAACGCCAGAGCAGGTGGCCACAGCGATCAAGGATGCAGTGCTTAACAGAGTTTTTGCTTTCTCTTCGAAACCGGCGGAATAGCCGGATGTTTCAGGCACTTTTGTTCTTAGTGGTCCTCTCTCTTTTAGTTGTTCTTTTTTCTTCTTTCATTCATTAGTTTTGTGTTTTGTTTAGTCGTCCTCAGTTTCATTGGAGTAGTCCTGTCTTTAGTGGTGCTATCCGGGTAGTGATACTGGTTTGTGAGGTTTTTTCACGGGTCCGGTTTTTCCCATAAAAAACAGGACTCACAACTGTTTTCTTTCTTCTTAATGAATTACGCAGCAATTCTCTTGCTGCTCTTTCAAAAAAAAATATAATAATAATTCTCCGATCACTCGGCGTAAGGGAAGCGGTAGAAGGTGATGCACTGGTCGAAGAAGACAAAGATCAGGGCGCTCTAGCCGCAATCTCCCAATCCGTTCCAGACCATGTTATGATGGCTATTGCTGACAAGAAAACAACATGGGGAGCAATCTAGGATATGCGCATTGGAGAAGATTGTGTTAAAAAAAAAGGGAGTGCAAGTATTGAAGAGCTGATTTGATCGGTTGATCATGGGCGATGGGAAGAGCATTGTGGAATTCTCGCAAAAGCTCACTGCTGTGGTGGTAGAGATAAGTTCACTTGGTGCGGAGTTGAAAAATGCCACCATTGTGGAAAAATTATTTAGTTCTGTGCCAGATCGATTCATACAACTTGTCGGTACGATCAAACAATTTGGTAATATCGAGAGTATGTGTTTACAAGAAGCAATTGGGCGCTTGAGAGCTTTTGAAGTGACTTCGAAAGGAAGGTGCCGTGGACATGGTGAAAAGGATGGGGAGCAACTTATGCTTACTCGCACGCAATGGGAGAGTCTACCTACGAAGGACAAGAAACATGGCGAGGTTTCAAACTTTGGTACGAGAGCTTCTTATGGCCGAGGTTGTGGCCGAGGATGAGGCTGTGGACATGGCTGAGGTCATGAAGATGAAGGACATCAAGGTGAAGAAAGAAAATTTAGAAAGTTTGATAAGTCAAAAATAAAGTGTTACAATTGTGATATGATGGCACACTTCCGAAGCAAATGCCACAAGCCAAGGAGGGAACAAGCTCACTATGTTCTAGCCCAACTCGAACATCAACACTGGAAGGCTCGACTCCACTGGGAATGAGTCCAGAAGTTGCAGCTGAAACACCAACTTCGCACTCCTCAACTTTACTCATGAAGACACGGCCATTGAGAGACATCTATGGCGTTAGTGAACCGGTAGAACCAGCTGATGAATTGTTCAGTTTTCGGCAAAGACGTTTCAGGCAATAGTTGATTCAGGAAACAGCAAGAAAGTTTGCTCGGTACAGTTGTGCGGCTGATTGACTTCATCTCATAGCGTTTCAACAGCAGCTCTGGCGAGGGCGACGGCGGCATCCTCTTCCCTAACCCGGTTAATCGGATAAAAAAATACTAGAAATTCTTACATTAATCGAAACAAAGAAAAGATCTGTTCATCAATTATATAATCGATATCTGAGACTAAAGGTATGTTTGGTACAGCTCCAGCTCTACCAGATCCGTGAAGCTAGAGCTATAGATACATTAAGAGTGTTAACATAGATCATCTTGTTTACATTTTAGACCAAAAATATAAACTTAATTCACTTTATTTTAGCCTACAAGTTTCAGATCTCAGATGAAGCTGAGATCTGGAGCTCAACCAAACAGAGTTTAACTGTACATATGTATGGATGCTTCTAAGTTATTTTTTAGATAAAGGATTAAAATCCGGCCTCTGCAATTGCACACAGCCGATGCTTCTAAGTATATAGTTTGAATTGATATTGAGTTCCTGACTCTCAAAGCTTATTATGATTCGGTCAATGGAAAAAATACCATGATGCTTCTGGAGGCTAACTCGGACTCGGCGAGACAGACGTTGATGAGCTGGATACGTGCTAACTTATACACGTCCGTTAGAAATATAAACCCATAGTTTGAATAGTTTTGTTTAGAAATATAAAACATACATATAGATTTAATAAGGATTTTTCTATTGTATCTTTATTTATTCTTTCTCAACCATATGTATTTATTCAATAAGAATATAAAAATTGGTAATAAAAAGTAAATTCCATTATAAAGTAAAGCTACTTAAAGTTGTTTGAAACTAAATTAACCTAGAAATAAAGGTCAATTTTGGAATATGCAATTTTGAAATATATAATTTATAATAAAGATTAAGATACGAATTAAATTATTATTAAGAATTAAGTTAAATTTGGAAATATGGTAAATAAAAATTGAATTAATGTTTAGAAATTTTTAGATTTTAAATGGAACTCAAATTCAAAATAGAAAAGTTCAATCTCAAAAATTAAAATTTACTTTTGATTTCACAATTTTTTTTGAAAAATATGTTAATATTTAAAATTACTGCCCCGTGCGGACACCTTGTGTTGATGCCTAGTTGGCAGTTGCTACAAGAAAAGTACCGTGTATAATGCCCATCCCGTACGTACCCACCGATTCCATATATATATTATTTTCTCGAATATGGGTGCAGCCTATATGTACTGGATGTGTGTATATAATAATAATAATAATAATAATAATAATACATGAATCCGATTATACAGTTCCCGATGAAAACACGGAACGAATTCAAATCCGATGCAAATTCGGTAGTCGTGTCAGTGCCCAAGATACAAAATTCCACTTTCGTTATAAATTAGCCATGTGCCCGTGCGTTGCAATAGAAACTCAATTTGCGATAAAAAATTTATTTGCAAAGAGCACTAATAGTGGCAAAGGTGGGTAGTTAAAAAGCAGCGGTAAAAGTGGGTAATTTTAATGAAGTAGAGATAAGGTGATTACTAGAGCCGGACTTCGATCAAGTGTGTTTTCTTGGACGTGTTGATGTATTAATTTTTTTGTGCGTACGATTCTAGCTACGGTTATTGAAGGAAAATGTTACATGCGTAGGAAAAAAATATTTCACATATGGGAAGAAAATGTTGCAGCGATCCGGATCGATATTTCTACTGTTATCGAAGAAAAATATTGCACGTGTAGGAAAAAATATTTCACGTATGGAAAAAAATATTACAACGTCCGGAAAAATTGGATGTCTGATCACAGTCATTCCGTATAAATATTCACAGTCCGTTGGCTCGTCCGCCGTCGACCGTGACGTCTACGTACTCTATGCGTAGGTACGTACGTATAGTGCCCGCCATGAAGAGGAAGGCATCGGCGCTGCACGAGAAGGAGGACGAAACACGCCGCTCCTCGGAGACGACTACTTCCTGGCCGAAGAGATCCTCTCCCGGCTGCCAGCCAACTCTGTTGGAACACAAAAGAAGAACCAAAACAACTGCAACCGAGAGGACTCGAATTAATCATGACCGAAACGCACACCACTGTCTGCGTCGGCGTTCTATTCGCGTGGCTTCTCGGAGGCGGCGCCTGCTGCTTGTACTGTTGGACTTTAATCCTGATATTGGCGAGTAGGAGTGGCCCAGTGCATCGCTAATATACTGGTTCGGTCAAATAAATCAGCCTGAAGTTTAGTTTGTCGGTTTGTTTCAGTCCTTGTTAGTTAGAACGTGGGAGTTAAAATAGGATCTTGACTTGACATGATCAAACGCACTTGTATGCAGTTTATTTAAGTAGCCAAGTAAATTTTACATCTTGTAGCGCAAGTTCATTCAGGAATACAAAAGAACTTTTCCCAGAATTCCCTTGCTCTTGCGCTCTGTTTGTCTCTGAACTTTTGCTGTTCTGCTGGATTAGCTACAGTAATTTCAGCATTTGTCATTCCCCTGCGGTCTCTAGTTTGTTGCCCTGCCGTCATTCTATCAGGCACTTGGACTTGGGCATACTTGGTGACGCTGTGAGATCCTCCAGGTCTACATGTACGACTAGGGCTGTAAACGAGTCGAGGTCGAGCGAGCCTAGCCCTCCAGGCTCGAGCTCGGTAAGGCTCGAACCGAGCTCGACCCGAGCTCAAGTTTGGATTCGAGTCTCAACTCAGGCTCGAGCTCGGCTCAACTAAGCTCGATAAGCCTGATAAGCTCGGTAAGCTCAGTTATTTTGTAAGCTCGATAGGCTCGGTAATAAGCTCGAGTAAGCTCGGCTCGAGAAAACTCGGTAACAAGCTCGACTCAAGAAGCTCAATTCAGGTTTGAGTAGGCTCATGAACTATTCGAGCTCGGCTCGGTTAGGCTCGTTCGGGAGCTCGAGTCGAGCTCGAGTCGAGTCTCTCATGAGCCGAGCTCGAGTAGCTTGCGAGTCTCGAGCTTTTTTTACAGCCCTATGTACGACCTCCGCCACAGGGAGACTGCGCCGGGCCAAACGCATCTGCCTGAGCGACCTTTTCCTAACCTGACCGCCGCTTGTTGCGAGAGATCCGTGACTTTTCTGCAGTCATTCTACGGTGATCCAGATCGTTGTGCTGCCAGTGTTTGGCTTATTCGGGACCTTGATATTTTTTTCCATATTTGATCCTCTAGTGGGACCAAATTTACAAATTTTAAATTAAGACTCTTTCTCAACCGGCGGAGGTAGCAGCAGCATAGCAACCACCTCACGCTCCTCTACCGAGGCACCTCGTTGGTAGCATGGTAATCACCTTGCCAACGACACAAGCTCTGACCGGCGTCACAAGTGAGAACCCCGCAAGCTTGCTGCGGTGTAGGAACATAACAGGTCCTACTACACTAGGGGACCACGGTAGGTCCTGATGTATTTCTATCGTCCGATGATCCTACCGTGTACAGGGATTGCGATAGGAGCCTATCGCACGATGGGACTATGGCATCTCCTGTCGCAGTGGGCCCGCCTCACCTGTCGGTATGCATGTCGTTGCCATAGAGCTGGTTACCTGTCGCGGTAAGAAAGTATGGTAGGTGACACATATTACCTACTATTATTTTTATAATCTAGGAGTAGGGGTGAAAACGTGATGGAAATGGCCGGTAAACGACTATTTTGTTTCTGTTTCCATTTTTTTACCAGTAACTAAAACGAAATTAGAAACCCTGAAAACGGATACAGAAATGGATGCGGATCAGAACGGAGCGGATACATAAACAAAAGCGGAAAAATTTATCTAGGTATATTTTCAATTGTAACACCCTAAAATTTGTAAATTCTTTAATTGAGCATTTAATTCGGATTTTATTTTTATTTTTGAATTTTAGCATTTAATTAAAGATTTTGCTATTTTTATATTTAAATAAATAATTTATTTGAGAAAAATAAAACCAAAACATTGCTGAAAATAAATTCCTAGTTTAAAATGTTATAAAATATTTTTGAGAATTTTTGTAGATTTTTTGAACTATATTTATATTTTCTATAAAACAATATATATTTCGGTATTATTTAAATTAGAAAAAAATTTGTTTTCATTTATATGCAAATTCATTTCCGTTCTGTTACCGTTGGAACCGGCTCTTTCATTTATGTTTTCGTTTCGTTTCCGTACTAATATTTTCTATTTCTAAGAAAAGTCTTCCATTTCTGTTTTTCTCTGAAACGATCGAAAATTTTGTTTCCGTTTTTAATCCTATCTAGAGTGGTCTAATTTTAAAATTAAGTTTGAATTGGATGGAGACTTTTTTTAAAAAAAAAAAAAGCGAAGAGGCAGCTTGATAAGCCAAAGCTCCCGGTGCTGCTGCCGCGCGCAGCTACATAACCCGTGGTAAGCAGCTGGTTGTTTGGTTGGTGCAGCTAGCAGTGTAGCGCATCCACGCGCGCGCTTTGGCTCCCACGCCACGTCTTCCCCCCCGCGCTTTCCACACCAAACACCACGCGTCACTCGCTGCTAGTGCTCCCCCCGAAACATTCCCCATGCATGGCACGGCGAAACATGTCTTTTCTCTCCAAACTCCTCTCGTCGGCACGACCAAAGCACCGACCAGCTTCATAATTTCAGGATAAACTGCGGTAAGAGATTTAAAACTACTCAATAAATCGGTCTAATTTTAAAAAAACTTATCGTTAAAAACCGCTCGAAAACAGTTAAAAACCGAGGCTTTCACCAAAAAAAAAAAGCCAAAAATCGCTCGAAAAATCATTTTTTAAAAACATTCAATTAGTCGGCTAGTTTTTCGCGATCGTTGAAAACCGAAAGGTTTTCATTTTTTATATTTTTTAATTTTTTTTTATTTCTTAACTCTTTGGTTTCTAAGTTTTTCAAGCGGTTTTTACGATTTTCGTACCGCTAGTTTCGAATCAATTTTTAAAAAACGGGTTTTGAATCACAGGACAAGTAGCGCACACATACATCAAAACTAGGGGTGGAATCGAGCCGAGTTGAAGCCGAGCCGAGGCTCGGCTCGAAGCTCGTTATTATTCGAGCCGAGCCAAGCTCGGCTCATTGCCTTTAATGGTGAAAACCGGCTCGGCTCGGGCTCGGTCGAGCCTCGAGCGCTCGAGCCGGCTCATGAGCCGTCGACATGTGGCCCCTCATTGCGTTGCGTCAACCCTAAGCAATGGCCCCACCCTCAAATCCTCAATCGTACCTTCATTGCCTCAAATCCCCAATTTGTTATTAGAAGACTCGAAAAATACTATGGTCACTTAAGACCTGGCATGCAGAGATTAGTAATACCGAAATGGTTATCATGCTTATGAAAAACTATATATGACTAGTGTATATATAGTGTGCAACTTTATGAATTGCATTGTTCTTATGGGAGCACCATTGCACCAATTATTTTGTATCTTGTTTTATGAACCATTTGAATGGCTAATGTCCGAATGAGTTTGCTCTACCAAAGACCATCCACTCGATTTGTTACATTAAGGTATCTTGTGATGCTACTTCCATATTTTCTATTGGAAGCCGACGAGAAGTCATCCAAGATTCAAGCATTATCTATATATATTAACTTTCAAAATTGTCTACTTGTAATTTGTAATTTCGCTAAAATTCAGTCCCAAATGATCATTAACTCGTGCTTCTAATATCTTGCTCTTATAATCGACTTGGTCTTTCACCGCAAATCATGCATGCGAAATTAATGTTATCAATGTTATTTCAAAGTTATCAATGTTATTTGTTTCATAACAATGCCATCAATGTTATTTATTTCATAACTTATCCACGAATTAACGAGCCTATCGAGCCGAGCCGAGCCCGAGCTCGGGCTCGCCTCGGCTAGATTAAGCGAAACCAAGCGGCGAGCTCGGGCTCGGTTTGTTGTTGCATCGAGCCGAGCCGAGCCGAGCCTGGCCGAGCTCGAGCCGAGCTGCGAGCCTCGAGCTTAATTTCCAGCCCTAATCAAAACCAACGTAGCCACACACACATGCAAGGGCATGCGCACGCCAGGCTATGCAGCTGCACCAAAGATCACTGCTCCCATGGCGCCATCCCTATAGCACTTGTTGCCAAAAATTAATCTCTGTCACCATCCCTAGCACTTTGTGCCAAAAAATTCTTTCTTTCTTTCTTTCTTTTTTGAAAGATCCACGGCTAATTTCTGGTCGTGCATAATGGGCGGTTTGTCTCCGTTTTCTTGGTCTCTTATTTCCAAATCCTTCTGGATATGATGTGGATGCTTAATATTATTCCAAAGTAGGTGATGAAATGTGTTGACATTACAACCGAAGGTGTGGTTGGTAGTGTATACACGGCCAAGTCGCTGATGGAGAAGAAAATGAAATGACAACACATGGAATCATATGCTCAATATCAGCTAGCTGTTGCCCTTGTATAGATGCACATATTTACTGTTAAGGTTGATAACCGATATGGAAATTTTGACCATTCGGTAGAGAAAAAGCAAAACGAAAGCCTTTTCAAAACGGAAACGAAAATGTCTGTGCCAAAATGGAAATTTTTTGCCAGCAACGGAAATCGAAATAGGAGAGCCAGTGTTGACATAGTCAAAAATTCTGTATAAATAAAACCAAAAATTCCGTTTTCTAATTTAAATAATACCATATATGTATTGCTTTATAGAAAAATATCAAATAGAGTTCAAAATTCTACAAAAATTCTCAAAAATATTTTATTACATTTTGAACTTAGGAAAATTATTTCCATCAAGATTTTGATTTTATTTTTCTCAAATAAATTATTTATTTAAATATGAAAATAGCAAGAATCATTAATTAAATGCTGGAAATTCAAAAATCATAAATCTGAATTAAATGTTTAATTTAAGAATTTGCAAATTTCTAGGGTGTTACAACTAGGAACATACCTAGATGGAATTTTTCTCTTTCGTTTCCGTATCGGCTTCATTCCGTTCACCATCTATTTCTGTCACCATCCGTTTACGGGATTTCGATTTCGTTTCCGTTATTAATAAAAAAATGTGAAAGCGGAAGCAGAACAGCTATTTACCAACTGTTTCTGTTCCATTTTCATCTCTATTTACAATTACATGGTAGACACTGATTTAAGTGCTTAATTACTGATACTATTTATATTAAGGGTGAAATATTCGTACGTCTCAAGATTGATCTTTCCCTTGGTACGTACATGATGGGGCTTTAGTTTTTCTCTTTTTTTATTTTTTTTTTGCGAGGATTCTTGTTAATAGCCATTGGTACGATTTAAACAATAAATTTGGTCACCTAAAACCAGTACTATGACAACAAAGATGCATGCCTGCATATAGAAGCCAGCCTACTCATGCTTTTCAGTTTTCACAATATTTGTCCGGCCCGCCTACCAAGCAGGAACAAAACTTAAGTAATACTAGGTACAATAGCGCGCTACGTCGCGCTGTTGGTGTTAGCTGCGTTTATGGGAATCAGTAACGCAATACTATAAACGCTGAATGCGAGAAAAAATTTGGTCTGAGTTTTTTGTAAACTGAATTTGTGGAACTATGGGTCATTTTTTTTTAAATAACCGGTGGAAGGACCTATTTATGATCTAAATTTTTTTAAAATCTTCCGGGTCAAAAGAACCAGTTTTTTTGCAAAATAACCGGCTGAAAGACTTGCTCGTGATCCAAATTTTTTTAAAATCTTGCGGACCGAAAGAACCGGTGACCGCATCAAATTTGCGGAACTACGGGGTCCTTTTCGCAAAATAATCGATGGAAGGACCTGTTCGTGATTTCAAATTGTTTTAAATCTCCCGGGTCAAAAGAACCGGACTATGGGGTCTTTTTTGCAAAATAACCTGTAGAAGGACCCGTTCGTGATTTCTAATTTACCACGAAAGGACCCGTTCGTAATTTCTGATTTTTTATGGTGCTTTTATGGAAACCTGATGACGTGGTGCTCTGGTTGGGGCTGAAATCTCCCCGCTATAAGATATGGGTCGAAAGAACGGGACTACGGGGTCTTTTTTGCAAAATAACCTATAGAAGGACCCGTTCGTAATTTCTAATTTACCGCAGAAGGACCCGTTCATAATTTCTGATTTTTCAAGGCGCTTTTCTAGAAAACTAATGACGTGGCGCTCCGGTTGGAGCTGAAATCTCCCCGCTATAAGATATACTAGGTAGAAAAGCGCGCTACGCTGCGCCGGCTGAATTTCGATAGCATGCGCTCGGAAAAATAAAAAAAATTTATTTTCGCAAAACCACCAACTGGTCAAAAATAGTCCAGAGAAAAAAGGGGAAAATTATCAGAGATGACAACATTCTTTTGCTGAGCCTAATACTCTCCGTGTTCACTGAGTAATAATACATGTTTGCAAAACCACCAACCGGTGAAAAATGTACTAGAGGAAAAAGGGCGAAAAATCTTCGATGAATCTTGTGAGATCATGTGATGAAAAATTGGTTGAATGGTGAAATTGGCATTGTAAAGTGATTTTGGTTATGGCATGTGTGGTGCTTGTGCATGTACTATGTTGAGATGATTATCATGCTTGTGATAGCATGATGGAGTTTGCTTGATGCAATGCACTCATGTGAGTGGTTGCATGTGTTGTTTTTGAGGCAAGTGGTGGACTTGTGCTCAAATGTTCATTTGATTATGCTGGGGATAGCATAATGATTTTGCTTAATGCAATGCACTCGTGTGAGTGGTAGCATGGATTAATCTTGAGTCAAGTCGTGGACTTGTGCTCGGACGCGTTGTTTGTTTATTCATGTGCAGGTGTTGCTCGAGGGCGAACGTGGTCGATGACGGGACCGGAACTAGGTTCATGGAGGAACTGAGGTTCGGGACTAGGTTCAGGGAGGAACTGAGGTCTTGGTGGTCAAGGATGTCATGCGGGACGTTCGGGCTAGAGAACATGCACATGGAGGCTGGTTAGTCACGTAATTACAGCAGGTGGGCTGTTCATGCGTGCAAAGGGTTGATTTCGGCCATGTTGGGCCAAGTTGAGATAGATACGAACTCTTTCCATGTTGGAAGTGGAGTTGTACTCAATCTCTGTGTTTTTGCTTTGTATAAATAGGAGGGTGTGTCTCCTGTTTGATACAAGCGTCGAGACTAGGGTTTTCTAGTTTTTGATTCCCTGTGCCGTGTGTGCAAGGAATTAGGGTTTGTACTCTTGTGTTGGAGTATTTTAGACAATGAAATAAAATTAATCTTCCGAAAGTTTCTCTCACATTTGCTCTTGGCGGTCGTAAGTTTCGCAAAAGATTCTCGTTCTTGCAATCGGCGTGTTCGTGTTGATCTCATGACCGAAGATTGGTCCGCGCTTGCTGCAACGCAAGTCTGATTTTTGTCCGGCATAGTTGGAGTTTCAACCTGAGTTTAGTCCGTCATATTCTTTCAGATCAGTTTCGGTTTTCTTCTGATTCAGTCATCTTGCGAAGGTAATATCTTTTGATTCATAGATCTGGTCGAGTTGATTTTTGTTGCGTTAGTTTCATATTTGAATCTAGTTTCTACAGTTAAAATTTCATATCAAACTAACGGTTGGATCTTCAGTAATCTTGTTTTTAAGTTTTGTCCGTCACTAGTCTGATTTCGTCCGTCACTATTAGATCGGGATTTGTTTTGGCTGTCTTGCGAGGGATATAACTTTAGATCTATAAGTCCGATTGAGTTGATTCTTTTTGTGTTAGCTTCGGAATAGAGTCTAGTTTCTGCAGTTAAAATTTCACATTAATCCAACGGTTGGATCTTCAGTAATTATCATTTTAATGAACGTGTGTTAGGCTGTTTTCATTTTGTCCGCCATACACATATCAGAGGCGAAGTTTTGTCCGTCATACACGTGCAACTCTTTGTCCGAGGTGAATTTTGGTCCGGCATATATGTGCAAATTTGAGTTGGTTCAACAAAGTTCTGGTTGAATACAAATTAAGCAATCTGAGTTTGTTTGGGGTGTTTCAAAAGACAAAAATTTGATTTTAGCTTCTGTTCAATCATTCACCCCCCCTCTGATTGACGCCATCCGATCCTACAAATCTGTGTTTTTTTGTGACCAAAACATGTTTTTCGGGTTTTTTGGGTGACGAAAACAATTTTTTCGAGTTTTTTTTGTTGCGCTTGTTTAAAAAAAGGGTCGTTAGGACGCGCCGGCGAATCCACGGGTCGCTATAAATCTTCGGACGAATCTATATTTTTTTTAAAAAAAACCCGCGGTTATGACCCATTGGTAAATCCATAAGTTGATATAAACCTTCGATGAATCCGTGTTTTTTGGTGGCGAAAACATTGCTTCGCTTTTTTGGGTCTTTGAAACATTTTTTCGGGTTTTTATGCGTTTGTTAAAAAAATGGGTCGTTAGGACCCACCGGCGAATCCAGCGGGGCCAAAACATTGTTTTCGTTTTTTTGAATCTGAAAATATTTTTGTTTTTTGTTGCGTTTGTTTAAAAAATGGGTCGTTAGGACCCCGGCGAATCCGCGGGACGAAAACATTGTTTCGTTTTTTGGGTCTTGAAAATATTTTTTCCGGTTTTTTGTTGTGTTTGTTTAAAAAATGGGTCGTTAGGACCCACCGCGAATCCGCTGGTCGGTATAAATTTGCGGACAAATCTATATTTTTTAAAAAAATCGCGTTACGACCCGTTGGCAAATCCATAAGTTGCTATAAACCTTCGATGAATCTGTGTTTTTGTCGGGGATTGAATACACTGTACCAAGACGACCATCGAAGCCCAGCGCCAACCGACCAAGCTCTTGCCCGGATGACGTGCGCCACTCCGACCTTCGTATAGCCCGGCTCGCGAGCTACCCTGCTTTCCCATCAAGTGCGTCTTCGAGCAAGCCGAGCCCGGAGGCCACGACAAGGCGACGTGGCATTTAATGTGTGGCGGCTCGAGGAGATCGTCGCCGGGATCTCTTACGCCACGGTCCGCACCCACAGGATCATACGCCACTGCATTCCACGTCGCGTGGTACCGGTGGTGGCGCGCCCTTTGACCGCTTCGCCCACCATGATGCGCGCCCTGTAATTAATGATTTGTCTCATGTAATCCCCTATAAATACCTCCTCCCGCGATGGACTAAGAGTTGGACCCTCTGTACTACACACGCACATTCGCTAACCAACTTCACTTCCCACGGGAGCCCCTAGGAGTACTCAAGGCCCCGCAAGCATCCTCAGAACCGTTTTCCGCACACTAGTGTAATCACTGGACGTAGGGCTATTATCTCTTCCGTGAGAGGCCTGAACCAGGTAAAAACCGACCCTCTGTGTGTTACGATTGCTCGTATACGCCCGTTCCTTTGTTCGGCACGTTCTCAGACGCTTAACCCTTGCGAGAAAGGGGGGCCTAAGTCGATCCCTCATTCGACAAGTAAGCTCGGCGGGGGACCCATTCCCAAATCGTCGACAGTTTTTTTGTGACGAAAATTTTTTTTTCCTTTTTTTTGGTGACGAAAATATTTTTTTTGGGTTTTTCTGGTGGTGAAAACATTTTTTCCAGGAAAAACGGCGAAAGGACCTGAACGTAAGAAGCAGGGACTTGTTTGTTATCTTTTTGGACCTGTTCGCTATCTTGAAAAATTAGAAAAGGGCTTGTTCGCGATTTGGACTTAACGGGAGGCTTTTTCGGAAATTACCGGGCCAGGGACCTAAACGCGAAGGAAAAAAATTATTCTCATCTCACAAAAAATCGCGAAGGATCTATCCGTAATTCCGAAGGAACAGAGGGGCTTTTCCGCAAATATCCGGCATGACACGTGGATGGGCTCAATGAGCTCCATTTCTTCCGCTTGTTATAAGGGGATAATATTATTATAACCAGCTCTCGAACCCGTTCTGTCGCAACAAACAAAATAGCGATAGCGATACGATCAACGAGTGCTGACGTGGATATCGCCAGCGCCTCCGAAATCTCCCGGCTTTCATAGATAAGTTACTAGGTTGAGTTGCGTGTGATGCCGCGCTGCAAGAAAAAATCTGGCACGAATTTTTTGCAAATCGAATTTGCGGAACTACGGGTCTCTTTTTTTCAAAATAACCGGTGGAAGGATCTATTTACGATTTCAATTTTTTAATAAAAAAATTGACTAAAGGACCTAAACACGATTTCCAATTCAGCTATAAACCCTCAACGAATCTGTGTTTTAAAAAAAACGTTTTTTTAGAAAACTGTGTGCAAAAAAAAATCAACAAAAGGATCTAAAAAAACTATTTTTTAGAAAACTGTGAGCAAAAAAATCGATGAAAGGACCTAAACGCAATTTTCAATTCAGCTATAAACCACGTGTAGGGACCTAAACGTAATTTCGATATTTCTCGGGTCTATCTTACTTTAAAAACGGCCGAAAGGATCTAAACGCTATTTTTAATTTTTTCCGAAAGGACCTAAACGCGATTACCAAATTTTCCAGGGGCCTCTCCCGGGGGCGACATGTGGATGGCCTGAGAAGGCAACATGTGGATGGCGCTTTAATAGATAAGTTATTATTATTTGATACTCATTGGATAGACAAAGTACTACTCTATCTAACTGGGGCAAGCATTGTCCAGTTCTATTAAATTTTACTTAATTTGTTTTCCTTTTGGTATGCGTGTAGGACAAAAATTGTGGAACTGAGTTAGTAATTCTCAACTCATTTATACATCACTCTTCATTTCTCTTACACCAAGATCCTAAAATAGTTTTCCATTTAACAATGACGATATATTAGACTCTAGTTGGACTTTGTTTCTCTTTTAGATTAAGCAAATCTCAAATTGTTTACCATACATTGAAAACTCAATAGTCTTATCTATTTCTTTTTTGGAACTAGCTTATAAATAAGTACAACAATATTTTCTATAATTCAACACACACAACACACCATTGCGTATGATTGGTAAATATGTTTTTTTTTAAATACGGTAATTGAAATGTGATGTCAAATATACCAAATACAACTTCGGTTCGATATCATTAAATATCATAATATTTCGGTTCGGTATCGGTAAATACCATATTTACTAAACTAGCGTAAATTGTTCTTTTTTACTTGTTGTTTTGGACATTGATAGGGTTTCTAATACACACATTTGACCATTACTCTATCTAATTATATGATAGTAAAAATTATTACACACATTTGACCATTACTTGACAAATCTAGTGTTATTATTTCTATGTGAAACTATACTTTACATATATTTGACTGTTACTTTATCTAATTTTGTAGGTATTTTTCTATTTCGTTATTCAGTTTATTTCAGTTTACTTGCGGTTTTTACCTAAAATAGTATATCAAAAGTCAAATTTTTGCCATACCACACCGAATACCATATACCAGTCAAACCGAGTTGACCGGTTCAGTTTTTTTGGCATGGCTTTTTTTGTTTTGGTAAAACTGTGCATAGCCCTAAGCATCGTAGAGTTATGCTTCTAACTACACTGTGCGTAGTGATACCACCTTACATTTTAGATCATCTTATCTCCAATTATGTTACTCAAGTGCGGATATAGGGGAGTGTGGGGTATGCTTAGCACCCTCAAAAATTTGGAAAATGCTACAAATCATTTCTTTAATAGGCTATATTTGTTGATTAGATTGGTTCCGATTTTGGTGATTTGGGATTTTTAAGACCTTAAAACAATTTGTATTGTACTTTTAGCAAACTTTAAATATAGTTGTTTGATTTATCGTGTTACGAAATTGTTGTACAAAATTATAAAGTTGTAGAAGAGAAGTGTGCGTACCCATAGAATTTTTTCTAATTCCACCACTGATGTTATTCCCTCTGGTTCACAAAAACGTGTTGTTTTGAGGTACTTGCAGGCAAACCTTTTAAAATTTTAGTGATCGATATCTTTTTTAATATTTAAATTGGATGCATGAAAATCATATACGCAGATTTATCTCGAAAAATACTTTTATAATAATGTTATTATTTTATTAGATTTTATAAATATAATATAAATAAAATTAGCTGTCAAAGTTGAGTTTTTGGAATGTATCAATGTCTAAAAGAACATATGTTTTGTGTGTAGTCAAACTTTTAAAATTTTAGTGATTGCTATCTTTTTAATATTTAAATTGGATGTATGAAAATTATATGTGCAGATTTGTCTCAAAAATACTTTTATAATAATATTACTATTTTATTATATTTTATAGATATAATATAAATAAAATTAGCGGTCAAAGTTGAGTTTTGGAACGTATCAATGTTTAAAAGAACATATGTTTTGTGACGGAGGAGTATATATCTACATTATGTGCAACCGCGTTGTAAGTTGAGTTACGTGTATCATCAATCGGCAGCTAATCCTACCTGTCGAGCACCTGGTGTTTGTCTGGCTAAAGGTCAGGATTCAAGGTTTACTTGGTATATATTAGATGTTTTTATTCTATAATTCCTAAATTTGATCATGTGATCTCTCCTTGTTATATCAAAATTTTTAGATAACTGAATCGTTGAGGAACAACACAATTGACGGTCTGTGTAACATTCCATTTTTGAGCCTTTTTAAAATTTTAGTGAATTTAAAATTTTCTTTTAGTGCAAGCAAATCATTTAAATCAAAGGTATAAGTTTAAATGGGTTAAAAATAATTTAATTGGGTTCCAAATGCTTAAAAATATTTTTGAAAATTTTATGAGATTTTTGTCTAATTTATTTGCTATTTATTTTGGTTTTCTGTATTTTCTAAAATTTCTTAAAAGAAATTATTTTCCTTACCTTCTTGCTAGTCGTTTTCCCTCGGCAGGCTATTTTTCTTCTCCTCGTCGCTCGGCCAGATTTCCTCTCCTGGCCCAGTCCACTGCCTCCTCTCTCGGCCCAGCTTGTGTGGCCCATCTACTTCGCTTGCCATTGACGCAGTGGGGCCCGCTGCGTCGATGTTGGCGCCTTAAATCACTGATTCGATCTCGCCATTCTACCGAACCGCTGCTTTCGTCGCTGTGAATCTCGCGCCCACCGTGCCGTATTCGAATCGGCCTCCCTCGGTGTCTACGCCTATTTAACGCGCCGCCTTCTCCCCCTCTCTTTTCTCTTCGTCTGCTGCACCAAGGCGTCGCCCTAAGCTCAACCCTAGCGTCGCTGCACCTGAGATATTCTCCGCCGCCGTTTGTTGCTGCGGGTGAGCCTCTGCTATTGATTTTGGTTGCATCGAGTTCGCCGCGAAGCCCTCTTCATTTTGCCCTCAATCCAAGCGCGTCTCATCGCGAATTTGCGTGCGGTCGCTTTGTCTTCCCTACTTTTGGCGTCGCGTCGCCGTCTCTGTGCCATCGTCGCTTTGCGCCACCCGTAACGTGCTGGCGCCGCGTCAGCGCCACGCGTCGCACACGTCATGCCTGACCCGTGCCACCTCGCGCTTGCAAGACCACGCAACGGCCGTGTTGCCCGTGTCGCGTTAGCCATCACGCCACGTGCGCCCTAGCCCCACGTGGAAGCCATGTTAGAGCCACGTGGCATTCCACCTCAACGAGTCCACCGTGTCACCTTGAGCCGTGTCGGTGCACCCAGTTTACCATGGACCGAGCCAATGACATGTGGGTCTTACGTATCAGTCGGTATTTCTTTTTCTTTTTTCTATTTTCCAAAAAATCCAAAATTTTAGCCAATCACGTCTTGCAACGTGTCAGCCCTTTTTGATTTTTTCTGAATTTTTGATTTGAGGAACTTTCAGGAGCCCATTCTCCCTCGTTCGAACTCTGATTCTAGTTATTCAAATTTCTAAATTCATGATCTATCTTTCAGTACCATTCTTTTTTATTTTTTAATTTTGTTTGAATTTATTTTATTTATTTGTTCTCATTTTGCATGTAGACAATGCAGTCGAAACTCAAGCGAATCAATAGGCAGAAGTAGAACCAGCAGGAGGCAGTGAAGGCATTGAATATATTGATCCTAAATTTTATGAAAAGCTTATGTTGTTTTAAATTATACATGCTTACTTTTACGCAATATACTTTAAATGTAGTTTTAATGTTTAGTTAAATTCCAAATTTGGTATTCCCTCATTGACATTAATCATGACGAACCTTTGGCACCCTAGATGATACTAGCTATTTTATTTGGTGATAACCAAGAGTGTAGCATGAGATGGTAGAATTACTTAGTCCAACTTAAACGTTTTGATATTATGCTACGATGGAAATCATTTTAAACATTGTTTAAACTTATTTGTGAAAATATAGCAATTGGTATTGCTGCTGTTATTTAAATAAAATAAAGTGAAAATGGCTTAGATCGGAGCGGATGTATGTTTGGTGGGTGCTGGATGCACGAGACCTTATAAAGTGAATGTTCCGTTTTAGTCAATTAAGGACCGAAGCATGTGTTCTTATAGACCAAGTATTACCGTATAACCACAAGTCTATATGGGTACTACCTGACTAATTAATTTGTGCATCTCGTTATTGGCTTCACCATTTGGTGGGATGTGGGTGCTGGATGGAGACACTTGCAAGGCGCAAGAGGGGATTTCTGTACTGGGTGGCTAGAACAATAACAGTGGTAAAACTTTAGCGGGTGAAGTTAATAGCAGTGTCGTGCATTATAAAGGCTTTGTCATGATCTCTCTGCTGACACACCAAAGGAAGTGAGTTAATTGCATAGCAACAAGAGTTGATCATGTATTGTGGGTAAAGCTGTACACACTCTGAAAAGTTAAACTACTTAAGTAGCCGTACCTACACAAGGCCAGGCGAGGTGCACTTGCACATTGTAGATCTTATGGTTTTGTTTTAAATGAAAATGATGATTTAGGAATCCGTGAGTGGATAGAACTCTCAGATTTTGGTTTAGCGGTTGGAGTCAGTCAGGTGGTTGGAACCTGTTTAGTTGTTATATCAAATTCAATTACTATTTAATTACATGTTGGTCAATTGATGCTTTGTAAAACCACTATTTATATTTAAAATTAAACTTTGCTTTATACTAAAAGAGCCATATTATGGCTTCAGTTGTTTAGCCATGCATATAGCTATCATTGCATTATGATTCCAAGATTTGCGGAGTACATTTTGTGCTCATTCTTACAACATCTCAACTTTCCACAAAGGAGTGTACGCAAAAGTTGAAAGTGACTATAAATTCTATGCTTGTAGTTATGATGAAGGTGATCTGGATTACTAGGACGCGTACCCTAGTCGATTGCCTGTTGGGCAAATGGATAGGCTTATCTTGCTGCTGTTATTTCGTTTTCGCTGTTTCTTTATTGGACTTAAGCTATAAGGCTATTTATTTATAATAATTGGAAATAAATTTAATACTTTTTTGCTTAATTAATATTATTTGGTTCGTGATATGATTGTGTTATCATAACTGTTTTCACTATATATGATAGCTTTTTTAGATTAGTATAGATTATATACAGATACAGAGAGTTCAGATTTAGCAATATGGTCTTAGACAGTCTGCTTATTTTATGACATTTACAGTGCAGTGGTGACTGATAGCTGGTACTCAAATCATTTGGCGCAGCTTGATGTAGCATATGCTCCCACGTTTTCATTACTTGGCATTGTGTTTCTCGCTGGCCACACCATCCAGGCATCCACTCACCGATAACACCACCAACAACAAACAGCAGACAGACAGCAGACGTGCGTCGAAACCAAACAAAACAGACACCAACGGACAGCTGCACGAGGACCACAATCTCCTCTAAAAACATATGATGTATTTTTCTAATAAATTTATCTATAAATATAAAGCATATTTTACGTTTAAATGTAAAATTAGCGTAACGATCTCTCTCCCGTAACAAATATCTAACTTTATTTTACATGTATGTATTACATATAGTGCTTAAAGATAGTGATAGTTTAATCGTATTCGGTATCTCTTTATTCTATATGCTAAGAGAAAATAGAGTATGGTTGAGAGTATTGACGGGTACCCGGCACACAGGTATCCCCAGCGGCCCACGAAAAGCGTATGGGCCGCCGCTGTGCCTAAAACCCGAAGGCCCAAGGCCTCCGGCCAAGCCGACCCAGGGGACGGTCCGACCAAACGCAGTAGGGCGGACTACCCAAGGGCTACAGCTAAAGTAGCTCGGATTCTCCGACCGACAAGTCGGACCGACCGAAAGCCTCAATCAAACTCGAACCCCCCTTCGTCAGCAAGCCGACGTCAAATCATCAGAAATCGGCGCTAGACCCGGCCACCTACCCGACTGATGTGGCGCTTCAGCATGACAAGCAGGGAGGGAGGCCGCTACTTCCTAGGCAATCCCGGTCGACACCGACGTCGGACTGACAGCCACAGAGAGCAAGTCTGCTTCCGGAGGAGCGGACCGCGCTTCGCTCAGCAACCTCACTAACCCGACAGGGGCCAACCATCGTCTGTCGAGGTCGTCCGAGACCAGACGCCGAGATGGAAGGCCAGACTCCCAGGCGTAGGGGGTCCCATCCTTTTTTCCTCTTTACACGCTCTATGTAACCGACTTCCCCGGATATATAAGGGGAGGCTAGGCCCTCCAACAGGGAGGCGGGCACGCACGCACACGCACTAAGGCAGACATACAAACAGAGCGCGCACTGGAACAACCGAGCGTCCGCACACCCCAAGCTCCGAGCCCTCCGCGCTCGGTGCCCTCTCGCCCACCTCCGTATACGAGGCGCCTGCATAGCCCTCGCTTGTAACCCGGCGGGTTCATCGGCATCAATAAAAACACGCACCACTGCACGAACTGGAGTAGGGACATTCAGCCCGAACCAGTATACATCTTGGACCCTCCTTTCTCTCTCTTGGGGGTCTAACCATTCAAGGAGCGGAGACGCGCGGCCCCTCTAGACTTACAAATTTTACTTGCCGGTTCTCGAAACACCGACAGTTGGCGCGCCAGGTAGGGGCCCTTCGCGCGTCACCACTGTCTCCGGATTTCCACTCAGCTTCCTTGATGGATTCCTTCGTCAACGACAACGCGCTCGCGCCCGGGAGCCGAATCCGTTTCGGTTCCCTCGACTTCATCGTCGATACGGCGGGAGAGCTCAACCTTGCTCCCGTCGCGCCCCAGGACCGAGCCCCCAAGGGGTGCCTGCGCCGCGTCATCCACGTCCTCAACGACCTTCGACTCGAGGCCTCCGCACCAGCTCGGCCGGTGCGTTGTCTGCTGCAAAGATCGCCCGGCGCTTCGCGCAGGCTTGAGGCGGCGCTTGCGCCTCTCGAGGGCCGCGTTTACGTGGCGATGACCGGCTTCTGTGCGGTTTCCTTCCATGAGATTTTGGAGGCTCCGCGATGGCGACTCGGTTCGACACTGAGTCGACCTCGAGGAGCCGTACACTCGCGAGTGCAATGTGGCCGGTGCGGCCGATCACCGGCGCGACCGCCGAGTCGAGGATCACACGGCGCCGCCAGCCAGCCGGAGGTGGCCCAAGCACTCCGACCGAGTATGATCATCCCAAAACCACCTCGACCAGCCTCGCCGATCTGCGGAGCTGGAACTATGGCGGCCAGACTCGGCAAGGCACCGTTGACCACCGGCGAGTCAACACGAGCCACCACATAGCCGCCGCGCCGCGCATACAAGGCCAGTACACCGACGATTGGCGGGAGAGCGATTAGCGCCCATGCTTCCCTCTCCGAGCTAAAACCGCGCGGCCGCGATCGCCGCTCCGCTGCATCCTCAACCTAACGAGCCCGAGGCGGGGCCACCTACCGGCACCTCCGGAGTGGTAGAGCATCTTCCGCCGTCAAGATGTGCCACCGACGCCCACACTTGGGGTCTCGCTCGGGCGTCACAAAGAACCGCCGAAATGGAGAAGGCAGCGCACAGAATCGAACGGCCCAGTTCCTACACCCGTGCCGTCATCGCTTTAGGCAAGACTACGATCGCGCGACACTCTCGGACGCCGGAGAAGAGCGGCCGACGTCGCGGCTTCGCTTCAGAAGTCGCCGACAATGATCGCCGTCAGAACCAAGTCCGACCTCGAGGGCCCGGGCCCCGAGCTTTCTCACGAGAGATCCGCCAGTGATTTCCCGCCGATTCGGGCACCAGCCAACATCGCCAAGTACACGGGGGCGACGAACCCCGGCGTCTGGTTAGAGGATTACCGGCTCGCCTGTCGGGCCGGGGAGGCCTCTAGTGACCTCTTCATCATCCAGTACCTCCCCCTCTATCTGGCGGACTCGGCTCGAGCACGCTCGAGTACCGCCGGGACTATCAGAGTGGGCCGACTTGAAGAGCGCTCGTCGGCAACTTCGAGGCACGTATAAGCGCCAGGAACTCTGACTTGAAAAGTCAGCAGCAAGCCAGGGAGACGCTCCGGGACTACATCCGGCGCTTCTCCCAGCAGTGCAACGAACTCCCCGACATCGGCGACGCCGACGTCGTTAGAAGCGTTCATATACTGACACCACATGCAGGCCTCGGTCCTGGCCCTGGCCGCCTCAAGCCTAGGACCACCAAGGACCTGCTCGACATCGCCACCAACCACGCCTCCGGCGAGGAGGCAGTAGGCGCCATCTTCGATAAAACGAAGGCCAAGCGCGAATCCGGCCCCGAGCCGGACGCGCCCTCCGACCACGCCGACAGGCGAAGGCGGAGGGGGAAGAAGGCCCGCGAGGACCACACGGTCGCGGCCGAAGCGCCCCGACAAGCGGCGAGCACGGCACCACCGACCACTTGAAAAGCGATGGATAGCAGTGCGAACCACGGGTACCCGTCGAGCACAAATACGGATCGCGAAGTCTGGCGTTCTCTCCGGAAACCCCACGCCACCGCGGGGCAAAGGAAAGAAGCGCGACCCAACGCCGGAGGCCGGGGAGGACAAAGTCGGCGTCGGGTACCCGGAACCCGACGGGTGCCTTATGATCTTCGGCGGACCAGAGAGCTACGCCGACAAACGCCGGCAGAAGCTCGCCTATCGAGAGGTACACACGGTGACCCCCGTGGTCCCGGCACTGCTACTGGTCGAAACCCGATCACCTTCGATCGGGCGGACCATCCCGACCGCGTCCCGCACCCCGGAAGGTACCCACTCGTAGTCGACCCTATCGTAGGATCGAAACGCCTCACCAAAGTCCTCATGGACGGCGGCAGCGGCCTCAACATCCTCAGATGTCGAGGCGCTCGGCGCCTGGCGTCCCCGCTCGACCCTACGACCAAGCAAAGCGCCCTTCCACGTCATCCGGGCCATCAAGCCTACCCACAAGGCGGTCGACCTGCCCGTCACCTTTGGAGGACGAAAACTTCCGCCCGAGATCCTCGCATTCGAGGTGGTGGGGTTCGCGGGTTCCTACCACGCCATTTTGGGGAGGCCGTGCTCTGCCGAGTTCATGGCGGTCCCCAACTACACCTACTGGCCCGAAGATCCGGGGCCACGGGCATCATCACCGTGTCCTCGTCCTTCCAGCTTCGCTTTCAAGCTGCGGCGGCGATTCTTGAAGCTAGCCTCGGCGGTCATCGCGTCCGCCGAGCTCAGCGGCTACCGGAGGCAGCCCTCCGACTCCATCCCCGGCCCTAGCAAGTCGGGGCCCGGGTCCTTCGAGTCCGCGGAAGACACGAAGGGGATCGCAATCGATCCCGAAGACCCGCCAAGATCAGTCGGTGGGGTCCGCCCTCCCCGCCAAATAGGAAGGCGCGCTCGTCGACTTCCTCCGGGCAAATCGGGATGTCTTCGCCTGGAAGACCTCCGACATGCCGGGCATCCCAAGGGAGGTCGCCGAGCACGCCCTCAACATCCGACCTGGCGCCAAAGTCGGCCGCCTAACGCCTTTGCCCGTTTAACGAGGAAAAGCGCAGCTCATAGGGGAAGAAGTAGCCAAGCTTTTGGAGGCGGATTCATAAAGAGGTACGCCACCCCGAGTGGCTCGCCAATCTGTCCTTTAAAAAAAATCCGCAATGGAGAATGTGTAGTCGACTACACAGGCCTGAACAAGGCGTGTCCCAAGGACCATTTTCCCTTGCCTCGGATTGATCAAGTCATTGATTCCACCGCTGGGTGCGAGTCGCTCTCGTTCCTAGATGCCTACTCGGGCTACCACCAGATTTTGATGAAAGAGTCCGACCAGCTCGCCACCTCTTTCATCACCCCGCTCGCCTCGTTTTGTTCACGTAACCATGCCCTTCGATGCGAAGAATGCAGGTAGCGACATACTGCACCGTATGTACACTGTTTGAAGACCGGATCGCCGAACATCGAGGTGTACGTGGACGACATCGTCGTAAAATCAGGAAAGGCCAGCGACCTCGTCGCCGACCTAGAAGAGACTTTTGCGAACCTCCGCCGGTTCCGCATAAAACTCAACCCCGAGAAATGTGTTTTCGGGGTCCCCAAGGGAAAACTCCTTGGATTCATCATATCCGAGCGCGGCATCGAGGCCAACCCGGTGAAGGTCTCCGCGATCATGAAGATGGGGCCAATTGCGAACCTAAAGGGCGTCCAAAAACTGACAGGGTGCCTAGCAGCCTTGAGCCGCTTCGTGTCTCGCCTCGGCGAGCGCGGGATGCCGCTCTACAAACTGCTCAGGAAACCCGACCACTTTGCTTGGACGCACGAGGCTCAGGAGGCCCTTGACCGATTGAAGGCCTTCCTGACGTCACCCCCGGTTCTGACGGCGCCGTCGCCGCGCGAACCTCTGCTCCTCTACATAGCCGCCACAACCCAGGTCGTGAGCGCGGCGCTCGTCGTCGAGCGGGCGGAGGAGGGCCATGCCCTCAAAGTACAGCGGCCAGTCTACTTCATCAGCGAAGTACTCTCGGCGTCCAAGGCTCGTTATCCGCAAGTGCAGAAGCTGCTCTACGCGGTGCTAATCGCCAAGAGAAAGCTGATCCACTACTTGACCAAGACCCATCTCGGTGGTGACATCTTCGCGCTAAGCGAGATTATCCGCAACCGCGCCGCGGGGAGGATAGCCAAGTGGGCGCTCGAAATTAACGCCCACGACATCTCGTTCGTTCCCAAAACCGCGATCAAGTCCCAAGCCCTTGCCGACTTCGTTGCTGAGTGGACCGAAGCCCAGGCGCCACCAGCACTCGAAGACCCTGAATATTGGACGATGTACTTCGACGGGTCCTACACCAAGAACGGAGCGGGCGCCGGAATCGTCATTGTCTCCCCATTCGGCAACAGACTCCAGATGTTGTCCGACTCTCTCGATGCCACCAACAACGCCGCCGAGTCTGAAGCCCTCGTCAACGGCCCTCCGGATCGCCCGCCGACCTCGGCAGACGACGGCTTTACATATCTGGCGACTCAAGGCGGTGGTCGACCGGTCATGAAGACCTCCGAGCCGAGACCACGCATGGCAACGTCTTGCCGCGAGGTCGCGTAAACTTGAAGAAAAATTCAAGGGTTTCGAGCTCCATCACAATGCACCGACGTTACAACGGCGAGGCCGACCACCTCGCCAACATTGCCTCGACGAGGGACGGTTCGGCGGAGTCTTTGCCCACGACCTTCACTAACCGTCTGTCCGAGCGGACCCGTGATCGTCGAGTGGCCGACTACGCTGGCCCGCCCGAGCCGGGCGCCGACCGCCATCGCCCGGCCCACGGTCGAGCCAAGACGTGTTGATGACCGAATCGACCGAGGAAGCCTTCGTCGACCGCTGACAGATGGGACTCTCCCCAAGACCGGCCGAGGCTCGGCGCCTCGCGCGCAAGAAAGTCTTCGCCCTAGTCGGTGGAGACCTTTACAAGAGGAGTCCCTCGGGGTTCTCGAGTCGTCCCTACCCGACCAGGGCAAGGAGGCTGCCATGCGACATCCATCTTTGGAATATCACGGACACCACGCACCCGCGATCCCTCGTGGGAAAGGCTTTTCGTCAAGGCTGTGGCGGCCGACCGCAAGTGGTGATGCCGAAAGGTCGTTCGCTTTGCGAGGGTGCCAATTCTTCGCTCGGCAGACACACCTCCGGCTCAAGCCCTCCAGGCGATTCCCATCACATGGCGTTCGCGATGCAGGGACTCGACTGGTCGGCCCTTCAAGAAAGCGCCGGGGGCTTCACCCACCTCTTTGTCGCGGTGACAAGTTTACCAAGTGGATAGAGGCCAAGCTCGTCGCTACCATCACGTCCGCAAGAAGTGCCGGCTTCTTCCGCATATCGTTTACGGTTTGGAGTCCCGAACTCCATCATCACCGACAATGGTACGCAGCTTCACCGGAGGGAATTTCTCGAGTTCTGCGGCGACTTCAACATCCGCGTCGGTGGCGGCGTCGCCCACCAAGAAACCAACGGCGGGCCGAAGCGGCGAACGGCATGATCCTTCAAGGGCTCAAGCGCGAATCTTCAATCGATCAAGCGGGCGGCGGCCACTGCCGAGCTGCCCTCCGTCCTTTGGAGTCTACGGACTACCCCGACCAGGTCGACCGGGTTCTCACCATTCTTCTTGGTATTCGGCGCCGAGGCTGTCCTGCCGACCGACCTGGAGTACGGCGCCCCTAGGCTTCAAGTCTTCGACCAAGATCGGGGACTCGACTCACAGCAAGACGCCGTCGACCAGCTCGACGAGGCGCGCGACATCGCCGTCCTCCGGTCGGCCAAGTACCAACAAACACTACGGCGTTACCAGAGTCGCCAAATCCGCAGCCGAGCCTTCAACGTGGGAGATTTGGTCCTGCGCCAAGTTCAGTCCAACGCCGGCAAGCACAAGCTTTCGCCCCCGTGGGAAGGCCCCTTCACCGTCGTGGAGGTAATCCGGCCTGGCACTTACCGACTCAAAGATGCCAAGGGCAACATTGTTTCAAACGCCTGGAACATCGAAAAACTCAGACGGTTCTTCCCCTAACGATCTGTTCCTTTGCTGAACACGATTATCTACCTAACCTACCCGAGCGGCGCGAACCCGCTCGGGGGCTTGCGAATCTACGTGGCCTCGCTACGTAGCACCCTAGTCGACCGCGAACCTTCCCCCGAAGAAACCGCTCCGACCCGACTATCACGGTCTACGTCTCGTAGAAGCCCCGGTGGCTTTTCGACTCTGACGCTAAAGTGATGGCTTCGCGGTAGCGATCTTCATCTGGTAACTCATGCGCGATCGCGAAAAGGTCTTCGCAAGCATTCCACAACCATCAAACACTCAGCAACAAAACGAATATGTAAAGCGTGCATTACGGAAACTTCGGACATAAGCGTATCTATTACAGACCAGAAGTAGGGTGAGATGCGCGTTTTCCTACGCCAACCCTAAAGCAGAAGAGGGTGCAAAAACCAGCAAAAACAACAAGACCGCCCGGGTGTCCGAGATACCTCGCCTGCACGACAAAGTACCTACGACCGCGGCGGCTACCTAAGGGTCGGGGCCAAAGAAGGCGTCCTCCCCGGCGTCCTCCCCGGAGACCTCGCTGGCGTCCGTCTCGTCATCCGAGACCTCCAGGTGCAGCCTCCCCGCCACCGCTCCTGCCGCCTCCCGCACTCTGGCCCGCGCTTGGGCCGCGTTGCCTCGGATGTGGGAGACGGTGTCCTCCGGGTCGAAGGAGCCGCACCGGCTGGCGCAGCACGCCAACACGTACTCCGCCGCCAACGCGGCGACCCTCCGCCCGGGGCGGAGGGCGCTCGAGGGCTGGGCGAGCCCTCCAACGCCTCGGCCCGCTTCGGGTGAGGCGAAGGCATCTTGCGCCACGGTGGGCGTGGCCGGCTGCTCGGCTCCACCCCGGGCTGACCTCGGGCTCCTGCCCATGCTTTAAATGGCGGAGCATGGAGAGGAGGACCCAGCGTGGCTGAAGTCCTCGTCACGCGGCCACCTCCGCCTCGGCCTCCTCGGCCAAGGCCCGTGCCCGCCGCCTCGTCCTCGGCGGCTTGCACCAAGCCTCGGCCCGTCACCCGCCCCTAGGGCAGCGGAAGAGCCCGCCTGAGACACCAGGTCGGCATGGGACCGCACCAGCGCGTCCACCATGCTGGCCGCCCGATCCCTCAGCAGGCCGATTCCAGCCCCCTGCGGGGCGCTGGAGCCACCTCCGACGTCGCTCGCCGGCACCGCGCTAGGCCGGTCGGACCTGCGAGAAGCAAGCCCGGAAAACAACGTCAACTAGACGCTCCTAGCAACCCCGCCACGTCCAGAACAACGAAAAGAACACCTACCCGCGGCGGGAGCTCCAGATGAAGAACCTTGGCGAGGGTAGGTCCAGTTCGCTCCTCGCCGCTGCGCCGGAGGATCCCCCCTCCGTCCGACGTTTCTTGGAGGGTGAGCCCCCGGGACTCCCCTCCACCGCCCGCTTGCCAGCCCTCCTGTCGTCTCCACCGCCGCTGGCCATGACACACACAAGAGCTTCCTCCGAAGAAAGGGCTTGGAAGACGAAGGGGCTGAAGCAGCACTGGTGATAGGGCTGGGGATGCTTTACCGCCTCCTCCCACGCCTGTATTTATAAGGGCGGATTCACCAGGCAAAAACCACCGTCGCCTCGCGTCCTTCGCGGCGTCTCCTGGCGCGCCCTCGGCCCGACGCTGCGATACGACGCGCATTAAAATCGCACTTGGCATTTAATGCGCCGAAGCGACACGGGTGCAGAAGCGCGTCGCTCCCCGCTCCGGTGATGCGACGCTTCGGTCTTCCACTGCACCTAATTATACGGACATCCTTGGAATCCGCCGCCACACCGCCGGCCGCCACGCACGACGACCCAAAAGAGATAAGTCACCCGACTCCGTCTCCTTCATAATTCTCTTGAGCGACCCGGCGATCGTGCGGACGACCACGCCCAGTCGCCACGCGCATATTTCGGGGCTCGGGACGCGTCGACCGAGCCGCGATCCGACTGACCACGCGGCTCCCTAACCAGCTAGCCTGTCCGACCCAAGCGCTACGACCTACGCCGCAGCGGCTACGGTCTCGAAGTAGCGCTTCGGGGGAAGGGTTAACTTGTATGGTGCGAGCCATAAGCCAGTCGGAAACATCCCCCTTCCGTTCAAAATGCGAAATACGTGCTCTGCTCCCCAAACGACATCCACATTCATACGGGTCGATGATCTAACCGACCCCCCCGGCTCTCCTAATAGGTAACCCATCCGACCCGAGCGCTGCGACCTGACCTACGCCCCGGCGGCTATGGTTTCGAAGTAGCGCCTCGTGGTAGCGAAGTTACCAGACGGCCTGACGCCATGGGCGGTCGGGCGTCCTTCCCACCAAAATATGAGTGGGCGCTCTCGCTCCCCACGTCATTCACGCTCATGTAGGTCGGCGTCCCGACCAACTACTCGGCCCCCTAGTGGGTACCTGCTCGACCCAAGCGCCGCGACCTCGCCCACGGTACGCTATGGTCCCGTAGCGCTTTGCGGCAAGGATACCCGCGGTGCGAAAGCCTCAAGTCGGTCAGGGCTGCTCCTTCCCTGCGTAAGGCTTGAATAAACGTAATCCGACCCCGGGGTCTTCCTCCCTTTAGCCCTTTCTTCGCGCTCCTCCCGTAAAATCAAAAACGCCTACGCCCGAAGAAGCCCTCCGGCGGACTCCAGGGTCACGGCTTTTGAGCGCGAAGGAAGAGCTTGAAATTCGCGAGCAAGCATAAAAACGAAACCCAGTTCATTCTGTACCGAAGTTCTTTACATTTCGTATAAATATCTAACACTATTCGTAATCCCCGTGGAGGACGTTTTGCGGGGATATCCGGTCGGCGATCGCTCGGGCATAGGGCTCGGCACGAGACCGAGGCGCCGACCTCCTCGTCGGTCCGATTCCGGCGATCCCACGACTTTGTCGAGTCAAGGCCATTGTAGAAGGACATGGCGTTAACGAGCGGAAGTGGCCCCAGAGCGGCGCTTCGTCTTCACCAAACTTCTCGGCGTGCTCCGGCACGGCAGGCCTTCGTCATGCGGCAGACTTCGCGCCTCGCGCTTGACCGGCGGTGGACGCAGACGGCCCGGCCGACCTTCCCTAAGGCCCCCAACTCGGCGATCAGCTCGGCCCGCTCGTCCTCCAATTCCCTCCGGGTCGTCAGAGCCGCTTCTAGCGCCACGGCCACCGCGTCGCGCTCTTCCGCCGCCAAACGCCGTGCCTCCGCGACTTCTCCGAATCTTTTTTGCAGCTCTGAAAATCAAGGCAGAAGTTAGGAACGCGTTCGCCTCCCGAGCCAACCCAGACAGCAACGACCTACCGGACGCGGCGCTTTCCATGGCTTGAAGTCTCCCCAGGGTCTCCTCGCCGGACTTCACCGCCACGGCCGCCTCCTCGAGGGCGACGTCCCGGGCGTTACGAGCCTCCTCCCCGAGTTTCTGCGCTGCCGCAGCGTCCGCCTCAGCGGCGGTCCTCGCGCTATTGGCCTCCGCTAGGAGGGACTCAAGCTCGGATACCCTCGCCCTCAGGGACTCACCCAAACGGCGCTCCTCCTGTAGGGCGGCGTCCCTCTCACTCACCATCCGGCGAGCCTCTTCCGCCATGATCGCCAAGCACGTTCTGGCTTCGAGCCTCCCGCAAAGACGGAGTCCGTTGATCGCGACCCTCCTCCAGGGCGGCCCTCTGGCTGTGCAGGCGACGGAGGAGTTCGGACTTGCCTTCCGAACGCACCAGAAGACGCTGCAGCCAGTCACCGCTCCACTTCAGGATCCGTCAACATCCGGAAAGGCAAGAAAGTTCCATCATGACTTACCGCACCAGCCGGGTCGATCCCCCCGGCGACCGCATCCAACGCCCTCCCGGAAGACTCAAGAAGGAGGTTCAGTTCGCTGAATCGCTAACGCTGTCCGGGCGATTGGGAACCCTCCGCGAGGACTCCCATTCTGCAAGCTCGCCCGTCATCCAATGAAACGATGTCTCATGGGGGTCGTCGCTGGCCGGTCGGGGTGGTCGGCGAGCGAGGAGCTCCCGCGGTCGTCCCGGTGGCCCGCTCCGACGGTCGGATCCCCATCACCTCCGCCAGCGGGTCCACGGCCTCCGCCACCACCGATGCAAGACGCCCCTACCGCTCCATCGGCGACAGCGGCGAAGACCGCCTCGATGCGGAGACTCCCGGGGCCAGCCGCCCACAACCGGCGGCGCGAGATCGGTCCGCCTCCTCGGCCCTCGTTCGTGGCGGCAGGCTCTTGACGATCGCCGGGACATCGTGGGGCGCTAACTCCACGGGCGCCCGACGTCACCACCGGCGCGACCTCCACTGCGTCGGCAACCACGCGCGGCGCGGCCGCCGCCCGACGTTGCCTTCGCCGACCAACGCACCTTCAACTCCCGCTGGTGGGGGCGCCGGCGCCGGTCCCGGCGGCAGTTCCGCCACCGCCGCTTCTATCAAGCTTTCCCCCGCAAAATCCCTAAAAACGAGGCCCGGTGAAGGACATTTCGAACAAAATCGACATGCACGGTGAGGGGGACAGTCGGGCTAACCACGCCGAGCGGGTGCCGAACAACCGCGCCCTCTTCGCCGGTCTTCCTGGCGAGGATGGCCGTCGCCTCCCTCCTCCAGGGGCACCCCCCTCGGTGGTGTCCCTGCCCGAGACGCCGCGACGACGACCTCTGTATCAACATCCTCCATTGGGTCGTCGGCCGGCGGCAGCTCGAAGTCGTACTCCTCGTATACGACGCCGGGGACTTCGCTGTCGTCGGAGGACGACCCCCATCCGGCCGAAGAAAGCGCCGTCGACTCTGACGCCTCCTCGCGTATGTACGCGGCTTTCTTGAGCCCGCCTCTTTTCCTTCTTCTTGCTCTCCAGGCGCTCTTTCCGAGCGGACTCCCGCAACTCGGCCTGCTGGCGGATCGCCGCCCTCATCTCCTTCTCCCCCGGCAGCAACGCCCGGGAAGATGCTCCGAGCAGGCCCTGAAAGTGGCGAGAACTTTGTCCGAGTCGGAAGGCGAGAAATCAAGGTACGCAAGAAGGGAAGGGAGAGTTTCCCACTCACCAAGCTCGGAGGGTTTTCCACCGAGAAAGGTTCGGGGACGCCACCCGCCGCCACCGTGGCTTTCAATGTCAGGACGGCGGCCACCCGAGCCTCCACCTCCGACGAGGGGAGGTCCGAACCCTCCATCCTCATGGGGTCGGGCGCCCCTAGACGGAACATCGGGTGGGGCTGTGTCCATGAGGGTTACACGCCTCGCCATGAACGCCCCGACGACAACAGCAACCGTCGAGCCTCGCCTCTTCGGTACGCAAAGTTGCTCAAGAATCACCACCATCTTCCGCTTCTCCCTCTCGTCCGTAGGCGACCCCATTCGAACGCCACGGCCGTCCCGGTGAAGGCGGGCGCTGTCCCTGCGTTCGAATGTAAAACCACTCAGGGTGCCATCCCCGGTTCGAAGTAGGCAGCTTCATGTCAAGGTACTCCCCCGACCGATTGGACCGGAGCTGGATGGCGGCACCGCCGATTAGCGCCAACGACGCGCCCGACTTGCCCTTCAGCCCTCGCACATGGAAGAAGTACCTCCAGAGGGCCCAATGGGGCTCGATCCCCAGGAAAGCCTCGCACAGCGTGATGAAGATCGCGATGTGCAGCACCCCGTTGGGGTTCAGATGGTGCACCTCCACCTTGTAGAAGTGGAGAAGCCCGCGGACGAATGTATGCAGGGGGAGGCCGAACCCGCGCTCGAAGAAGGACGCGGCTACAACGATCTCGCCGTCGCCCGACTCGGAGCCCTGACCCGTCGGCACCCTCAACGAGCCACCTCGTGGCGGCGAGGAACTTGCGCCAAGCCGAGCACCCGAGCGTCAAGGATCGCGCACTCCGGCCACGTCATCTCCGTAGGAGCAGAGCCGCTGGGCGGAAAAGGGGCTGAGACGAAGAATCCTTCTCTTGAGTTCTCTTCAATTTCCCTCACGGTCGCCCTCGCCTCTCTTCCTTTCGCAGCGAAGGACAGGACAACAAAGGGGAACACGCCCTGCGCCCCCCCTTTTTCTCCGCTTATAAAGAACGCATAGCGATGCAAAGCCGGGCGGCCAACCAAGCAGATCCACGAGCAGGCGGCACCTGCCTGCTCCCGGCCGTCAAGGCGGTTCAGCGATCTGTTGCCCTAAACTCTTGATCGCCCTCGCATTTAATCCTTAGCGGGACCCTGACCCAGCGAAGGGGCATCGGGCGAGAGCGTCTGGCTCCTTGGGCCTCGCCCGAATTCAAAGGGTCGCCTGCGACTTAAGAAGACATGCTGACGATCCACGACCAGTAAACCACGAAAGGTTTACTGACTTATGCTCGAGGCTCGATCAAGTCTTGTGGGCCCGGCGCCGCCTTGCGACCGGACGCAGCGTCATGCTCGAGCAAAAGAAAAAAATCGGCGAGGGCGAGGATAAGGCGAGCTCCCGGCCCTTGTTGGGTCGGCGAGCGACCCAATCGCCTTTGAATCGTGTTCGAGTCATCGTCACACTCTCCGCTGAGCCGTCGGCACGTGGCGGCCAATGCGCCCAGGTCGGCGGACGACTGGGTCCGACTTCGGGATCGAGTAACGAAAAGGCTCTCATGGTCGCCCCGATGGGTGGGACGCCCGCCGGGATCACGTCCGCTTCGAAATGGTTCTCCCTCGAAACCACGGGGCCCCTCGAACCACCGCTATCGGCTCGTCATGAGCACGGCGTTAAGCCAACGTATAGCAACAGCGTTCGCTCACCCTCTCCAGTACCACACTGCGGATGGGGCGTACTTTCGTGAAAGCGCGCGCCCCTACTCGAAACATGGGCGACGCCTCTATCACACTTCAGCAAGCGGGCGCTTCCTCGCGCGGATAAACCCGACCGGCTCTCCGACACGCTTTCGGGGCTCGAAAACTCCATCCATCGGATCTTTCGCCATCCGGCCAGCCGGCAAACCCGATCGACGGCAAACAGCAGGGGCGCCGCCCGCCCGAACCAACACGATTGCGATTACCTCCATGGCCCGCGCCAGAGTTGGACCACAACAGCCGGAGCAACCGCTGCGCTCGGACAAACCCGACCGGCTCTCCGACTCGCTCGGGGCGCAAAACTCCATCCACCGGATCGCTTTCAAGACGCCGGCGAATCGACTAAACCTAGGCGGTCGGGCGCGACATCAAACATCCGGCCGCTTTGGAATGCAACGCCCACCAACGTCCATCGATCGAGACAAACCCCGGCCGGCTTCCCAATCCGCTCGGGGCTCAAAAGACTATTGGGTACCCGCACACAGGTATCCCCAATGCCCACGAAAGCGTATGGGCAGCGTAGCTGTCCTAAAACCGAAGGCCCAAGGCCTCGGCCAAAACCGACCGAGGACGGTCGGACCAAACGATGAGGGCGGACTACCCAAAACTCTGACTAAAAGTAGCTCGGATTCTCCGGCCGAAGCGAGTCGACCGACCAAAGCCTCAATCAAACTCGAACCCCCGTCGACAAGCCGGCGTCAAATCATCGAATCGGCGCTAGACCGGCCACCTACCGTGATGTGGCGCTTGGCGCGACAAGCGGGGAGGGAGGCAGCGCCTTCCCTAGGCAATCCCCGAAGGTGACACCGGCGTCGGCCTGACAGCCCCAGAGAGCGGTCTGCTTGCTTCCGGAGGAGCGGACAAGGCTCGCTCAGCGACCTCACCAACCCGACGCGGGGCCAACCATTTGTCGTCGGAGGTCGGTCCGAGACAGACGCAAAGGCGGAAGGCGAACTCAGGCGTGGGGGTCCCATCCTTTTTCTTTTTACACGCTCTATGTAACCGACTTCCCCGGATATATAAGGGGAGGCTAGGCCCTCAACAGGGAGGCGGGCACGCACGCACACGCACTAAAGGCGAACATACAAGCAGGCGCGCCTTTGGAACAACCGAAGTCCCTTTTAAAGCTCCGAGCCCTCCGCGCTCGGTGCCCTCTCGCCCACCTCCGTATACGAGGCGCCTGCATAGCCCTCGCTTGTAACCCGGCGGGTTCATCGGCATCAATAAAAACACGCACCACTGCACGAACTGGAGTAGGGACATTCAGCCCGAACCAGTATACATCTTGGACCCTCCTTTCTCTCTCTTGGGGGTCTAACCATTCAAGGAGCGGAGACGCGCGGCCCCTCTAGACTTACAAATTTTACTTGCCGGTTCTCGAAACACCGACAAGTATGACCACTCGCTTCTCCCCCTTTTCTTTGGTCTTTTATTTCCATATACCTCGTCATGCTCAAATTCTAAAAAGTATGAGCCATGTATATATACACGGCAAGAAGCATTTACATTGCAAATTAACAATGTATTCGAAATTAAATAACCAATTGCTGTAAGATAAGAAAGTGATATAACAACTCATGATTAGTAGCCGTTGTTGTGTTGATATCAATATGTATTTAATAAGATGCTTTAAACAATTTTTTATATGTGGCAGGCACAATTTAGTTGCGAGATGCTATTATTTCGACAGGATAGACATGATAATTACAAGTGAAACATTTATCTTGTGCCTAATTTTTTTTCTCTTCGTACGTCTTTTTTTGGCAGAGAAAGAATTGGATGTTCCATTTTCCAATAGGTAGCCATCAGGGTGATTTGAACCATAAGGTTCAGATAAAATCGAATAATTACCAATTCAGCTGCATCAAGAGGTGAACTACTCACAACGTTGCATAGTTTCATCTTTACTACGGAGGAATAAGAATATTTTTTTTTGGAAAAGAGAGAACTTCTTTTGGGTTGCGGGTAGCGCTTAGACGTCCGATTACTGTTTATCCCATCGGACACCTCTTGCAATATTTTTTTTCTACGTTTGCAACATTTTTTACCAACGCGTGCAATATTTTTCTGAATGCTTGCAACATCTGTTTATTGTAGCGTATTTCACTGTTTGTCGAAGTAAAATGTTGTACGTATAAAAAAAATATTACAACACGTTCGAAAATTTCAGACATGTGAGCACAAGTTATTCTGAACTTGTTTCTATCAAAATCTCTCTGTCTCATACGCCTGCTGGTCGTCTCCGATCTGTCCAATCTCCATGACTACTCGACTTGAAAAAGAGCACAATAGTCTCTCTTCTCCTAACCTCCACCATCATCACGTGCAATTAATCAACTCCCTCCAACCATTCCAGTCAAATTACAAAAAGGCCCCTACGTTTCCCTCCCCTTCCTCTCGCTCTCCTCCGTCCATGGTGGTCGAGCACGAGCGCGAGCGCGAGCGCGGCCACCACGAGCACCACCTCTAATGGCGCAGCACAGGCAATCCGGCGGCGGCCTCTTCTTCGACTCCCGGAGCGGGGCCCACCACTCGCTCCCGGAGTACCACCGGGCCCACCCCTCCAAGCCCTCCCGGATCCGCCGCCCCGGGAAGCCCGCGCGCCGCCGCTCGCCGGCCGTGGCCGCGGTTGCTGCCGCCCTCCTCCTCGCCGGCGTCTTCCTCCTCTCGCGCCGCCTCTCCCGCCACTCCGCAGGTTCGTGTTTTCCGCCGGCACCCCCGGTGGGTTCTTGGCGAGTCCGTGGTGTTTCTTGCTGCTTTGAGGGGAAAAAAGGGGGGGGGCATCTTTGAAGCATTTGGGTTATCAATGGCGCTATTCGATGCGAACGGACAGTTCTCGATCCAATTTCGTGTTTTGTTGATGTCGTCTTGGCGTGCTTGATTTGATGATTTCATCGTCCGATTCTCTTAATGCCATTTCTTGTGTGTTTTCGCAGAGATCAGCCAAGATTTGGGCGGCGGGGAGGGTTTGCCGGAGTGGAACCGGAGCAAGAACTGGAAGGAGCTCAGGTTCGGCCACGGCGGGGGTGGCCGGAGCGCGCGGGATTCCAGATATTGGGACCGGGACGATCGACGGCGCGACGAGGACTACTCGGAGGACGAGAAGGAGAAGATCTCAGGTGCCGGTGGAAATTCCGGCGATGCTGGCGGCGGCAGCAGCAGCAGCGAGAAAGGCGTGACCTCTGATCCTGGTGTTGGGGAGAAAGGGTTGACCTTGGAGACCAGCGGTGGTGGCGAGAAGGAGGTTGCGGAGGTGGCTGAAGGTGGGAAAGGAGGGACCTTGTACAATGAGGGGGGCAGGAAAGAGCTGGAGCAGTATGAGGCGGCTGCCATGGGAGCAGCGGGCACAGGGATGAGGGAGGTTGATCCAGATGATGAGTATGACGATGGCATTGATGCGCAGGATGATTTTGATGATGCTCAGTTGCATTCGTCTGATGGTGGGAGAAAGCTTGGTGATGGTAGTCATGCGACCGCCGAGAAGGAGGAAAATGTCGCCTTAGAGAGACACACTGAAGCAGGCGGAGGGACTAGTGATGGTGGCGATGCTGGTAATATGGATCAAAAGAAAGTTCCAGGGACTGGTGATAAGAAACATGGGTCAAAGAAGAAATCGAAGCGTAAGAAGTCTGGTGAGTTGTTGTCCCTATTCAAAATTATAATGCTACAGACAGGCAATTCGAATCTAGAAACCTGATTTTCTAGTTAACTTAGTGGACATTATGATCCCACTAGCTTAGGATAATGTCAGCTTTCTTCATTTTATTTTGCTGTACTAGCTTGTTGTAGCTGTTTGAGGTAATTGTATGTTGTAGATAAGAATAGAATGACTTTCTGTAGTAGTAAGATCATCATTTTTTTATTTAGATAGTAAGATCATTATTTTTATTTATTTAGAAACATGATATTTGGTCGTTAGAATCTTCTACAATACATCATAGTACCTAGTGACTGACTACATGTTTTGACATGAATAACATGTGTATTTTACCTAGTTACCTCATCTTACAACATGAATAACGTAAGATAAATATTGCTTGTCTTGGACATTTTGTACTGCCAACTGACATGCTAATGCCACACCATCTTCATGATTTGCTGCTGGATATAGAAACCTAGAAACTACATAAAAGTTAACCCTCTGCTGCGCACCAGCTCCTGTTAACTATTTACAGGCTAGCATATGGGGCTAATGTTATATGACTAGGTCATTTCAGGCTAACTAACTGAGGATGTTAGCAGCAGAACAATATCATGATGTATTTACTGCAGTTCTTTGTTTAAGTCTAAATCAATATTTGTGAGCTTAATGATGACATTTATCAATATGATTGCTATATTTGATAATTTTTCATACCATAGATTACTCTTGATGTCAAATATGACACTGCTTGCAATCAACTACATCTCTAGTAAAGAGCTGGTATCATGTCTTTTTTTATGTACTCATAAAAAGTTTATTTATAGGCTTTTGTTATTCTTCGATGGTTATCTAATCAATTGGATAAACTTAACCAGGTTCAACCTGCGAAATGAGGTTCCTGAACTCCACTGCTCAACTTGTAGAGCCTGAAAAAAATGAGAAATTCGCTAGTTTTAATTTGGAGTATGTGGAAGCTGAAGAGAGACCTGTTGGATTAGAATATTGGGAACCGAGATTTGCTGGCCACCAGAGTCTACAAGAAAGAGAGGAGTCGTACTTAGCTCATGACCAACAATTAACATGTGCTTTTGTTAAGGGTCCTAATGGTACAAGCACTGGTTTTGATATATCGGAGGATGACCGAAAGTACATGAGAAAATGCCACATTGCTGTATCTTCCTGCATCTTTGGAAACTCTGATCGCCTGAGGACTCCATTTGGCAAAACAGTACGATTTTTTCTGTATGCATACCTTTTGACTAATTTACCATGCTTCCCTCATCCTGCATAAGTTGCATTCAATATTATGTATCAATTTGTCTTTTGGTTATTATTTTTTTTGGTACATCATAAAAGTACACTTCTGCTTTGCTTTGTTTCAGAAAGTTTAGTATCTTGTTAGCTTCACATTACATTATATCTTGTTCTAGGTATTTGTCAAGTTAGAGCAGTATTTTTTCTGCTGTTCACATATAGACATAGGATATGTACACTAGAGAGATTAATAGGCCTATGAAATGCAATATTACAATGATGGCATCTGTGATTAAGTCCATTTATTTGGATGTGCAATACAAGATCAAAAGCTTCCTTTTGGTATTTGTTAAAAGTTACAGCCACTATAACCATACACCGAACTGTAAGTTAAACAGCTGCTAAACTTTTCTTTGCACCCTTCCAGCGTATATAGATGCTTCAGAAGTTGCTGGTTGATAGTTCATTTCATGCTTGGCAAATCTAGTGATATCTCTGATCAATGTCTTTTATGACATCTTTGCAGATCACGAGTCTCTCAAAGAAGACAGTTTGCTTTGCTATGTTTTTGGATGAAGTGACGTTGGAAACTTTAGAATCTGAAGGCCAAAAAATGGACAGCATGGGTTTCATTGGTATATGGAAGATCATATTGATTAAGAATATGCCTTATAGTGACATGCGGAGAGTGGGGAAAATACCAAAGTTTTTGGCACATCGGCTTTTCCCCTCATCAAGGTAAGAATCAAAATATGTATATAGATCCTGATTAGTTATGCCTTTAGTGGAGGGCTCAACTTTTCTTTAAAACATTATTATTGTAGTGTTCCCACTGTTAAATACTAAGATTTTTGCTGCTCTCTAGGAAAAAAAACCTAACCTTTTGATTGACACACCTTTTAGAACATTATAATTTATTGTGTGTGTAACTAGTTACTCAATGCTAACTAATCCTGGTTTCTTCAATTTAATTTGGCAGCGCTGCTGATCTCACATATGCTGACCTCACTTAGATATATATATGCCATTTAACATTTGATCTGTTACTAGTTTATTCTGTTTCTACCCAATTTCATAACAACCACAAACATGAAATGTCCTTATTTCCCACTAATGTATACATTCTGCTTGTAATGATAAACACCATGGAAAGGAGACCGACAGTGGTTGCTTGAAGGTAGCACTGTGCTTAGAGGAGCGGGTGCATCAAGGGTAGGGAAAGACTCGGCTGGGAGGACTCGGAGGAGGAGAGGCTAGGGAACTATTTCATATTCCTTGCTTAGTGAAATGAGATATATTTCCATCCTTATATAGATTGGATGGCTTGAACCCTAAGGAACCTATCACTAATATTATGGAAATAGATTATTATGACCAATTTAATCTTATCTATAAGGCAACTAATCTAACCAAATCGGTGGCAACCATGTGAACCAATGTTCTAAATAATGGTAAATGATTAATGAACGGTCACCCCACCTTTAGTGTTTATACGGTAAGTGGCTTTGTAAACGACTTTGTAAACGGTTTTACTATTTAAGATTCAGATAAATATATACATGTGTTTGCAGTAACAAAATAAGCATCTAGTTCATCTTTTTTCGTGTATATAGAATGGAACCTACTAGGCTATTAACAAATTGCCCACAACGGCGACAAGAAGAAAAAAGATGACATGATGTGAATGTAATTAAAGAATCATAGTTTAAAAAATGAACAGCTCGAGTGGCAATAAAAAGTAAAGCTAGCATTCATCTTATGTATGTCACAATGTTCCATGTCATTTGGCAATCTTTCGACTTTACCCAAATAAACAGTCCGGTAAAACGAATCTGTTAAATGGCTGTTAAATTAAATAAACATCATGATAAAACAGACAAACCTTAAAATGTTCATAAACGTAATGGGCAGGGAACCTTTACCATTTTAACTGCTATTATTTCTACACTGATGTGAACAGTAACTGCATATCGCTGTTCATGTGAACAGTACCGTGCACATAACACTGCTTCCAAGTTGAGCTAAATGAATCTAAGTTTGATTGAGAAGTCCTCTTGATTTCACTTTAGGGTGTTTAAACTTGATTTATTGTGTTTACATACGTCGCACTATAACGATATGTAGAGCAAAACATGCAACGGCTCAAATTTTGATATAATATGTTGAATATGAGTTATTTTGAGCCTGAAAGTATATTATCTCGACGATAAATTAACAGTATGCAAATATCAATGTGCTCATTCACACAAGTAGTACATAAGTAATCTCATGGGGATGGTGCTCAGTTTGGCATCTTACAAGTTTCTATAGATTTTGTCCTAAATTTATGTGCTTATTCTACCATCCGGTTTTGCAATGTCATTATCTAAGTACATTGTTACTTGTATCAGGTTCTCAATCTGGCTGGACAGCAAATTGCGATTACAAAATGATCCTATCCTTATCCTAGAGTATTTTCTTTGGCGGCATGGTCATGAATATGCTATTTCCAATCATTATGATCGGCACTGTGTTTGGGAGGAAGTGGCACAGAACAAAAAGCTGAACAAATTCAACCATACAATAATTGATCAGCAGTTTGAGTTTTACCAAGCTGATGGACTGACAAGGTTCAACCCGTCAGATCCTAACAAGCTGCTGCCAAGCTGTATGCTCTCTTACCTGCTAGTGTTAATGCTAGTGTATGAGCTCTGCTGACCTAAGAATCTTTACTTGCCACAGATGTCCCTGAAGGTTCTTTCATTGTGAGGGAACACACACCAATGTCCAACTTATTCTCTTGCCTGTGGTTCAATGAGGTTGAACGCTTCACACCTCGTGACCAGCTCAGCTTTGCATATACATACTTGAAGCTTAGAAGAATGAATCCCGACAAGCCGTTTCGCCTTAATATGTTTAAGGTGAGTACAATGGACCATCATAGCTAGGTAGACCACAAACATGTTGAATCTAATTTACTCAATTGTTCTACAATTTTCAGGATTGTGAGAGGCGATCAATAGCAAAGCTGTTCCATCATCGATCAGAAGAGAGACGTAGCAGTCCACAACTAACAAGATGACAGATATTCTTTCAAAACATGGGGGTAGAAGAGAGAGCTCAAGGATTGTGTTTTTGTTACAGCTCGGGAAGGCAAAGGGATGTCATTGCCAATATTTATGCCCCTGTCAAGGAATGTACTTTGTGATTATGCAGGCCAGTTCCACCTTTCATTTTGTCAAAGGTGGATTAGGAAATGTTAGCTGTTTGATTTTCCTATGTTCTTGTTGCTCTCCATAAAAGTTCTGTTCATTCTTTTGGATATGATCTGGGGCAAGTCATGGCTGGGCACGAACTCCCAGAACCGGGCTTGCGTGGTGTATTATCAAATGGTTGCAGAAGAACTGTGGAGTAAATGAGTATATGATTCTCATGTAGTCCTCAATGGCCCTACCGAAATGTAACGTTACAACAGAAAACTGCATTCTGTAATTTCCTCCAGGATAGCAAATTAGCGATTTTTGGCCTGAATTTTATAATCTTCGAACTTTCTCTGTGATCAACTGATCATTTGTTTCTATGTTGAGCAATGCTTCAATGCTTTTCCTCTCAATAGAAGTTGCACAAATCTTAAATCAAATGAAATGGTAAATAATCACTATGTACTATTCATTTATGTTTTAATATTTGTGCAACTATAAAAAGAGAAGCATTAACTTTGATCTCAAAACTGAACATCCTTCCGTATCAAATGCAAAACAGATGACGTATCAATAGCTGGTAGCAACTCTTTTCCATGTGAAATAAAACAGCTGAATACCAAGCTCTTTATTGATCAGTACATGACACTGTCAATACAAGTTACAGACAAAGTAAATGAAAATAGAAGCACCCTCACAAACATATACACATGGCAAGACACATTAATTACAAGAATTACTTCTACACCCTTTACAAAACAAATCCAGTTGATCAATCAATTAGCACCCATCCAATCACAATTTGAAGATTTCCAGGTTGTAGAACAAGGTTAATTAATCCAGAGGCTATGGCTAAAATTCACCCCAAATGTTAATTAGATTAGAGCCTTGTCCCTGAAGATCCCCAGCATCTCATTCCTGCCCTTGATCACCTCATCAAAGACTTCATCCAAAACACAATCAAACATCTGCACTCCCTCCCTGAGCTCACCCGACCTTGTCCTGAGCAGCTCCACCATCTCTTGCTCTTTTCCATTAATCCTCTCCTCCTCGCCTCCCGTCTTGGCATTGATCATGTCCCTCACCGCCATGGCCACCTTCTCGTGCTCCGCGACGCTGGCCCTCCTCGGGAACCGGTCGTTGATCACCGACAGCGACTCGCACCACGGTCGCAGCTCCGGGACTGGGACGGCGGAGGCGCAGCCTAGCGTGCACCGGCCACCGACGTCGACGGGGGCAGGTGAGACCAGCGCCTGGAGAACAAACATGGACACGACGGCCATCGTGATCTTGGCGACGAGCGCGACGACGACCATCCCGCCCTCGCCACCGGCGTCTGCGGTGCTGCCGGACATGATCTTCCTGCCTAGCCGCTCCGTCTCGCTCACCACCACCTTCACGTCCGACAGCTTGTCGCGGACGGCTGACGACGCCTCCGGCTCCTCAGGCCACACGCCGCAGGGCGCGGCGCTCTCCGCGACGAGCGATACGTCGGCGTCGCCACCGGCGGCGAAGCCCACCTGCGCAGCGAAGTCGACGACCATGCAGTACCGGTGCAGCCGCGACACGGCCGACTTGAACGCGTTGCAGAAGTCCAGCAGCGCGGCGGTCTCCTGCATGTAGTGCTCGAACCAATCGCCACCGCCGCCGCCGCCGCAGGCTGAGTCGACAGTCACAGGGACGTCAGCCTTCTTGAAGATAGCCAGCAGCTCGCGCTGCATCCGCTTCACCAGCCGCATGGCGTCGGCGCACCACCTCATGGACACCGATCCTCCTCCGGCGCCGTCGGCGGACAGCGTGTTCTCGAGGTGCGCGAGCCCCTCGACGAGCGAGGAGCAGAAGGCGGCCGTGTCGCTGCCGAGGAGGGGGCATTGCCGGTGACTGCTAGGCCTGAGGCATCGCATCGTCATGCATGCATGAGAATCGCTCAAGCTACGAGTAGTTGTTTATGTGCAAGTGCAATCTGCCATATTTGCATGGATGCTAGGTTTCTTGGAGGAGTAGGGAAGATTAATTTTTTCAAAGGGGAAGGAAGGAGAGGAGAGCAGGGGGAGGAGTGAAGCAACAGAATTGGCATACTATTCCATGCACTGACGTAGGTAGCTTGTTTTACTTCCAATTGATCTTTGCTTTGGTCTTGTTGGTTTGGCAAAGCTTCTTCGCCTTTGTTTTACCTTTACATCAATTTTTGTTTTGTAAGTTTGGTTTTGGATCGAACAAAAAAGCAGTTCTAATCTCTTTCTGACTACGACAGCAGTGATGGTATCTATTGTGCTCCCTACCATAATACTTAGACTTGTCACGCTCCTATACAGCGATAGGTGGACCTATTGAGGTTCCAATTGCACAACGACAGGTGATATATATCTCCTCCTACTCTTTTTGCGTATGAGAAGGTGGCTAAATTTGTAATTTTATTCAAATAAAGGCTAACTATGGAAAAAAATATATGCAAAGAGGCTAATTTGACAAAGGCTTGTTATTTGGCTTGGTTGTCAAGCGGAGGTTGGTTGTCTGGGGTTTGGACACACTACCTACCGACCAACCGAACAGCCTTCATTTTGGGCTTTGGATGTAGTAGCGACTATTTATTGATTGGCTTGCAAGGATGTTTGGGATGCTTTGACAAGGGAACTAGCTAGTGCACGGAGCATATCACGTGAAAACCTTTCGAAGCCTTGAAAGCATGTGTATCAGCCGTCCATCAGGCGCCAACGGCTAGGATGTACCCCCGTCCATTTTGCGAAAAAACCCTCGAGTTCTCCCTTCTTCTCCGTCCCTCCCCCTCTCTCCGAGCCCTCTCCCAGCTCTGTCTCTCTCCCAACGGTCGGACCAGGCCACCGCCGGCGCCCGTCCGCACCGCCGCCACCCATCCACTCTGTTCGGTCTTCATCTGTGCCGCACACGCCGCTCGCGGCTCCATCCAGCCGAGCCGGTCGACCATGCCGCCTCCGTCCATGGCTCCGCCCAGCCGCACCTCCGTCCGCCTATTAGGGATGAAAACGGAGCGGATTCGGCCGGATAGTGACATTTCCATATCCGCTCATATATTTTTCACCCGGATGCGAATACGGATAATTTAAAAACGGATCAGATATTAAATCGATATCAGATAATAATAAAATGGATAGTAATCGGAGTCGGATCGAAAACAGAAACGAAACCGAATATTTAGTCGGATAATATGCAAATGCAAAAACACAAGTTTCAACACAGAATATTAGGATTTAGAGTACATAATCCACAAACATAACAAAACTTATAGAATAGTGTTCAAAACAAACATAAGGTAACGAAATCTTAACATAGGAGCACATTGTTCAAAGTTCATAGATAATTTACATATAAAGCGTAGTGATATATCATATAGTAGCAGTAGACCAACATCATTACTTTGATTATTCTTCATCAATTGCGATATCTTGTAAAACATTAGACTGTAATTATTTTTTATTCAAAATGTGGCTTGTAAAGTAACATGTTGCGCATACCTCCAAATCATCGATAGTAGTAGAACACATTGCATTTGTCTTGTCGGTTGACTCTGTAACACCTAATTCTTCAACAATTGAATCTATCTTGCTCATAGAATCTGAAAATAAGTAACAGTAATATACTAGTCAATAGTCATCAATTATCATGCAATCAAGCTAATATCAATATGAAATGTTTACCTCCTCTTGAATGGAGAATCCAATCCTTTGTATAGACCAAAGCTTCAACACATTCAGGATCAAGCCGGCTATGAAAAGCATCAATAACATGTCGAGGATTGCATAGATAGCACATCACGAGCAAGACGTGAAAGAATAGGAAATCTACTTGCTTGACCCTTCCACCATGCCAAAACATCAAATACTCCATCACTCTCACGAAACATCAATGGCCCTTCAGATTTGTACAAATCCAACTCTGATTTCTCACTATGATCCCCATCAGATTCATAGATTTCATCAAGATTTACCTCATCCTCATCATCATCACCCATAAGGTCATTTGACTTGGAGGCCAAAGAATGGTCATTCTCTTTCAAATTAGAGGGCTTACTGTTTGAACTTGTAGCCATGTTGGATAAACAAAACATAAACAAATCATGCACCACATCCATAATTTTATCATTTTCTAGCTCAGCTTTGTAAGAGTCATCTTGTCGATTGTACTTTGCACCGGTACCCTTTCTGTCGTAGAAGTAATAGGTCCAAGTGGCTTTGCCGATTTGGCGCCTGGCGGTGGCCGGGCGAAACACGCCTGCCCAGGGCGAGAGCCACGTGGCCTCGGCGAGCGACTGGCGATCACGCCTTGCTCGCCGCAGCGGCGACGCGTGGCACCCTAGCGTGTGGCCGGGCGATACGCCGCTTGCCGGGCGAGGAGCCCACGTGGCCTCTGGCGAGTAACTTGGCGATCACGCCCTACTACGGCCGAAGCGACGACAGCGTGGCGTACTGGCGAGCGGCCGGCGATCACGCCGCTTACGGGCGAGGAGTCCACCGGCCCCTAGCGAAGCGATCGGCGATCACGCCACCTGGCGAAGGCGGCGGCCGCGTGGCGCCACAGGCGGCAGCGGCGGTCCGCATACGCGCCGCGAGAGCCCGTGACCTGACGGCGACTGGCGATCACATACGCTTGGGCGGCGACCGCGTGGCGGTGCGGCGGTAAGCGGGCGTTCGGGCCCCTTGTCAGGCCACGAAGGCAACCAAAGGAATAAGAGGGAGGCTTCGCCTCGAAGTTTCCCTCCCCTGGCACCTCGTGTCAGGGTCATTAATTGTGAAGGACTCTGCTGTCGACACGACGACGGCTCATCCCTCTGACACCTCTTACCAAACCCGTCGCAGGAGCGTCGTGTCCCAGACGGACCGGGTGAGGCCACTCATCGACATTAAATGAGGTTTGAAGGACAAGGCCACGGAGGCGTGCGTAATAAATGAGTTGTGGGTCGACGTGGAGGTTGGAATGATAGGTGTAATTAATGTGTTATAGATAAGCATAGCGTCACCTTCTCCCTTGGCCGGGCTGGCTCGTCTATATAAGGACACCTAGGTGCATAGAGAAGGGGGCCGGAAAAAGGGCAAAGAAGAGAACACACTGAGAGAGACAGAGTGAAGCAACCATTGTAACCCCCTTCACATTTCCATAACAAAGAACTAGCAGGACGTAGGGCCATTACCCAAGTTGGGGGCCTGAACCTGGGTAAACCGTTGTGTCCATCAGTTTGCTGATTCCCGGGATCTATCGTTGAGAGACATTAGGGTTTCCAGCCACAAAGACACCCTCTACCGAACCATACCTTCCGTCTAGGGAGTAGTCACTCCGTCGACGAGATCTTGTCAGGTGGAATACGCCGACACATACATTTTAGCTAGACATAGTGCAATCATTTTGTCTTTAAACATGGGATCCAGAAAAGCAGCAACTGTCGATGCCATGTTTGTAAGTTCCCAATACTTATCAAACTTACCACTCATAGAATTTCCCAATCTGCTTATTATAACATCATCACTGTAGCACTATTTGCCAATTGAAATCTTGATCTCACAAAATTTCTTAAAAAAATGATTTGCAGTAGGATAGCAAGTTCTAGAAAAGAGCAAAGTGATCTCATAGAATTTTTTTCAAACACTTGCAAATACTATGTGCATTGTTCCAATCATCATCCGAAGGAGTTATGCGCTCATATCTAGCAGGATCTTTAAGTGAAAGTCTATCAAAGGCATATTTGTAATAAATGGCATTGCTTAACATTAGATAAGTAGAGTTCCACCTTGTAGCAACATCCAAAGAGAGAGCTTTTTGGGTTTCCAACTCACATTCTGTGGCACACTTTTGAAAAGCCTCCCATTATTGAGGAGAATTTTTCACAGTTGTTATAAACTTTCTAATTTTTTCAATACCTTGCCCAATTATTTCCATACCCTTTCTAGCAACAAGATTTAATATATGATTAGCACATCTAATATGAAAGAATTTGCCAGAACAAACAAGAGAATCTCTATCATTTAGCTTTCCAATGACATCATCAACTGCCACCTTGTTAGAAGCAGCATTGTCCAAAGAGAGAGCAAACAATTTCTTGTCAAGATTCCAGTTCAATATATTTCCAAAAAAAGTTCCACTCAATGCTGCTCCTGAATGCACACCTTCTAAATGCATGAAGTTGATGATTCTTTTTTGCATGGTCCAATTATCATCAATCCAATGCAGCGTGACACATAAGTAGGCTTTATTTTGATTTGATATCCACATGTCCATGGTTGTGCTAAACCGACAAGAAAGGGTCATGAAATGATCATATAACCTTTTCTTTTCCTCTTTATAAATTTCCATTATTTCTTTATGAACAGTGATACGAGACTTCAAAGGAAAATTAGGTGGCATGGAATTGATAAATTTGACAAAGTACTCATGCTGAGCCATATTGAATGGATACTCATGCATAATTATAGCAATATAGAAGTATCTCAAACTGGTTTGTTGATTATACTGAAATGTTTGAATACCTTCATTGTGTTGTTGGATCAATTGTTGTCCTTTCACAACATTGTGCTTTGACTTCAAGTGATTGCTGAAAACTGATGTGCCACTTGAGCTCGTGGCTTTTCTTTTGAATTTGCAGCGATTGCATTGACCCCATAACTCCTTGTCAAATGTACCATCCGGCTGTTCCACCTTCTCAAAATATTTGGTAAAATGATCCCAAACAAAGGATGTTAGCTTCTTTGTAGGTTTGAACTCTTCATCTTCACTTATGTTGGCAGCTGCACTTGCGCTTGTATTTTTTTTGGCAGCTACACTTGCACTTGAACTTCCAGATTGCACATTAATAGCTATAGGCAAACATATGTGTTAGCTTCCTATTATAAACATATATACATGACCATTTACAATATTTAATTCTAGGCTTTCATTACCTTTTGATTGTAAGTTCTTGTCTGGTGTGGTGCTAGGAGCAAGAGCCGGCCTCAATGAAGAGTTTCCTGATGCATAATTTCAATAAGCATAAGGATCTTGATCTGGTTCATATGTCAAACTATAACTCAATAATATTGAATATAAGCAAAGATATTATTATCCACATGTATTTATCTTTATTTTTTTAGAACAGTAGGTGTCACTCGTTGCATTGTCATTAATTGTTACTAGAGCTTGGTTTCGGCATCTTCTGGGCAGGTTATTTGCTATATGTTCTTTCCCAAATATACTTTCAGCTGTTGTTTGTGTTTAAATTACATGTTACCATTGACTGGATGATATATAAGATAACAGCAGGCATCTCTAATTCTCTATTCTCTAATCTACAGACATACAGCCATTGTAATGCCAATTTTGCATACTAGCTAGTAGACAGATAAAAATTTGGGGAAAGTAAAATGCACACCTCTCACAGTTATGGCTTTTGCCAATTTTGGCACCGGTTTCTTGCCTTTGGATACCATTGTGTTGGTGAGGGCGTTCTTTGGACTTGCGTTGAGCTCAGTTGAACGAATCTTGGGCAGGTGTGTGCTTTCTCCTCCGATCGAAATCGAGGAGCATCCTCTTTTCTTGCTATTGTCTCTGCTTCCACCGGCGTCGATCACCTCAACTGGCGTTCCACCACCACACTCGTCGCTGCACATCGCAGCCGGCGTTCCACCACCACACTCGTCGTTGGACATCGCAATAATTAGGGAAAGGGAGGCGGGGCTGCGGCACCGCGTCGAGGGACTGAGGGAGGCGGTGCCGTGCCGTCGGCCCATCGGGTGGCCGGGGACACGGGGTGGCGGAGAGTCGGCGGTGCGGCAGCAGGCCAGTGGACGGAGAGGTGGAGGTGGGTGGTGCGCCTGTGGACGGAAAGAGATGGCGGAGAGGCGGCGGTGGGGCATCGCGGGGTGGGCGGAGAGGCGGCCGGACTGAGTGAACCTAAACCTAGTGATCTAGTGGAGTGGTGCGAGTGGAGACCGACCCGGTGCGAGCGAACCTAGTGACTCTTGAGTATCTGAGATATCCGTATCCGCTCAGTATCATCGGATATCACCTCCCATATCCGCTCAGTGTCAGTTTGCCGATCCGGATAATTATCCGTATCCGTATCTGACGAATATCAGATTCTTTTGCCATTTACCTAAAAACGGATACCGGATACGGATACGGTCCGGATATTATCCGCTCTGTTTTCAGCCCTACCGCCTATGGCTCACAAGAGAGAGGAAGAGGGTAGAGAGAGAGGGCAGCAAGTGGGAGAGCTTAAGGGCCTTTTTGCAAAATGGACGGGGAGAGGAAGTGAGAGAAGTCTCACCGTTTGTATAAGATCCGGAAATTACCCATTGTTGGGTATTATTTAGTCACGTGTACCTTTTTTTTTTGTTTAACTTCCGTGTATGTACTTGTAAAAATAGCCGTTCCCTAGCAGTGCGAGCATGCAGATAGACGTGTGCTTGGGCAGTCGTGCGGAAGCCCTCGCAGTCTCACTGGGTAGTACAGAAGGCATCCTCATGCGCTTGCTCACGTTGCCGCGGCACCGGCCACCTCCTATGTTTCCCGGCCCTTATCGTGCCTTCTGTAATGAAAAAGGTGACTATTTTTTACAAATGTATAAGCGAAAGGTTAGATTTGAAAAAAAAATACAAATCGAAAGTTTTCAAGTTTCCAAAAACCAGGTGATTTTCATGTGATATGCATGGGACGTACTTTAGTTATGGCAATGCATATCTTTGCTTATATAAAGCTTATCGAATTGGAATCTTCCAAGGCATACCATCTCATCACCTTCGCGAGGAGCGAGGCCAGGGGTAGGTATCCGAAGAGGAGGGACAGAAGCAATTAAGAACTAACAGATCATGCTTCGTCAACTGGAACTTCCAGTTGTAGTTTAGCTATTGTCTAGATTCAATCTTCATTGTAACTAGAGTTAGACAACTTGCTCTATACTTGATACACCAATTTATCATCTGCACAGGACGTAGGGTATTACTTCATCCAAGGACCTGAACCTGTATACATTATGTGCTGCTATCTTGGTGTTTGACTTTGCTAAACCAAAAGTACCCGTAATCATAAATTTATCATAATTGTTAAGAGCCGGACGTTTGATTTTTCTGGACGCTGCAACATTTTTTTCTACTCGTGAAACATTTTTTCCTATACGCGAAATATTTTCCTTCGATAACACTAGAAATGTCGATCCGGATCGCTGCAATATTTTTTCGTATGTGCGAAACATTTTTCTTCGATAACAGTAGAAATGTGTACGCGAAAAAAATGTTGCAGACATTGAAAAAAAATATTACACCAAGCTGAAATCAAACGTCGAGATGCTAGTTCTCGCCTAAATTTATTATCAAGATCAACACTACGTTTGACGAGCTGCAGCGTGTGGTGCGAAGGTTGCAGGCAAATAGCCATCCTAGCTTCTACGCTGGGTGCATGCAAGTCGATCGTCCCTAGGAGCCGGAATGAAAGATTCGTTCCCTCTGCGAAAAGTTTACGCAAGGTTTGGTTTAAGTCTTGAATCTCTCCCATGGCCATGGCCGCCTCTATTCGCTCCTCAAAACCCAACCGGACGTTCCTATGACAGAAGCCTCCAAAAAGAAAAGGGAAAATAAAAGGGGACAACAGAAGATGATGCTGCCTGGCCGGTCTAAACACCTGCAGTGCATACGAGCGCGGGCATCGCTTCTGCTGCTGCATCCAGTGGTGCGGCAGGAAGATGCAGATCGTCAGATACTCCCGACACAGGTAATGATTTCCCCATATTAACATTGTCAAGGGTCAGAGAGGCATTATCATGTTCATGTATGAGATCAATGCAACGCACTGTCAGACACGTCAACATCTAAAACGCGCCATTATTGGATGAACGAGTACTTGAAGGTTGAAACAACAAAAGCATGGCGCGAGCCATTTATTCAACTTCGCCGCAATCCTTTCTACTGCCACTTTCGGTAACCAAGTAAGTACCACTGCTTGATTCTACAGTATTTCTCAATGGGATACAGACATGCCGGAGCTAGCACATCAACAATCCCTCTCTATCTGTCTCTCCTGTCCTCTCCCCCCTTCGCAAAATCTGGCGTTGGAGCTGTCAAACATGTTAGCGCCGGGTTTCTCCTCTCCATGTTAACAGCCACAATCATCCACGCCTCAGCACTGCGCATCAAACAAGGGACGCTTATCAACACCACGCACCAAGGAACTGTTGGTCAAAGGACCAAAGTATAAGCGAAACCTCGTGGTAGAGGAGAATACAAAATCGAGGCACAAACCTTGATCAGAGCTCGTCCTTAAGAGACTCAGTAGCCGCGGAATCCGCGGCCTTCTCGGTCGCTTGACCGGCTGTCTCCTTGTTCTTCTTGATGTAATCGACAATCTCGTCGGCTGTCCTGCCGCCGTCGTAGGAAACCATCTTCCCGCTGGGAGTGACAAAGTACATGGTGGGGTAACCTTGGACGTCAAATTCGCTGGGCACATCGTTGGCAGTCGCATCCTGCAAGCACGATTGGCAAAATAGGAGTAAGATAAAACTGTGCTTATGATAGGAAAAACGGAAACACCAACAGATGGATATGACTCTGCTTAGGTTGATTTTAAACATGGATGGAAAGAATGGTTACCATCTTAGCGATGACGACATCCTCGTCACTTTGAAGTGTGGTTGCTGCCTCCTCCAAGATAGGTGCCAGCTTCTTGCAGTGTCCACACCAGGCGCATAGAATTCAATAAGAACTGCAATACGAATCGGTAAATCAGTGAGATACATACATGTCTGATAAACTTTACATATCTGTTAGACTTGATCACAATGGTAAACGAGCAGAGCAAAGACTATATACTAGACATCTACATCAAACTGGTTTCAGTCAAGGAATTACAGTCACTGATGGTATTGCTATAAGAGCTAAGCCTATTTCACAAAACAATAATTGATGAGGATGAAGATGAATACCATGTTTGCCAGATTTGAAGACCACATCGTTGAGGTTATCAGCAACAACCACCTTAACAGGCTCACTGTTCACCTCAGGAATAGGCTCAGATTTCCTGAATGGTGACAATTTACCATCCTACAAATTTATAAAAATTATGAGATAGTCTAGGTTAAACAGAATGCAAACATATTTAAGTAGTACTTACAAAGTACTCCTTCAACCAAGAAACAACTTGGTCAGGCTCAATCTGTGACTTCAAAAACTTCTTGGAATCACCATCTTGAATGAGAATAAGGGGTGCCTGATCTTCTTTCAGCCCATAGTACTAAATTTCAACAAATTTATCATTAGCACCAAGACATAGTTGTGCATTAATAGTTTCGATGAAGAAAGGGGAAGTAACAAACAAACCTGGAAGGCACCTTGGCTGGCTTCAATGTCACCAATAAGGAACTTGATTTCCTTGTCCTTGAACTCATCTGCAGCGCCATAATAAGCAGACTTGAAGGACTCAACTGGTCCAGTGGTGAAGTTTAAAAATAGCATAGCCTGCACATCATATGGTTTCACAGAAGAGAAGTGAACATAATCAGTAATCAACAACTAAAATTCACCAATACTGCAATATCTAAGAGCTTTCTACACATAAAAAAAATCTAAGCTTTTACTGAGTCACAATGGTTTAATGGTCACAATAAGAATTTTTTTTTAAAAAAAAGAAGGAAAAAACGGCGTAAATATTGCAGTATAACGAATTTTAACATTCTAACATATATTCCAACTCTTTTGATGTTCAAGAGCAATACAAACTTTGAACATGCTAGGATGCATTGCAGTAGAGCTATTTTCAGTACACTTTTGGCTCCCAAGTATCTCTCCCATGTACAAAATCATGGGTGACTCTAAACAGAATCAGAAATTTTATCAGACTATTAAACTAAATACCGTAATAGAATCTGTCTACTGCAATGTTTTAAGTAATTGTACATGAAGATTGAACATTAAAACACAAGACGGACTAAAAGCTAGTTGGCTGTAGATTTGTAGACTCAGGCTGAAAATAGACTAGACATACAGAACAATCTATCAAAGTTCCATACAATCATAAAATTTAACCATCAATGGTTTATAGAAATAGTAATCGAGTTTTTAGAAAGCTATTAGTATCAAATGCTTACCTTGGCAGATGAGCTTTGGAAAAATTTCAAGAGGTAAGGGTGGTTATCAGGGTTATTGTCAAAAGTAACAACTTTCGGGGTGCTGCTGGCATCAACAAACTTCTCCAATGCAGCAACATCAAAATCCTGCAAAATGTGGAAGCAAAGTGTAAATACCGACAATTACACATAGCAGTTCCAAATATGGTATGTTTAATAATCTGTATGAAGTATACAATACAAGTGCGCAACAAAAAATGAGCAAACAAAAAAAGGGTAGTTTTCGAAGTAGAGTACTTTGCTGTCAACGACGAGCTCATCAAATGGCTTGAATAGCCTAACCAATGGCCTCTCCACTGCAGCATCACCACGTGGGAGGTGGTTGGCATGCAAAGTGTGGCCAAAATCATAATCGGACCGGAGCTTCTCGGCAACCTCCATGAAGTTTGTAAATTCAGTGCCACTGAATTCGGTGAAGATACCAACCTATACAAGCAATTGTTACTTCTAGTCAGCACATAGCAGGCAGTTAGAGAGCATCAACCAAACAGTGACTAAAGATGATAATTGCTCTACGAAAAAATTGGGGAAAAAAAGTCAAGTTGAATTGGGAGCATACAATGTAGATCTTCTTGTCATCAACAAGGTTTGTTGCGTCTTCCTGCGACTTGATCTCCTTGGAAGCAGGGCCAACCTGCTTCTTCAAGTACTCAACAATACCCTCAGCCTCCCTGGGACCCTTGTACTCCTGGATGTTCTTCCCCTGGTTCCTGAAGATCTTCAGGGTCGGGAAGCCCTGGATCTCGTACTTGGTCGCAAGCGGCCTGTTCTTATCGTCGTTGGCATCAACCTTAGCAAGAACAATCGGTGGATCGTGCTTGCTCAGCAATTGGGCTGCCTTCTCATACTGGCAGATGAAAATTTCATGAATTAGATTGGACCATTCAGATTGAGCATACAACTCCACTGTCACCGAAGTGATCCCGGGATATAGAAGCATTACCTCTGGAGCGAGCTTCTTGCAGTGTCCACACCTGGGAATTTAATTTCACCAAATTAGCTACAACTCAAACAAAAATTCGAGCCAAAACAACTGAGATCATCTATGCATACCAACAATAATCATGCAACAAATCAGGAACACATAATTGAAAAATGCATCTTTACACCCCAGGGAAGGCCCTCCCAGAGGAAAACCAACACCACCAACCCCAGAGAATCCCAACAGGAACCCCCGATCCAACAACCTTAAAACCCTCGAGAACCCCCAAACCCAACTCAAACCCCACCAGAACAGCGACCCCCAGACGCATGGCATCACCAAGACCAGATCCCCAAACGCATCACCATCCCCCGCAAACCCGCATCTGAGACCCCTCGAAGTCGAACCCCACGATCTAAACCCCGAAACACCACCAAAACCCCTCAGATCCAAACCCCTCCCCCAAAAAAAAAAAGGAAGCGGGCCGACTCACCATGGGGCATAGAACTCGACGACCATGAACGCGTGCTTGGCGACGGCCTCGTCGAAGCCGTCCGCGTCGAGGGTCAGCACGGCCTCCACCTCCGCCGCGGCGGCCTCGCCCCCCTCCGCCTGGGCGGTCTCCTCCGCCCTCGCCGCCGGCGCGGACAGCGCCACGGCGAGCGCGAGCAGCAGCGAGATCCAGACCTTACCACGGATCGCCATGAAGCGGACAGCGAGAGACGAGTAGGAAAGGCGTCGCTCGCGTTCGGATTTTCTGAGCCGACACGGCGCAGCACGACACGAGTTTAATAGGGCGGAGAACGCGAGGGGTTGACAACCCCAGGTGGACCCGGTCCACCTGGACACGGACACTGGTGCTCGGGCCCCACCGCGGGGAAGACAATCGCGGGCGCGGCGCACAAGAGGCACGAGATATTCGACGTCAGTTTTACACTCCAGTCCCTCCGGTTATTACAAACCAAATTTCAGGTATAGGAGATTTTTGATGCGAGAAAAGTTAATCTGCTAAATTAAAATAAGACCCCTCATGGGGATAGTTATCTAATTAACGAACTGGACGGGGTGTTAAAGTATGTGGTCTTAAATGATAAACTACCCATGTTTTGGCCTTAATACCATGGAATTTACGACTTCCAATGCCACGTCACATGCCGCGGGTATACGATACGGCCAAACTTAGGCAGCAGACACGTATCCGCTCTGTCATCGCCCAATAGGAGCGCGCCACGTCGTCCTCGTGACATGTCCACGACTCCACGGGCAGTGCTAACAAAATTGAAACTGAGAAAATAGCGAGTCAGAAATGTGTTGAAAATCGTAAAAAATCGTAAACCTCTAGAATCAAAACTTTTAAGAAAAAATTTAAAACTTGACCGTTTTTATAGAAAATCACCCGATTTGCTTGGAAAATCGACAGGCTAATTCAACTTTTCTGGCTGTCAATTTTTTTAGTAATTTTCATCATTTTCTTCGAGAATCGAGCGATTTTCACCAATATTTGACCGGTTTACGTCGCATAATTTTTTTTGAATTTTTAAATTTTATGAATTTGACCGATTTACTAAGCAATTTTAGAAACCGAGCCGCATTGATACGGCCGATAATCACGATTTTCTTCCAATTTTCGTCAATTTTACTAATCCTGTCCATAGGTCCCTGAATAGCTACGCCCGTCTGACGCGTTGTACGCTGCCAAATCAGGATCAGGCGAAAATAAAGGTCTGCATTTACAACTTCCGGATATAGTAAATTTTAATTTTATACTAATCTTATCACACGTACATCTATGTGATGACTGTCATCTAGATGCTTGAAATATCCCGAAAACTCAAAATGGATTTGTTGCTCTTAATTGGTTTTTCCCTAAATTTCTTGGCTTTTGTTTCGAATTATCTCAAATGGTATTTAACTATCTGCGTTTTGGCCGATTTTTGAAACCTCGCCTTCCATTTCCAAACGCCCGCCAACATCTCCTGGCCCATTTCCATCGCTCCGTACCCCAGCTCGGCATTTCCCACGCGTTCGCTGGCCAGCCCCCTCGCTCACGTCCGCGCGACCTAGTTTTCTCCCGCCCGACCCAATTCCTTCGCACGTTCGTTCCGTCCGCCGGCCCGTTCCCTCGCGTCTTCGCACGGAACGCAGTCGGCACAGTGTCATCTTCTCCATTGCTTCACCCGGTCGTTTCTCGTTTCGCCGCACACAAGCTCGCTCTTCCGGCCCAGAATTTCTCCGCATGGCTCGTCTTCACGCCTCAGCCCACTCCGCTCGCCCGCACGCAGCCCGTCTGTTCCTCCGCCAAATAGTGTCGTCTTCTCCGTTTCGGGAAGCCGACGCTTTTTCCACCATCCCATCGCCGCTCCTCTTTTCCGGCAAACTGCGAGCTGTCTCGTCGCCGTTCCACCCCGTTCAGTCACCGCCTGTGACCACGTCGCCTCGCCGCTCGCACCTGTCAGCCTTGCTCCTCGCTCGGACCGCACAGCACTGCCTTTTATCCGCTGCCATCTCGTCGCCATAAACGGCACCGCCAGCACTCGAGCATCTGGCCGCCGTCTCGTCACCTTTTTGCACCCGTCGAGTCGCCGCCTGGTGCCGCATCATCACGCCGCGGTCGCCCGTCACTTCGCCGCAGTGCCTCGAGCTCCTCCTCGCCGTTCCGGGTCTCCACGACCATCATGCTGCTCCCTCCGTCGTCTTCCTCCATTCCCAGCTATAAAACACACTCACCGAGCTCATTCTTTTCGCTGCTTTGCACTACCTACGGTAAGCTCTCCACTTCACCTTATTTCTTCTGTCTCCCGAGCCACTGCATCGCAGCTTCGCCTTGTGTCTTCCTCAACTCCGGCGGTTCGTTACTTCGCCGTCGCCTGCGCCGCTCTCCCTCAGGCGCCCCCACTGACCTGCAGCCCCACCGATCAGCCTGTCCGCGTGCTGCTGCATCTTCGGGCCCTCACCCTAGCCTTCGCTTCACCCCGGGCCCCGCACCAGAGCGCTCGCCAAACACTCGCGCCATGCGCGTGACCCATGCCGAGTGAAGCCAAAAGACCGCACATGCAAGCCGGCTACTGTGCGGCCGAAGAACTAATTTTCGGTTTTTAATTAGTCGAAACCGAAAATTAGCTTTTCAAATCCAGAAAACGCCCAAAAATACTCCTTCACCCTCTCCGGCCATTTCTACTCGCTTATTTTACTTTCCGTTTTCTTCTGTATTTTTGTTTCTCTCGTTTATTTATTGCGTGTATGCTCGCGCTAGAATCGACGCCGGAGCCACTCTTGGAATCGTATGTGGAGCAGGAGCAGGAGACGTACAAGACCGGACACTACGACGATGACTTCTCTTTAGGCGACCTTCCAGCTCAGCAAGGCAAGCCACACCTCTTGATCATATTGAACCCAGTTCCATTATAGTATTAATATTTTATGTACTGCATTATCTTGATACTTTAGAAAACTAGCAAATGTGGTAGTTTTGAATGACTGATTAGTTACGACCCATTGTTAAACTTGTTGATACGCCATATTTCCTTTCTAACCTTAGACTATAAAATGTTGAATCACCGTAGAATAGCAACAAATATAAATTTTACCTTTTAGTTCAAGTACTGAAAACCTCCGAAAGATAGCTCGGGTAATTTTCTAAAATTGCTACGGTTTGGGGGCCCGAGTATGGGTGGACCACGAAAGGTGGAGGCTAGCCCAGTCCCCAACCGATGACGAAGCCAGGTTGCGGACGATGGTGGTACAGTTGGTACCAATGGGTTTGGGAGATGTCATTTGGCTGAGTCTTTGGCATTTAAGGACCGATGACTTGGGTAAAGTAAATAACTTCAGTTCCCGTTCAACCACAAGTTGGGATCTATCAGCTTCAATGATTTATTCCAACATAGCTCGGTACATTGTACTTCCCGTTTTGAAATCCCTATAGGATGTAGCCGCCATTGGGAGAATGGCCCGCGAGGCACCGGGGTGAAACCGAATGGAGGAGCCATTCGACATGTTTCGCGACAGTAGGTGTCCACAGTATTCCCGGGTTGCGACTCCCGCTTTGGCCAGTGGGACTTGGGGTACCGTGGGCCCTGGCTACCTACTGGGTAGGGGCTAAAGAAGGGAAGTCCAACGAAAAGCTGTGATTATCTCGGCCTGGCCGCGTACATAAAAGTTGTGCGTTAAATCCGGTGGCATTAACGGCCGTAGATGTCTTGTGGGTAAAGCTGAGCACCTCTGCAGAGTGACAATAATGGTATTCGAATACGCCGTGCTTCCGGTTAATGAAGCTGAGTTAATTTAGGGTGATACCTGTAACTGCACCCCTGTAGTTTTCTTAATTAAAACTTGACGATGGTGTGAACTTTGCAAATGAATTTCCCCCATGTGTATACTGCTATTTATGATTTGTGTTTCAAATGTAAAACGAAAACGGATAATCTACAACTTGCATCCACGATACATAAACCTGTGCCTACCTTGTTTATTTCTTACATGTAATATTCAGCATTTTCGTGTGGTTTGTTGAGTACGGTTGTGTACTCACTCTTGCTTCCTAACCCCCCCCTTAGATTTCAATGAAGCTAGAGACTTTCAGGAGTCTGTCGGAGATGACGACGTTTGGTTTTAAAGGCTTTGATCTCGCTTCGAATCTTTCCTGTGGAATTTTTGTGATGTAATTTAAGTGCAGGGTGCACTCTTTTGTAAAACTCTGGCCACTAGGCCCTTAACTTTACCTATCAAACATTCGCGTTCGCTCTTTTATCAGGCAATGTACGCTTGTTTGTCGACAGCTAAATTCCTGGGTAGCTATCTTGGCATTTTACGCACCCCCTGAAAAGGGCGGTCCGTTACAATGCTTTGTCCCCTAAGGTTTTTACTGATTAAGAGTAGAGGGAGCATAGTTGTATTCTCTAAGAGAGAATAATCTTAAGATATCATTTATTATAGAAATTATCTCTTATTTTATCTTTAAATGATATAAAAGATTATATAGACAGTAACTATCTCTACTCTTATACATACATTAAATATATTACTTAGAGATAATAATTAGGGGTAAACTTAGACAGAGAGAGTACAAACCTAATTGTGAAAACCAAAGAAGTTAAGGTGTTTTTGGTTGGATGAATGAGGAGGAACCTGTATGGGATGGTTCAGGATAGTTTTGATACATGTGTTTGGTTGACTGTATGGAACCATCTCATATGGGATGGAGCAGTACAGATTCAAGGAATATTATTCAAATATCTTGTACCAACTCGTATGTAGGGTTGGAAAAAAGGCTCGGTGGTGGGGCTCGTTGGCTCGGTTCAAAATTGCTCCAATTACACTCGTTTATTGGTTAAATATTGAAATGAGACAATTTCGAACGAAATTAGATTTTACTCTGGCTCGGCTCGACTCGGCTCGTTGGCTCGATTCTGAAAATACATCTAAATTATAGATAAAATGATATTAAATCAAACTATATCAATTTCGAAAAAAACGAGGAATTGGCTTGATTTCCACCCCTACTCGTATGCCCAAATCGGCCGACACACGGGCGCTCATTCCACTTCAATTATGAGAAATGAAATTTTAATTAGACTATATAAGAATATTACATACCGCTCAATTATGGGAAATGAAATTTTAATTAGACTATATAAGAATATTACATACCGCTCAATTATGGGAAATGAAATTTTAACTAGACATACAAAATTTTATCGCAACAATTGTGAGAGGTAAACTCACCACCTCTAGTGACAAAGGTTACTATACCAACCTCATCCCGCCAAACAAACGCCATATTGTACCATCTTGTACCATTCCATCCAAGCAACCAAACAAAATCTTATACTATCCCTTTCAGGCAACCAAACATCCTCCTTATACCATATTATCCAGAATCATCCCATCTATCATGTATCATCCCATCTTATCCATTCTCGTTCACCCTACCAAACGCATAGAGGATGTGGATTGGTAGGAAGAGGAGAGAGGAGGGAAGGTACAAGTGAAGAAATTAATTGAGTGAAGTTTTGTGCTAGATACTATGCATTGAAAATGTTGCATCTATAGTTGTTTCTATATGATGTGGTATATTTAGATATAAATTTATAGAAACTATGCACCGGAAATGCCCTTATAGCCATCTATCAACATTAATCGTGTTCTAAATAGTTTGCTATGGCTACACTATAGTTTTTTTGAACCCTAAATATGAAGCTACGTGCTAGCATACGTTTCGTTATATTAGCTACAAGCACTATAGCTAATAATAGTTTCACTATTTGACATAGCTTATAACTAGCGATAACTACATTAGATTTACTTTGAAATCCAATATTATTAAAAAGCTTAAATACATCTCTTATAAGTCCGAACTATAAGAAAACTTAATAAAAGAACTCATCTCACACCTTTTTAATAATCTAACATTCATATTTCTCAATGATTAAGTATTTATTGTTAAGAGCATTATAATATAGTTATTATTTATGGTATTTATTTGGATAGGCATTGGTATTTATTTTAATTCTAGACTTGACTTATATTCTAATTATAAAAGTATTAGTACTTTCTATAGTACTGACATTTTTATGATTTGTTTGGAGGTGACTTATATTATATACAAAGTTATTTTTAAAATTTTTAATACTAAAAACACGACGAATAATTAGGGATGGCAATCAGACCAGCGGGTTATGCGCCCGATCGGGTCGGGTTCGGGTTCTAATTTTCATCCTCGAGTTCTTCAGGTCAAGTACCCGAGATGGGATTAGGTCATGTTTGGGTTCTAATTTTCACTTGCGGCTACCTATCGGATATCTGAAATATTGCACATACTTATTGAGTACCTGTCGGGTTTTGGGTACCCGTTAGGTTTGGAGTCGGATTCTGGGTACCTGCCGGATTCGGCTCGGGTTTTTTGGTTTGGGTTTCTTGTCAGGTTGGGTTTTGCAAAACCCACACCCGACCTGACCTATTGCCACCTCTAGAACTGTGGTACTGTACAAACCCGTCGGGTACTCACCGGATTTTGAGTACACGCCGGGTTCGGGTATAGTTTTTTACCCGATAGGGTATTCGGATCACTACAAGGATGGATATTTTCCCCGAGTGTTTTCCACACTCGGGATAGGGGATAAAACACTCGGGATACCCTATCCCGAGTGGGCACACTCGGCGTATTGCACTCGGTGTTATTTTATCGGGAAAAATTGGCTATACCTAGTGTACTCTCGGGGAAAAAATATATACCTGAGTGCACTCTCGGGATAGCGCTAGGATTGAGGACCACCTGCGTGGCGGACAGGGCAGCGACACGTCAACATCTATCCCGAGTGCACTCTCGGGATAGGGTGGCGGGGTCTATCCCGAGTGTACACTCGGGATAGGTGGCGGCGGGGTCTATCCCGAGTGCACTCTCGGTATAGGTGGCGGCGGGGTCTATCCCGAGTGCACTCTCGGGATAGGTGGCGGCGGGGTCTATCCCGAGTGCACTCTCGGGATAGGTACCAGACCCTGGCCACAAAACAGTCAGCTCAAATTATCAATTCATAATTCAATAATAACAATCACATCGACAATTCACATACACATTTCAGTAATATTTCAAGCCACAATTCACAATTCAATAATAACAATTCACATCCACATTATCAAGCCACAATTCACATCCACATTTCACAATTCACATGCACAATTCACATTTCAAGCCACAATTCACATTCACATTATCAAGCCACAATTTACATATCACAAACGAAGTCCGAAATTCAACAAGTCCGAAGTTCAACAAACGAAGTCCATATACACAAAGCATAAAAAGTTGTACATATCACATCCATACCAAATCCAAAACCACTCCTCGAGGGCTAGATGAATCCAATTAGCTTCTGTCCCTTGTTTCTTCATCTCTTGCACATTACATTCCAAGAATAAAACATATTATATCATTTCTATTCAATACAAGGTTACATATTTATAGAAAAGACATATAAGTTAAACGTATTCGCACACAAGATATATCCATACATAACATCAAGTAGGGCAAATTTTTTAAATGGCAAGTCATCAACCAAATCGAGATATGATTACTCACACGGAGATGCAAACCGATCAGTATCCGATTTGGAATCCCAATATTATCATCACCGATAAGACATCCCTGGACTATTTCTTGATGATTGTCCAATGTTAATACCATGATGAGAGTTTTGGGTGTCCTAAGCAGAAATTTCAATTTAGTATCTATAATGCATAGTTTCATATATCTACCCAATATGGAGTCATATACATACCTCTTGTCTCGGTTGATGTTGAGGCGTCGAGAATGCATTGAAGTTAAAGTTCAATACAGGCGGTGGAGGAGGTGGATTTCCTGAAGAGGTTGCTAGAGCATAATCCTGCCAACAAGAATGTTACCATTTGACTACTATGAACATCTCAAATTTAACACAAATTCATCACAAGCATCGTTAGGTCTTACAGTGTTGCATTCAGTGGATAGCATCTCCAGGTAAGGACAAAGGAATTTCAGGTGAAATATGAATCATCAACACAATGTTGAGTTAGATGACCAATTACTATGTGCAATTGTGCATCATCTTCTGTATGATGGAGACAAGATGCATTGTGTGCAAGGTAATATTCGGGCTACTATTTCGCACCTGATTTGCCCCAGACTCTCGATCGGGGCTGCAGAGGTTTTAGAAAATTCCATCCATCACAGTGCATTAAAGCCATTGTTCAGAACAAGTTCTTCCCTTTTGGTAAACTTATTCAGAAGTCAGAACAAACTCTTGAACACTAACTAAGACACCTGCCTGACTTGGAACTGAGTAACTGCAATCAAAAGCTTGGCTAGACAGCTTCTTGATAACCATATAGTGAACAATAAAATGAATCTGGGCCAATTGACAAATTCTCAGCAGCATCTCTTTATTGAAGAACCTTTTCAAGATATAAGCATTTACAGAAACATATAAGTGTAAAACCAAAGCAAAATTGATTGGGAATTACAGATCATTAGTACTAAAATGACAAGCTCATGTACTTCATGCAACTAAGCAGAAGTGCTTAACAGTTCAGCATCCAGGAAACGACTCGAAGATCAGTGGCCTTCTCTTTCCAGGAAAATTTGTGGGTCAGTAGAAGAATCGGTATGAAAACTTGTAACTATCTACCAAAAGATAAAATGGTGTTTTTTACTTCCTGACTTGTGAACCTATATACAACTGAAGTAATTGTATTAGCTTCAGACAACACCAAGCACCAGCATTGGCTCACTGAAGAGTGAAGACTGCTCACCATCTCCAACCAGCCCATGGTCAAAAGCATTTAGTTCCACCTCCTTGGGAACACTGGGACCGGGCGGGACGAGGCGGGGCGCTGGCGGGCGGGAGGCGAGGCTGGCGGCCGGCTGGCGAGGCGGCAGGCGAAGCGGCGGCGTGCCGGCGAGGGCGGCAGGCGTGAGGTGGGCCAGCATGCGGCGTGCCGTGGAGGAGGAGACCAGGGCAGGCGCCCAAGGGAGGCGGAGGCAGCGCCGAGTGCGAGGCCAGGGGCCCGGCGGGAGGGCGGGGCGGCGGCGACGCAGTCGAGGCGGGCGGAGACTTGCGCGCTCGGTTTTTGCCTCTGGCGGCGGGGGCTGTTTAGGCGCCGGATGGTGTCGAAACCGTGTGTAAGGCCTAGGGTTCGCTCAACATCGCCGAGTGCACTCTCGGCAGAACTTCTCCCGAGTGCCCTCTCGGTCAGCGTGGCACCGGATCGCGTCGCTCATGCGTTGCGCTTAGCTGGGGTTCATGAGCGCTGCGTCTCGCCGAGAGGGCTCTCGGCCCAGAGCTGCTCCGAGAGGGCACTCGGCTCTCGGTCCAGAGCTCGGTAGTGAACATAATTTAATTAGCGGAAGGCTAACATGCCGTGGTAAGTAAACTGGATTAAACTTTTGAGAAACAAATTTTGGAGGGGAAAAGTGTAGCTAGGTACTGAATGTCTCAAGCTGGTGCCAAGCCGAAGAATCTTATTAAAGGAAAAAAACAGTAAAGAAGATTTAAAAATTGAACAAGCCCTAATGAGCACATACCCCGAGTGTACTCTCGGGCTAGACACCCTGCGCCGAGAGTACACTCGGGATAGGGCGTGGGTCCACCAGTCCACGCGGACTAACGAGCAATCCTGTATTCAATAAAGCGCACCAGTCTGGATTAGGGTACAAATATTCACAAGATTTACAAATATTTGAATTATAGAATACCAATTATTTCTGGCATTGAATTGATTCACAAGATTTATGGAATGGCATTGAATTGGTCCCCACGTGTTCATTTCCCCGAGTGCCCTCTCGGCATAGATGGACAAGCGGACCGAGTGTCCACTCGGGATAGGCGTGGGTCCACCGAAGTGCCCTCTCGGCACAATCTGTGGACCCCAGCGGCGAAACGTGACATCGGTACAAAGCGGTTTCTGTTCATTTCCCAGAGTGCCCTCTTGGCATAGGTGGGCATGTGGACCAGTGTCCACTCGGGATAGATAGTAGTGTGTTTCTTGACATGGCATTTGGTAACCTATGCCGAGTGTGCCCTCGTATTATTTTGTCTCACGTGGGCCGAATCGTCATATTGCGAGTGCCCTCTCGGAATAGATGTTGTAGATTCAGAAACACACTCGGGATAGATGACTTTGTCCGAGAGGCATCTACAAGCGAGTACACTCGGCATTGGGTTATCTACACTGAGTGTGCACTCGGCTTGTCATTTTCACACTCGGCCCAAAACTGAATTCTTGTAGTGGATTCGAATCGAGTTTTTCAATTCAGGTTTTCTGTCAACCCGCACCCGACCCGATGCCATCCCTACGAATGATAGCTAGTGATAGCTACTTCTGCTTTTTTTGACCTCGGTGGGAAGCAGTGAAAATCGTTATTTAAAACATTAACATTAATCATGAAAATATATCAGATATAGACTACCTTTTGTTGCGTGTGGGAAATAATGAATTAAAGGATTGATAGGGATCCTTGGAAAAGAATCGCTGTACAGAAATTATTAATCGTGACAGCTTTAGTCAATCGTTGCACGTTCTATTGGGCGTATATTGGAAGAAAATGATGTAGATTCCATCGTGCATGTTGGAAATAATTCTCCGTAGCAAATAGTTTGAAATTTCATTTTTCTAAACGAAATTTCAAATTTTGATTGAGAACCGAACAAGTTGGTTGCAATGCAAACCTCAGTTTTATGCCTCGTGTTTTAGTCCAATTAATAAGATATCGCTTAGGTGGTGTTTGCATTAGAGGTATTTTATTGAAATGTTTTAAGATCTAGTTTAAATTTGAGTTAAATTTTAAAAGCTCTCAAAAAATAATTTTAAAAGCTCTCAAAAAATTACCAGTCATCTAAATAGGGCCTTAATCAGTCCAAGGAAACGATTGAATAAAAAGGTGGACCAAGCTCAAAGTTAATTGAGACAAAAAAAAATGTTGTTGTTGTAATGTAAAATTTTTCAAGCTACGAAGACACCTCATCTCAGGTTGGAAAAAGCTAGCGGAGTAAGCAACAAAATCTTCTCTGTGAATGTTAGTTCTCTTCGATAATGGTTCGTATGCTTTTGTGCTGCTGCTAGCTGTGACTTGTCTCTTGTGCTTTGCTAGGAGAAAAGGGCCAATCTCGAGTTGACCTAAAATACTTTTTGTTCTCATTTTTTTTTCATGCTTTTGTGCTGGTAGATGTAAATGCAAAATAGATCTCCAACGGTGCCCTGGAAAGAGCCATTTTTATTATTTAACCCTAAGTCTATTTTATATCCTTTTAACTTTTAAAAATATTCATTCAACACCTTAACTATAAAGCCGATTATTTAGCACCAACTTATAGTGATTTTTGTGGTTTTTACTATTTTGGCAGTCATGTCATCGATTTTTGCTGATTTAGATCCAAATAAGAGAAGGAATGATGATGAGAAGAAGAGAATGTTATATAGAGAGGAAATGAGTAAGAAAGAAGTCGATGATGTTGGTGTCAATACCGTGAATTGGATATTGATTACCAAAATCTATTGGCGTAGTTGCCAATAGGGCGAGTGTGGGATCCAAATAATCAAAACTGCCATCCGAAATCGTATTAGGGTGTAAATTTATCCGGTTTTGTAAATTTAAAGGGTTAAATGCCCGGTTTTATAATTAAGGTGTTAAATGGACTTTTTAAAAAGTTGAAGGGTGTAAAAATGGACTTATTCCTTTAATTTATTTTTATTAATAACCCCACGTTTAACTTATTTTTAAATCTAACATTTTAATCACGCCTACACTCGTGATGATGTCATAAGGTAAGTCTAGTTATGAACCAACAAATGATCCTTTTTGCCACACCGTCGGTTGTGGCGTTGCAAAACAACATTGTCATGCCAGTCAGTACGAAGTGACAGGGCTTGATCATGTCAGCATAACTATTATTACAGCTAGTGTTGTTTGGTCACGCTATGACTAACCAAGTGATAAAAGATCCGAATTATATATATAAAAAAATAGACGAGAAGCCATCCATAAAAAATAGAATAAAAAGGTCTAACTAAAAAAAGTTCCCCTGGAAAGGTGCAGCAGCAGCAGCACTACCCTCCATGAGCTGAGCTCACAAAGTACCCAAGTAGTGCAACAACGTGCCATGCATGCATGCATTGCCACGGCGATTCACATCGCTGGCGCGCATGTGCATGTACGTGCAGCTAGCGTGCGTATGCTCGCGGCGGATTCCACTTCCACCCGCAGCGACGCAAATTCACGCAGATTTTGGCCTCCACCTACCTACTCGATCCATCCACGAACGCACGGCGCGCATATCAGAATTTCGCGCTTCCCGGTAGAGGTCGTCAGTTCAGCCCAACATGTACGTGCAGCTAAGGGCCTCAGTTTGACTGCAAGCAACTATACATCACTGTTGTAAAAAAGGTTATAAGTCCAACGGCAGACGTGATATCGCTAAGCGATTAATCGGAATTTAATAGACAATTATGCACTCTTATTAATATATTTATTGATATTTATAATTAATTAGAAATATTTTAGTTACTCAACGTTATTGTAAATTATCTCTACAAAAAATGTTTTATATTTCATTGTTTATACTTTATCTAAAAGATATATATTATGAACACTATGATGCAATATTATAAACTAATTTACCGTGCTTAGTGAATAAAATAAGCTATTTTTATGATTAAACAGAAAAAATAGATGATTAATCGGAAAACAACTAATTAGTGAGATTATGTGGTCAATTAATCGTTTCATTGTGTTAACTGCACTTTGATTAAGATATTTATGATAGTTTAGTCACCGTAACGATTAATCGGTCGAGCATATGTTTTTCACAACAGTGCTATACGTTAGACGGTTTTATTATAAATTTTTAGGATTTGATCCGTGACCTCTCCGTTGCTAAGCCTTAATCGCAAGGACAAAGAATGTGATCAAAGGTGGGAGTACGAAGCCTCACCTCATCTCTGTGTAATTGATCTTGTCTCATTCTTATTATATTTGGTCATTGCTTGTGCTTAATTATCATTTTTTCACATTCACCTCGATATTTATTCGAAGAAGAGCTTAACCTTCGTAAAGGATCCGAATATTCCAGCAAATAAAAGAATAACAAAAATTAGAAAACCACAAGCTTTTTTATTCAAGATAAATGTCAAAGTAATTATAAAACTCCTTATAGCGCAAAGAATTGGAGCAAGGCCAGGCTATCCACGTGTCAACGCCGCATTTCGCGAAAAAGCCCCTCAGTTTCTTCGAAATTACGGATAGGTCCTTCACGATTTTTTGTGAGACAAAGATTACCTTATAGCGCAAAGAATTGGAGCAAGGTCAGGCTATCCACGTGTCAACGCCGCATTTCGCGAAAAAGCCCCTCAGTTTCTTCGAAATTACGGATAGGTCCTTCGCGAATTTTTGTGAGACAAAGATTATTTTTTTTCTTCGCGTTGGGTCCACAGCACGGTAATTTCTGGAAAAAGCCTCCGTTAAATTCAAATCGCGAGCAAGCCCTTTTCTAATTTTTCAGGATAGCGAACATGTCAAAAAAAATAACAAACAGTCCTCGCTTCTACGTTCGAGTCCTTTCTCCGTTTTCCGAAAAAAAGTTTTAAATCATAGAAAAAACACTGGAAAAGGTTTTCGCCACCCAAAATACTGAAAAAAATGTTTTCGTCGTAGAAAAAACCGAAAAAAGAGTTTTCGTCACCTAAAAACACGAAAAAATGTTTTCGCCACAAAAAAACACAGATTCGTCGAAGGTTTATAGCAACTTGCGGATTTGCCGATTGTCGTAACTGCAGGGTTTTCGTCGAAGGTTTATAGCGGTTAGTGGATTAGCATGGTCAGAAGCGACTTTTAAAAGAAAATACATAAAAAATGTTTTCCTCGGAAATTTTTTTCCGGCACGAGAGAAATGTGCGGCTCTATGTCTAGACTTTTTCCCAACTCGATTTTTCAACCCGGAAAAAATGTTTTTAAATCGCCAAAAACCGGAAAAAAGTTTTCGCCACCCAAAAATCAGGAAAAATGTTTTCGCGCAAAAAAAAACACGATTTGTCGAAGATTTATAGCAACTTATGGATTTACCGACGGTTAAATAACGGGTTTTAAATCGAAGGTTTATAGCGGTCCATGGATTAGCATGGTCAAGCGACCTTTAAAAAGGAAATACATAAAAAACCGTTTTCGGAAATTTTTCCCCAAAGCACGAAGAAATGTGTGCAGCTCTATGTCTAGACTTTTTCCCCAACTCGATTTTCCATCTCGATCTCTGATATTTTTTTAAATGTGTGTTATTACTCGGTGAACACGTATAGTGTTAGGCTCGACAAAAGAAGGTTGTCGTCTCTAATAATTTTTCGCCCTTTTTCCTCTAGACTATTTTTTACCCGTGGGTGGTTTTGCGAAAAAAAAATGCATCCCGTCCCTTCGATCGGTGGTTTTGTATAAAGGACCCTATCGTTTCGTATATTCGCATACGGGTCATTCGCTTTTATTTTTCGTTTCCCAAAAAAACAGTAGTTTTTGTATTCGCGGTTGGGTTTTCCGTTTTTCCGAATTTTTTTCATCACTAGAGATATGCGTGCGACTCTATCTCTAGACTTTTCCCCAACTCGATTTTCCATTTCGATCTCGATATTTTTTAAGCGTGTGTTATTACGCGATAACGCATAGAGTGTTAGACTCGACAAAAGAAGGTTGTCGTCTCTAATAATTTTTCGCCCTTTTTTCCTCTAGCCTATTTTTCACCGGTGGGTGGTTATATGAACATGTATTCTTACTCGGTGAACACGTAGAATATTAGACTCAACAACAGAAGGTTATCATTTCTAATAATTTTTCGCTCTTTTTCCTCTAGACTATTTTTGACCGGTGGGTGGTTTTGCGAAAATAAAAAAATACATCAGGTCCCTTCGATCAGTGGTTTTGCAAAAAGATTTAAAATATTTTGAAATCGTAAATAGGTCGTTCCGCCGGTTATTTTGAAAAAAGGACCTGCAGTTTCGTAAATTCAATTTACAAAAAACTCATATCGGATTTTTCTCTCGTAGTGCGGCATCGCGCGCGATCCTACCTAGTGTAACATCAAGCATGACCACTCTTTCGACGGAAGGAAAACATCAAAAGAGCTAAGATGATAGAAGTTAATTTTCAAAAAAAATAGAACAAAGTTGTTGCAACAACCAAAACATGCAACTTGTTAGTACAAGCGACTTTGCAACGAAGTTATTGCGAGAGCACAGCTTATCACATTTCACCGGAAACATATATATCGTCATAGGAGGAGGTGGCCCGAATATGGATGCAAGCTGATTTTTCTTTTATCTCTACTAACATAAATTTGTAGTTGGTGGCAGCGGTTCATTCTTTCTAGCCCTCTCTCCCCCGCTATATCTCTAATAATGGCCGGTCATTATAGCTAATTATTCTTTCCTGATTTACAGTTAGCCATATCTCTCTAAATATGGCTGATTATTATAGTAAAATCCCTGATTATTGCTGGTAATTAATAGCCAGCCAATCATTCATTTTTTACTCTACATATGCTGTACAGTTTTCACAGAATCAATCAAGAGAATTCATTCAAGATCTCCCATGTCAAGCCGTCGCGGCGAATGAATTCGACGAACTGATCAATAAGAAACGAACCGACGTACATGGCCGCGAGGCGCAGGAGGCCTAGCGCCATGGTCGAGAGAAACTATGGCGAAGGACGGCCAGGCGTGGCGCCCACCGGTGCCGTGACCCAGCGCCCGGCCGATTGGACATGAACAAAACGTACGACGTTTCGGCGTGGTTGCCCGGCGACACTGGTGGGACGTCGTCGGTGGTGAGAGAGTCATTAGCATACCCCTTAGAGATAAACGGGTTGATCCAGCTGAATGTCGCAAGAGAGAGGAACGACGCGACGGCGCATGGTGTGGCGGGCGCCTCGACGCTGGTGTTTTTTGGTTCAACTTCATGGGCTCCAACGTTATAGCCGGTGAAACCAGTGATAGCTAGGTACACCAGAGCCATGGAGACAAGTAGGCCGGCAAAGGCGAGATGGTTATCTAGGAAGAGCAGTGAACCGTCGGCGCAGTGGACCACAGCCGAAGCGGAGAAGAGCGCGGCACCAAGGGCGGTGGTGATCCAGAAGACGCGGAGGTGCAAAGGTTGGGTGGCGGCGGTGTCTCCTTTCTCCGAGGCGATTGACCACGCGGCCATGGCGTGCGCGACGGAGTGGGCGGCGAGGAAGACGGACTCCACAACGCACCATGGCATGCTCGGCAGGAGGAAGAATGCGAGCGTGAGGAGGACGGCTGATGCCTCGGCGCAAATCAGCGTGCCGCAGTGGTCCCGAAATAGTGGTGGCCGGCAGCGCCTGCGTGCTCGGGAAGCCCGTGTCACCCCTGCAAAGGCGGTGGATGACGAGGACGAGCGAGGCGATGAGGAAGATGAGGTCGACGGCGCCGAGGAGGGCGCGCTGCGAGCATGGCGAGAGGAAGAGGAACGCGAGCTGGTAATATAAATAGCAAAAAGGGATAAAAATGATTGATTGATTTTTGAGATTGGTAATATATATTGCTACGTACAATATATGGTTTTAATTCATATGGGAGAAGAAATCATAAAATTTTTTGTAATCGGGACAAATAGATATTTGATCTGGTAGCACAATTTTCTTTTATTTCTTGATCTTTATATTTCGTTACCAATTTTATTTTTAAGTAACGCACAAGTGTATATATATATATATATATATTAAAGTTTTCGTAGCACAATTTTCTTTTATTTCGTGAAGTTGGCCATATATTTTCCATAAATTATGAGAGAAAAGAGCACGCAATGGAAATGTCGCCGCAGAAGGCGGTAAGGTGCCACTTGATTTCATAGCAATTCCAACCAACAATATTTGAAAGCTGTGGTTTCAAAGAAGAATATTTGAAAACTGTAACGACCGTCCATATTCATGTAAGAATGAACGACCGAGGTCCGAGACGCTCTTCACATATGCAGACAAAATGGATAAAATTCAGTACCAATCGCAAGCAACAGAAATAGGAGCTAAGGCTAGAAAATGCTCCGCAAGGTTAGGGTCTGTTTGTTTCAGTTTTTATCGAGACTTGGATTACCGAATCCGACCCTTCTGTGTTTTACTCGTGTTAGTCCAGGAACAGCTAACACATACAGTGATACGGTGATGATAACACAGACATATCATAAAGTAATCAACAGTAATAAAGCAAAAGAGAGTAAACATCATCATCACATTATTACAAGTATCGAGCCTTACGGCTTAAGTGAGTAAGTAGCAGCGGAAAAGTAGCAACAAAAGAAAGAGCCAATCAGTATGCCCATAGGCAACCGACTGGGGTACGCTCCCTAGAAGTCTGGATCATCCTCCTCTTCAAAGCCTTCACCGCAGATGTCGAACGGTGGAATGCCGGCTCTTGGACAGTCATATCTGATCTCCTCATCTGCTTTATGGAATAAGCAGCCCCGCAATGAAAAGCGAGGGTGAGTATGCAACATACTCCGCAAGTCTTGGAAACTTAATGCAATAATTAAATGCAAGGCTTGAACAAAGGAAGGCATATAGGGTTCATTTTGCATAAAGCATGAATTTAAAATGAAATACAAGTAATAATTTCATAAAGCAGCATTTAGCGAAAAGTAAACAGCATAATTAATTAAATTTGAAGTATAACAGTTTTCCAGGTTCCTACCACCTGGTTGGCTCTAACCACCAAACTAAAATCCGGGAGTTCCAGCCACTCACGGATTCCCAAACCACATTTTCAATTAAACCAAAATCATCATTTTTTCATTTAAATCCAAAACCATAAAATCTACTATGTGAAAGCGTTCCATGCTTGCCCTTAACCGTGGGCACGGCTACTCAAGTAGTTTTAACTTTGCAGAGATTGTACACTTTACCCACAAGACATGATCAACCCCCTTTGCCAAGCTATTGACACACTTCCTTTGGTGTGTCGGCAGGGAGATCATGACAAGGCCTTTACAATGCATGACACCGCTACCAACCGTCGCTAAGGTTTCACATTGTTAGGGCTAAATCCGCCATCTGAAGTCCTCTTGCGCCTTACAAGGGTCCTCCCGACACCTCACTCAACCCAATGGCGAAGCCGATAACGACACGTACAAATTACTTAGCCAGGTCGTACCCATATAGACTTGTGGTTGTACTGTATAGCATAGTCCAAGGTAACACACGACCGGTCCTTAATTGACTGGGGCGGAACAATCACATTCCAAAATTTTATGCATCCTGCACCCACCAAGCAACCATCCACCCCGGTCCAAATCATTTTTCACTTTTATTTTCCAATTAATAATAATAACGGCAACACCAATTGCCATAATTTCACAATTCAATTTTGAATCAAGTTTGAAAGAATTTCCATAATGGTAAGGTACCGAAGTGATTAAGCATGGCTAAGCAATTTCTACCGTTCCATACCAAATTGTTTACCATTAATTACAGTAATTAATTTTCCTACGGTTTCAATGGTTGTCAAGATTAATATCAATGTGGGCACAACAAGATGGAATATAACTAAACATTAAAACGGCATTAAAGTACGATACGCGAAGTAATAAGCATGCAGTAATTTAAAACAAAATAATATTTTCATAAACTTGGGATCAATATGGTCAAGGAAGACTTGCCTTCGACTCCTCCTGCTGGTGCTACCTCCTCCGCTTGATCCGCTTGCTTAACAGCTGCGTCGTCTACACGCGAAACGAGACGAAAATAAATAAAACAAATTCAAATAAAATCCAAAAATTCAAAATAATGGTACTGGCAGATAGAGCATGATTTTATATGAATTTAGAAATTTAAATCACGTGAATCGAAGTTCGAACGGAGGAGAACGGGGCCTCGGAAGTTATACGGGAGAGAAAATCGGGAAAATAAATAGGACCGACACGTGTCGGATTTCTATTGGCTGGAATTTCGGATTTTCGAGAATAATCAGAAAATACAAAATATATGCGCTGACACGTGGGGCCCACGAAGTCACGACTCGGCCCACTGTGGAACCGAGTTCATCGAGCAGTTCACGGGGCATAACGAGTTAGCGGCGCGCGGTGGCGTGGCGATGGCGTGGCACGATAGCGTAAGCGCCACGCGGCGGCTAGGGCCTCGTGGCACAAACAAAGCACAGCGGCGGCTAGCTTTCGGGTTTCGGTGGCGTGGCGGCAGCGTGGCTAGAACGTGGCTTACACGTGGCACCACGCAGATCTAGGGCGGACGTGGCGGCGACGTGGCGTGCACGTGGCGCCAGGTGGCAGCTGACTCGGCGCGACACGGTGACACGACGATGAACTCTGCTGACGAGGACGGCCACGCGAATCTAGGGCTGAGACGGCAGCTACGCGGCGGACAGGGGCGGCTATGTAAGACACTAGCGACGACGTGGCGCACACGTGGCTGGCACGTGGCGCCACGCGGAGAGGATTAGGGTTGCGATCGCGGTGGTCGCTTATCGAGACACGCGGTGCGGTCCGTGGTTGGGGTCCGATCGGACGGCGACGAAGCAGAGGCGCAGTGAGAGATGACGTGGTCGACTCCGGCGCGTTGATGGATGATCGAACGGCCGTCGATGAAGGAAGGAGTCCGACGGCGAGGTAGCAATGTCCTTCCGCCGGAGCTGGAGAAGATGATGCGGATCCGGTGCAACACACGACGGGATGCGTAGGGGTTAGGGGCAAAAGAAAGAGGACTTCAAGGTGAGTTTAACGAGACCAAGTTTTACGGCGGAGGCTCATCGGAGAGGAAGAGAATGGCGACGGAAGTTCTCGGAAGGGAGGAGGTACTCCGGCGAGGTCGTGCGGCCTCCAGACGGCATCTCTGGTGGAATGGGTAGGGCCGGCGGGTGCGGCGCAAGACGGCAAACCTAGGGAGGTGTCGGTGGCATTAAATAGCCTCGGGTGCGGGGAAAAAGCACGGAAAGCAAGGGCGGCGGGCGTGGCTAGGGTTACGGGTGGCGGTGGCAGCGCAAGGCGACGTGGCTCCTTCACGTCCATTGGATCGGGAATCTACTACCGTGTGCTAGGGTTTTTAATTTGAGTAAAACGACACATGTAGGACAATAGTTGGATTGAGATCAACGGTGGAAATGGAGGAATTAGGGTTTCTTGCGCGGAAAAGCAATTGGGCGGAGCGGAAGAATAGGAGTTTCGCCCACACGAAGGAAAAAGAAAAAAAGAAAAGAATTTCTGAATTAGAAAATGCAAGAAAATCCGAATAAAGTCCAATAAATTCAAATAAATAGCAAATAAATCCCGAAAAATCTCCAAAAATACAGAAAAATTCAATAACGCACAAGGAACCCAATAAAAATAAGAAATAATTAATTTGAAGTTTAGTTTAATCAAATTAAATCCTTTTTTATTCTAAAAATTCAAATTAAGCTGGATTAAATTTGAATAAAATACAACGGGTTCGGATTTTGAAATTCGAGCACAGGGAAACTCCAAAAATGGAATATTACAGCTTTAGATTCTCTAAAACCTGATTCTGGATTGTGATTGTAAAGAAGTGGATTCTCCAAAAACTAGAATCCAAAAGTACATATGAAGTGAATTGTGGATTCTAGTGTATTTGGGTGGGTTGGATTGTGAGAGTCGGATTCTATAATTAGGCTGTTTGTTTTTTTATTCTGTTTTTGGGGCCAGAATCCATAATCAAAAGTTAAAACAAAAAGACCCTTAATCTATGGCATACTTGGATATGTGAATCCAAGCGTGGCTCAAAGTGTTCAAAAAAAGATTTTGGTGTTTCAAATTTTATTGGTCGATTACTTTTCTTTATTTGATTGTTGTGTTATGATCCTTTCTAGGTTTAGTTGTGGGCTCGAGTGTTGAAGGGTTCTTTGGTGCTTGGACATCAAGTTTCTTTTTCATTTTTTTATTGGCCTTATGTTTTATCTTGCCACGAATAGATAGCTACTATTAGGTGATTGTGAAATAGAGTGGCGAAAGAGAGCGAAACATCTCATTCTTCCCTTATTCCAAAGATAAGAACTTGTTTAGAAACATATTTTTCTAAAAGATAAAATATCTTGTTTAGAAACATATTTTTCTAAAAGATAGAATACCTCTCATCTTGCAAACAAAGTGATGATAACCGTCCAACCTATATCGTCTGAATAAAAAGGTGTAACATAATCAATCATTATGAAGCTTTTTATTAATAAAAGAGATCCAATTGAACCCATCTAATCTGTTTTCAAATAAATTTATCTTTGTCAACTAAAAAGAATATATCTCAACCAATCCATAATAAGTGAAACTAATTGCTATCTAAAGATGAGACGATCTCTTTTGCAGGTTGTCAGACCGTGAGATTAATGAACAAGATTTGACCCCTAGGCTAAATCCTTTTAACCAGTCATTAGATGTAACTGATCATCAAACTGCAATCAACCAAGACCTAAATCCATCCCATGATCCTGAACCTAGGCAACCCTGCATCCCGGGAAGAAATACTAGTACAAAGAAGGATTTCAGAAACTCAAGAACCGTTTGATAGAGTCCTTATGTACTTAGAATGCTCCAAAAAGAAGCTCAAGGAGCCAAAATCAATTTATGGAGAAAGTCCAAGAAAACCAAAACCGATTTATGGAAGCCCTCTTGACAAATTTGATTCTTGCAAACCAACATCAATCCAAGGGCAAAGTGACCTTAGGTTTAGGAGAGTTCCTGCACACTTGTCCACCAACTTTTGCCCAAGCCAATAGAATCCCTCGAAGCAAATGATTGGCTTCGAGAGATAGAAAAAAAATTGAATACTATGAATTGTACGGATGAAGAGAAGGTGCAATATCGCACATCGGTTAATGGTCACCTAATCTGGTGGGATAACTACTGTGAAGTTTGCAATGGAGAACCACTAATTACTTGGACATAATTCACTTCACAATTTTGTAGTACTCATATCTCTTCCGGTGATTTGGATATTAAAAGGAGAGAATTTTGGAACTTGACTTAAGGGAATAAAAAGATAAATGAGTACTTACAAGAATTTAACAAGTTATCTTGTTATGCCCCTAACGAAGTGGATACAGATGTTAAGAGAAGTGGATACAGATGTTAAGAGGATTGACCATTTCAAGAGAGGAATGAACCCCTACATCAGAATGCTCCTATCCACTAAGGAAATTACAGAATTTTGAGATCTAATAAACCGTGCCATAGTACTAGAAGACGTGCAATCTCAGTTAAACAAGAAAAGAAAGAAAAAGGCAAAATTTGATACTAGCACCTCTACTCCTACACAACCATGAACTTTTATACCCACGAAACCAAATACAGACTCAATACCTCAACCATGAATAGCTACACCAAATCTTATTCCAAATATTCCACCTCAAAGATTTATACCTAGGTGTTACAAATGTGGAGGCTCCACTATGCTAGCTAATGCCCACAACAACCTACCGAGTGCTATCATTGTGGTCAAGAAGGACATAGAAAGAGCAAATGCCCACTTTTACCATTCAAAATATTTCAAAGAAGTTAAAAAGTTAGACACAATCAGTAGAACGCAACAAAGAGACCCTCGTATCATATCTTCAAAAGGATCCAATAAAACAGTGTCAACAACAAAATCTGTCCGCCTAAATCCTATTTCAGCAGAGCCAATGGAAAAAGTCAGAGACTCGATTACGGGTATGCATCCAATTTCTCAAATCATTTGTAACATCCCCAATTTCGGTCTTTTGCCAAAAGCTAATTTAAATTAATTAAATTCAAAATTTGAATTTTCCTCGGTGTTCTAATTAACCTAGCATCCATATCCTTCTAAAATTGGAGTTCAATCCTTTACCGCCCGCAAAGTCAAAATCCCAAATTCCGATCCTTATTCGAAATTCCACTCGAGTTCCCAAATGCTCCAAATATCTCAAAACCTATTGCATTAGGTTCCAAATATTCTATAATATTTTTGGGATTTTTTCCAAGATTTATAGAATCTCTCTGGTATTTTATCTCTTGCGCACTTTTATCAAATCCATTATATTCGTCTCGAAATTATTTAAATTCCAAAATTCATCCAAAATCAGCGAAACTAATTTTATTGGGTTCCATTTATTCTCTAGTATTTTTAGAATTTTTTTCAAAATTTTTAGATCTTGTTTTCTATTTTATCTCGTGCGCCTTTGATTCTACACTATTCAAAATCGTGCCAATAGGTGTTGGACACGTGTCCTCGCACTATAGCGGCGTCTTCAAGCTTGGAATATCCAGAGAACATTCGTTTCTTTTGTTTATGACTCCAGGAATTCAATCCTCCATAACTTCGCTATAATCCGCCAAATCAATCACGGGTGGATCCGTTGGAAAGGTAGCGACGAGGAGATTTCATTCCCCACCTTCATTGGTCCTTAATCACACCAGAAACGGCTCCATTAAGCAAAAACCGAAACATCTTCATTTGGTAAAACCTCAGCCATTACTCCATCAATCCGCGAGTTTCCACTTCTCAAATCTTCGTCTTGGCGTACTCTTTCCCGTGCTCACACCCTCCTACTGCCTCTCCACTCCATTCATCCGGGAACTCGAAGAAAGCGACGCCGGTCGCCGTTCGTCGACGTCACCACGGCAACTTTTGCTCCGGTGAGTCAAATCCAATCCGTCCACGTCACCGTTTTGCGCATAGCAGAAGAATTATTTGGTCACGACGCCGCCGCCAACCCCGTGATTTCGAGACTCCCACCGCGACTGAAGGCAAGTCTCCTTGACGCATGTCGATCCCATGTTTTACACATGTTTTACTATGATTTATAACATTCATTGCTATCTGTATAAATGTTATGTCAAATATAGACCGTTAGTTATTCCGAATTGCTGTCATCTCCTTGATTTTTGATATCCATGTTTATTTGTAACCCTAGGATACTTTGTTATGTCATGTTTAAATAATATTGTGACATATGATGACTAGTAACAAAAGTTGTGCTAAGTTGCAAAAGTGATAAAAATGACCCATGGGTGGAATCTCTCGAAATTATGGTTTAAAGTATGATTTGAGAATTATAGCAAAATATTTGCTACTGTTTTTGTAAAATAAAAATAAAATTAAAAATGGTTTGGACTTGGGCGGAATGGAATGTCGGGCGGGTGCGGATAGAGCACTAGTTTTCATTGTGCAAGTACCGCCCCAAGTCAGTTAAGGACCGAAGCTTATGACTATCCATTCTAAGCATTACTGTGCAACCACAAGTCTAGATGGAGTGCGACACATGCAGAATAATTTGTAGAAACCTAACTTAGACTCACCAGGATGGTGAAATGTGAGTCTTGGGATGGAGGCAAGTCGTATTTTCCCACAGTATAAGAGGGCCTTACAGATCTGGGTTGATGGAACCCTAACAATGTGAAACCTCGGGGTGGGTCGGGTTAGATGTATACATTGTAAGCCCTTGTCATGATCTCGGTAATTGCACACCAAAGGAAGTGTGTTAATAGCTTGGCATTAAGAGAAGATCATGTCTTGTGGGTAAAGTCAGTACACCTCTGCAGAGTGTAAAACTATTGAATAGCCGTTCCTACGGTCAAAGGCAAAGCGAAGAATGCTTTCATACTAGTAGACTTGGTTTTGGTTTTAAAAATAACTGATGTTTTGGGATTCGTGAGTGGTTAGAACTCTCGGATGTTTATTTGGCAGATTGAACCAATCAGGTAGATGGAACCTGTTTTGATCATGATGGATAGAGTCATGAGTTGGTTTACCTTAATCTTTTAAACTGTGTGAATAGAACTAGTATACTAGTGATGGTGGATAGAACCTTCGCTAGAATAATAAATATATTCAATTGTTGAAATAATTGTTAAAATGTGCATTGCGAAAATTATTATTAAGTATAGTTTGATGAAACTTGGCTTTATGCAAAAGAACCCTAAAAAGCCTTCCTTGGAAAGCCCTACATGTTGCATAATTTCCCAGACTTGCTGAGTACGTTTGTACTCACATGCTACATAAATTTTGTCATCAGAGAATTACCAAGATGCAGCCGAAGACAGTGAGTTTTATGACGAGGAGTTCGTTGAAGATCGCCAAGATAACTAAGCGCGCGCTCCTAGTCGTCGCCTGTGGCGTCTTTTAGGTTTTATCTTTTTGTTATTTGTTTCCGCTGCTGTGAACTCTGGTCATGTGACCGGGAGATGTAATAAATAGCCATGTGGCTGGTACTTTATATTTATGCTATTACTTCATTCTATTCGGTAATGATTCATTACTGTTTGACTGTGTATACTAGCTACTTATTTGGGACTAGTACAGAAATACACAGGAGATACCGGGTAGCCGATCCGGGGTCTCACATCATTAATATAGTTCTATGTGAATCTGGAACCATTTGTACAATTATTCCAGAAATTTCATACCTGAGAACCAACTTAGAATTTATACCATTGATGAAACTCTTAGCAGTAAATTCAACCATGAGATTTATCAGGGTTATTCAAAATTGGTGGGACCCTGAATAAAAATTCAGTGTATTCTCTTTGCCAGCAAACCCTTATGGCACCAGCTTCATTCAGTTCTATGTGGTTTCTTAAAGAGATCATTCCATCGAAGAAACCATGTGGAAGCAAAAGGTGATCTATGTGAAGCATGCTCTCATCTGTTAAGTGGATTTTTATAAAAATATGGCATTATACATTCTTTTGCATAATTGTTGTTTTTATTTTACGAGGCATCAAATGAATTCAATAATTACTAAAACTTTTTGGAGGTGATTTGAAGGTTATTTATGATTTATACAAAATTTTCTAGACTTTGAGATGATACAAAACTGAAGTTTGAAATTCATAAGTCTTTGTAGGTTATTTAAAAATAATTTTCTTAGTTGCAAAAATTTCAGAAATTCCAAATAAATGCTGAGATTTTAAATTGAGGCCAAATTAAATTCATATGCTTGCATTTTCATAATTGATGGGTTTTGGGATGTTACACTCGGGCCAGGCAGATAGGCGGCTAGATCTTTACTCGTTAATATGGGAGCTTCCTCAAAGTGCCAAATTAGTATAGATAGATAGATAGCATATAATACATGGTGAAATAACAAATATTGCATTTGTTATACAATCCTAATGTCTATTTAAAGTATAGTTTATTTATTATACAATTGTAATGACTATAATATCTATTTCGGTTAATTTGTACCGTTGTAATCTAGCCCCATAAAAATAAGTGTTGTAGATCCTTCTCTTTTCTTTTTAATTAATGAGAGAATTTCTATGTATTTTCTTTTTTTAGGATTAACAAAGGAATTTCTAACCCTTATGAAATAATGTGTTCATACATCGTGAATCCCACTAGCCGTTTATACACACACACACACACACACACACACATATATATATATATACATATACATATATATACACATATAATATGTTTTGGATTTGAAAAAAAAGAAATTCACATATACATACATACATATAGTATATACTAGATCAATGCCCATGCGTTGCTACGAAAAATAAAATTGATAACGAAACAGAAAAGTCAAGTAATAAAAGAAAATTATGCTACAAGATCAAATATTTATTTCTCCCGATTACAAAAGTTTTTTTTGGTTTCTTCTCCGATATGAATTAAAACCAAATATATTGTATGTAGCAATATATATTACCAATCTCAAAAATCAATCAATCATTTTTATCCCTTTTTGCAATTTATATTACCAGCTCGCATTCCTTTTCCTCTCGCCATGCCCACAGCGTGCGCTCCTCGGTGCCGTCGACCTCGTCTTCCTCATCGCCTTGCTCGTCCTTGTCATCCACCGCCTTTGCAGGGGCGACACAGGGGCTTCCCCCGAGCACGAGGCATTGCTGCCGAAGCCACTGCCATTCCGGACCACTGGCCACTACGCGGTTGCGCTCGGGGCGTCCGCCATCTTCACCGTGGCGTTCGCCGTCCTTCTCGCGCTCGCGTTCTTCCTCCTGCCGAGCACGCCATGACGCGCTGTGGAGTCCGCCTTCCTCACCGCCCACTTCATCGCGCACACCATGGCCATGTGGTTAGTCGCCTCGGAGAAAGGGGCCACCGCCGCCACCCAGCCTTTGCACCTCCGCGTCTTTTGGATCGCTACCGCTCTCGGCGCCGCGCTCTTCTCCGCTTCGGCGGTGGTCCACTGCGCCGACGGTTCGCTGCTCTTCCCAGATAACCCTCTCGCCTTTACCGGCCTATTCGTCTCCATGCCTCTGGCGTACCTAACTATCACTAGCTTCACCGGCCATAACGCTAGAGCCCATGAAGGTGAACTAGAAAACACCAGCGCCGAGGCGCCTGCCACGCCGTGCGTCGCCGCGTCGTTCCTCTCTCTCACGACGTTCAGCTGGATCAACCCATTTATCTCCAAGGGGTATACCAATGACTTTCTCACCGCCGAGACGTCCCACCGGTGTCGCTGGGCAACTGTGTCGAAGCATCATACGCTTTGTTCATGTCCAACTAGATGGCGCTGGGGTCACGGCACTCGGTGGGCGTCACGCTCTGGCTGTCTTTCGGCGCGATTACTCTTGATCGCTTCGCTCGGCCTCTGCGCCTACGCATGACCATGTACGTCGGTCTGTCACCTATTGATCGATTCGCCGAGTTCATTACTTGCGGTACCACGACATGGGAGATCTTGAATGAATTCCTTTGATTGATTCTGTGAAAACTGTACAACATATATAGAGTACAAAAAGAATGATTGGCCGACTATTAATTACTAGCAATAATCCAGGATTTTTCTATAATAATCAGCCATATTTAGATAGATATGGCTGACTGTAAATTAGGAAAGAATAATTAGCTATAATGACCAGCTATTATTGGAGATATGGCCGGGGAGGTAGGAAGAACGGAACGCTGCCACCAACTATAAATTTATATTAGTAGAGATTTATGTATGTACATACATACATACATACATATGGTGGCGCTATTCTATGCTACGTGCAGATTAAACTATTCTACGCGCTGGTGGCTCACTTCGTGTGATGACGCTTTGTGTGTTGTTCCCTTGTAACGTGCCAACCGAACTAATAAATATGTTGTTCCCTTGTATGTACATGAATCTTTTTTTGTTGTTTTAGCCATAAATTTGTATTGGTAGCTCTGTTTCATGAACGGTTTTCATCATTGGCTTACCGACGATGAGGCTTAGCAAATCATATTTTACTATCCGTATACATAGATTTTACTATCGGTATACATAGATTTTACTGCTATGCGATAGTAAAATTTTATGGTACATTTGGTAAATTGGTAGTAAAAACTCATTCATGCAGTGTTTATTAGCGAGACTTATATCATTATGTTTCTCTTGCCGTCAATAAACAACTGGTGAAAACCGTTCGCGAATTGGAGCTACGAATAAAATGTTATGGCTAAAATAAAGTAATAACAAAATCACATACAAACTAACAAATGCACTTACTAGTTGTTTCGGCCACCCTTACTCCTTCACTAGTTACTTCATTTTCTAGTTTGTATACAAGTCTGTTCTTTTTTTATTTTAGTTATAACTTTTTATTCGATACTCCGATTCATGAATAAATTTCACCAGTAGATTACTAATGACTAGAGGAACAACACGATAAAAGTTTCACTAATAAATGTTGCATGAATCAAATTTTACTGCTAAAATGAACATCGATTTACTACTGTATAATAGTAAAACACACACACACACATATATATCGATAGTAAAATTTATATATAAGGATAGTAAAATTTGTTACCGGCCAGAAAAATTAATGTTTATTAATGAGACTTATGGATTTTACTGTCTTTTACTCAAAGTATTACTACACCTGTGTATAGCACTCTTATCCAGTAAAAAGCAACATATCCTGTGTTTTCTAAAGTTCATGAAAAAATGTACATATTTTCAAAAACTCTCAAAAAATTACAATATATAGAGGAGATGAGATTCTACAAACCTATAAAATTTGAAGATCAAAATCAATCACATTTGAAAGTTATGGCTAAATAAAAAAAGACAGATTCATGTACAAGCACTAAGAGAACTCAGCCGTCCACCAACACACGACCCAGCCGGACATTCCGGACTGTGGGCGACACCACAATCAGGAGATGCCCCGGTCGGCAAGAATAAGGGTGGTCACCGACCAAGATGATCGTCTCCTCCGACCATTTCAGCATCCGACGCGACCCTGAACCAGATCTCATGGCGCATACCTCCCTCCTCAACCGCTTGCAAGCGGTATTAGAGCGAAGAACGGACGAACCGCCATAGATATACGCCAAGGTATGATCCGCCTGCTGGAAAGCTAGCAGGGTGGGGTCTTCACCACGATCACCATCGCGAGGATGACGCTCATCGTTGCGAGAGCGACGCTCCTTGACCCGACGCTCCACCATTCGGTCCACGACCTGACAACTGTCCAGGTCATGGGTATCAATTCGATGGATTGGGCACCAAGGCCCTCTTTCCCTCCGCCCGCGGCGATCGTTCCTACGACCGCGGTGGTTGTCACGCCGGTCGCGGCGATCATCGCGCCGATCACGGCGATCATCATCTCGCCATCCACGGCGATTGCGCGTTGATCCCGGTCGGTCGCGCCCCGACGAACCGCCAGCGGTCACGCTTCGTGACCAAGACCATGGGTCTCTCGCCTCGGCTCGCGGTTTTTCTTGCAGCCGGCCGGAACCTTCGAGGTCCGGCTTCATCGCCGCCGGCCACCCCGGGACCGAGATCCCGTCCCTTGCCTCTGCAACCACACGCGACTTATGCGCAAGAGAAAACAACTCGAGGTGGTGCTAATAGTGCGGTGGCCATCTTCTCCTTCATCTTCGCGGTCATGACGCCTCTTGGCGATAACGACCGATTGTTCAAAATATGGGGATTGTGTTGCGGCAATGGCGAATCGTCCGAATAAAATCATGCAACGACTCCCCTTGTGTTGCTCCGTGGCATGCAGATCATCCTCCACGCCTACCGAGCGAAGGAGCCTTGAAATTGGCGACAAAGAGGCCACACAATTCCTCCCACGAGTGCACCGACCCTCACGGAGGTTCAGCAACCAAGAGTAAGAGCCGCTCAAGGCCGTCGGAAATAATTGGCCATAACTTTTCCTGACCAGCCGCTGCTTTCGTACCACCGTTAGTATAAATTTGCAAAACTCCTCCGGATTGGTGGTGCTGTCGAACTTTCTATAGATGCTAGGCAAAACCTCTCGCCACTCCACACCTGTAAATCACCGAGAATGCTTGATACCCAACGCTAAAAATGAACTCGTACAGCCACGAGCTCGCCCGAGAGCGAGAGATAGGCTCTCCACGAAGCCTGAGGAACTTCCATCTTCGGAGGCCCGCTTGCCGCTACCGCTTCCTCGAGCCGAAGCGGCGCAAGACGTTAGCCGCTAAGGTCACCGTCACGGCGGGCTTCGCAAGATGACTCCTTAGGTCCCCACGTTTCCTTTCGAACCGGACCGGCGCTCAAGCGTTTCTCTCCTCGTCCCGCCCACTGCCGACGCCGCCACTGTATACTGGAGCCTGCGAGCCCCGACCAGCGCCATGGGTGGCGGCACTAACGATGTTCTGCGGCCGGGGCCCTACCCGGTTGGGCCGCACCCACAAGGCCGTCAAGATCTCGCAGCCACGGAGTGGTCGGGGAGTCTCCTGCAAGCTCCACCGGAGGGTGGTCCAGGAGAAGACGAGCTGCATGCAGATTCTGAGTCGGAGTGGCCGCTTCCATGGCCAGCCGATGTCGCACTGGATGCCCCACCGCCGCCACGGGAGCATCGCCAGCACCCTGCGAGGGTGGGGTGAGGCTTTCTTAAGATCGACGAGAGTGCCGGGACACACTATGAGCGTGGCCCGACTCTTCCTCTTCTTGATGCTGTGAACCCACCATCTTCAAATGCACGGAGCTGGAAGGAAAACACCAAAACTCGCCGGAAAGATGATCGCAGAAACCGACTACCGACCCCTACCTTGCGCGCCCCTGTCGGTGTATTTCAACTGACAGGCCCAAGTCTACAGACCGGGTTTGGTTCGGTAGGGGGGTGTCTTTGGTAGCCGGTGAACCCTAGCAGAGGGAAACCCCAGCACCTCTCACACTAACGAGTTCTAGTGCCTAAAATCCAGAGGAACACACGATTTTACCCAGGTTTAGGCCCCCATGGAGAAGGGTAACAGCCTTACTTCCTGCTTGATCTTGGATTGTGTATAGTGGGCTTGGTTACAGAGCTTGCCGGTGACGAGCTCTACTCTCTTTTTTCCGTCCCCCCTCCCGTATGCTCTCAAGTGCCCTTATACGCACGGGCTTACATGAGTCAGATGGAGGGGGGATGTCATCATGCTTATCTTACATGCATTTACTACACCTTTATGCGCTATCCCGTTCCTTCACCCTAATTAATGCCGCCAAGATGCCTTCGCCTTGCTTCTTCCGGATGTGACCCTCTACGCCACAGGTAGGTGTGAGGTGTCGAGGAACGGCTTGTTGCGCATTTCTTAGAATCGGCGTGCAGTGCGGTACAGAGTTCGCTCTCGACACGATGACGTCGGGAAGAAGACTTCGGATGAAGCCACCACATCCCACCTTTTGCATGGCGACGGATGAGCAAGGCGTGCTCGCCACCCGCCGCGGGGTCGGGCCGGGCGAGCGGCGTGGCCGCCACTGGCTGCTCGAAGCGCCACGTGACCAAAGACGGTGGGCGATGCGTGCTCGCCAGCCGCTCGCCAAAGCCGCCACGTGGATCGGGCGCCGGCGCGGCGAGCATGGCCGCCCACTCGCCACCCGAAAGCGCCACGTGAACCGGCACTCGGTGGGCGGCGTGCTTCGCCACCGTACGCCGAAAGCCGCCACGTGGGCGGGCGCCGGGCGAGCAAGGCGTGGCGCCCACACCGCCGCCCGAAGCGCCGCGTGGACCGACGTCCTGTAGATGGGTGTAAACACCCACCGCTGCTAGATCGCCACGTGGGCCATGCATGCTTTTGTGCGGCGAAGAGATACCCGGCGTAGTATGCCGACAAGAGGTAGCCGGGCCCACCCAAGAACGCACCTTAGAGCTTTTTGAGACCTTACATTAAATGCGGTGCATTCTTGGATGGGGCCACCACTCATCGAGATGCAACCGCCTTTGATTCCCAAGGCTTCAATGCATCCGCCGATTTTTCTTGGGACCCAAACGCCAAGACGATCTTGTCTCTTCGTGAACCGCTTGGTGCGAAGGGGAGTACATATAGGTTCATCCGCACCAAACGGTTCACGCCTTTAGCACTTCTTGCAAACTTTATCTTCTCGCTCTAAGCCCTTCTTGCCTTTCGCCACTTTTGCTTCCATGGCTTCTTCGGACTCGCCTTCCATTCCTGCTTCCTCAGTGGACTCCTACACGGTGGGGAGACTCCACACCGTCGTGCCGGAGGGCCCTCTTTATTTTCAGGCCGGGACCCCTACGCCACAGTGCCCCGCCGACGAGATCACCATCTTCGTGTGGGGCATCATGACGGGCCTGGTACCGCCTTTCTCCGAGTTTTTCCTCACCGTCCTCCACTTCTACGAAATCCATCACCTTCATCTCACCCCCAACTCCATTCTTTTCCTCGCCATCTTCGCACACCTCTGCGGAAATGTTTAGGGGTGATGCCAACCTCTGCTCTTCCGCTATTTCTTCCTCTGCCGCGCCTCCTCCGATGGTGAACTTCTTTGGAGTTGCCATTTCTGCCTCCGGGATGGGATGGCCACCCGCTACATTCCTTCCAAATTTCAGATCAATCCGGAAGGCTTGGCGCCACGAGTGGTTGTACAACAACGACAGCAATGGCTCGGCGCTGAAGTGCCCGGACCGGCGGCGGTCACTGAGAACTGGAACTCGCTCGTCGAAGAGACGGCGGAGCTCCAGGCGATGGCGGCCCACATCAACAACTTGCGGACGCCGCTTAACCGGGCGCCGATCGTCGAGATTTCAGATCCCAAGATTGAGCCCCTCCGTCGCCAGTATCGCCGGCTGGCGATATCTGGCGACAATGACATCACCCGCACCTTCCCTGGCCGTAAGTCTTCACTGCTACTCCTTGGCTTTTTTTTGCTTTCATGTCTTTTTGTCTTTCCTACCAACCAAAGATTCTCAGTATTGTTTTTAACCTTAACCAGCGCGGAACACTGGATAACGCCACGCCTCGGCGAGTCTCTCCGGGCTCATGCCGCCGATCCCCGCCGGCCTGGACTTCCCTTCATCGGCCCGGCCACTCGCCGATGTGGAGCCCGCGGAGCGCCTGAGGATCGTCAGGTTGCTACCGCCGATGGACTCCACCGGCCTCGCCAGAGTGTGCGCGCTACCGACGATCGTGGACGACCTCTCGCCGACGGGCGCGGCAAGCAGCCGCTCATCCCGGACACCTCAAGTCCGGGTGCAAAGAAGGCCCACCACGCGGGCGAAACCTCCACCGCCACCAGCCCAAGGGTGGCGGCAACTTCACATGGGGCGGTAGCACCGGCCGCCTGATCGCGAAGACCGATCGCACGGCGCCACCGCTGGCGCCGAGATCTTCACCTCCGGCCACCGCTTTCCCGCCACCGGTGCCAATGCAGCAGACGCCGACCCCGACGACAACGGCGCCAGCTGCCACGACGCCCGTTCCACCATCCACGGTGCCAAGCGCTTTCACGCGGCTTCTTCTTCAATTCCTCCCGGTGCCGATCCCATCCTCCGCTGCGCGCCATCGCCTGCGATGGGGACCCTGCCGCCACCGACAAGGCGGGCTTGAGGTCCCCATGGCTGCTTTCAGCTTGAGGGCGACGCTAAGGCGGCCCTCGAGATGCTTCAAGGGAGACGGCGCCGCTGCACTGCGAGGATGGCGAGACTCCGCTCAACGCCGCCCGCCGCCACCGCCCGGGCGGGCAACGGCCGACACCGATGCCCCCGCCACCTCGCTCCTCGCACCGTCGCCCGCGCTTGCAGCGCGTCGCGGCGAGCTCTTCACGAGCTCGGCAATCTGCCTGACAAAGACACTCGCGCGCTTCGCCACGGCCGCGGCACGGAGCACGGGCGGTGAGGCAATTAACGGGCCATCGACGAGTTGACGCGGAGCGGTGAGGGCGGATGCGACGATGGCGTAAGAAAAGGTTGATCGCGACCGCTTCGCCACTATGCAAAGAATGGCGGAGAGGGTCGAGGCAACAGAGGGGCCTTGAGTACGAGGTGACCGCCTCAAGCGCAACCTCACCACTATGCTCAAGAGAGCTTTCGGTAAGATCAAACGATGCTCGAGCCTTTGGGCGTGGCCGAGATGCCCTCCAGATACCGCCGCAAAGACGCGACCAACCGCACCGCAGAGGCACTCAGGGATTGCCCGCGCTTCTAGCCGCATGCTCCACCAGGAGGGGCAAGAGGTCGCGGCGACGGCAAGCTTCCGTCTTTGGCATGTTTGGGCGGCCGTGACGCCCCTGCATGGCGGCGGTGGAGACCAAAGATTGTGGGGGCGCCGCCAAAGTAAGGCAGCAGCATAAGCGGCCGAATACTTGGCCGCAATCGCATGTGCGAGCCGGTCATGGATGTCTCCACCCGGTGGCGGAGGAAGCTGACGCCGGCGACATCGACGTGGCGACAGTGAAGGCCGGGCCGCCGTCTCGCTTTCTTTGTTTTGTTTCTTTTGTCGATCAACCTTAACGCTTGCTTGCTGTGATTGTTTGATATTGCATGCTGGAATCGCTAGGCGGCCGACTTGAAACATAGCCAAAATATCTGTTAGGCTCTTAAGTCCAGGGCAACATCCTAGAATTCCTACAAAAACTGCACGCAACTAACCACAGGCATTGGCGTAATGCGCATAAGTTATATCAAACTTAGGCGAAAATGGCCTCAAGGTATAAGAGTCTGTGTCTAAGTACAGAATAATTTCACCGTCAAAGTATTATGCAAGGTTGCCATTGGCCCTAATCCTTCTGGACTTAGGTCCTCGTGATCTCTTAGAATCGTGCCCCAGTGTGGCGTAGAAGATGATAAGTTTCCAGAAATGATTTTGGCCCACCGGCACCTAATCGGTGACAACCAAATGTGCTTCACGAGAGCCAACCCGAGGTGTACGAGCCGTATCTGAGTACCGTGCCAAACTTACACTCTGGTCACTTAACCTTACTAGACGCTCACACTGAAGACTTTCCTTTTATCACCAAGGAGCCATCGGGCTTACGACGCCCGTGATAACCATGCATAATTTGATCAATTCTAGCATATATATAAACAAACAATTGAGAGTGTTACTTGAAACACTTATCTGGTTTATAACCCAAGCTTTGGGCGACCAGCCCTGGAGTCAAGCAACCAATGAGGCCTTCTAGCACCAGCCTTCAAGCGAGGCGACGGTTGAGTCTCGAGCACCCCCCAGCAGTGAGGCGACCATGAGTCTTCGGCGACCAGCCCCAAGCGAGGCGATCATTACCGGCACCTCATGCAATAACAAATTCCTTTTCTTTCTGACATGAGGTAGAGCCTTAAGATTTTGCCCCGCGCATAAATGCAACTATTGCAAAGGCGGATAGATATCATGTAGGGTACATAAAACATAGATCCTGGCAACATGAATCTGGCACAGTGCTTAAATGTGGTCTGTACGCCTCGGGTTGGCTCTCGGCACCGGCGTCGTCCCCACAAGTGCCGCAGTTCGCTATCCTTCCCGGGAGTTCGCTGCCTTACCACACATTGTCTTGGGCCATGTTTTGAAAAAACGGCGGGGACATGCCCTGTCGGTGATGATATGGTTGGCGACTCCAAAGCGGGCGAATATCCCATGCATAAATTTAATGCCAATGAAGCCGTAATGGTATCGTCATACTTCGCCGACCCACTTAGTGAATTTGTCGATGGCGAAAGGTGGGTGAAGCCCGTGGTCTCGCGGAACGGACCTGTGATATCCATCCCCTGCATCACGAACGCCAAGAGAGCGGAATGGTTTGCAGAGCTTGGGCTGGTCGGTGGACTTGCTTGGCAAAGAACTGACAGGCTTCACACGTCCTCACCAGCTCGCAAGCATCCCGAGGGCGAGGCCAATAAAATCCTCGGCGAACGCTTTTTTGCCGACTAGCGTTCGGCCGGACATATGGCTCTCATACACGCCTCCATGGATATCAGAGAGCAGGGCGCTCCCCTCTTCCCGAGTGATGCACTTCAGTAGAATCCCATTTTTGCTCCGGCGGTATAGGTCCCCACCCACCAGAGTATAGCACTTAGCCTTACGTGCTATCTTCTCAGCTGAGGCATCATCGTCGGGGATCACTTGGTCCCGCAGGAAGGCTAGGATCGGATCCATCCACTGATCTTCCCGCCAAGTGTGGCGAGCACTCTGTTCGCTCGGGTACTTTGCCGAGCTGCGCTTCCCCTGTGCTACCTCAAGAAGACCGCCGCCTCCTCCACTGGACACGGGGGTGGTTAACGCGCGCCTTCCTCCCCGAACTGGAGGTCAGGGCGGCAGCCGCCATCCCCACCTGAGCCGGAGGCCTCGACAGCCATACCATTGTCCCCACCTGAATCGGGGGCAGCGACAGTGACACCATCATTCCCATCTGGATCACGGGCTGTAATGGCGACACCACCATTCCCACCGGATCGTGGCTCGCGATGGGCTGGCCGCGATAGTCTTTCCTCGAAGACTCCGACCGGGACAGAAGCCCTTGAGGACGCAAGCTGCGAGAGCCCATCCGCAAGGTGATTATCACGTCGGGGGATATGAATATATCCCAATCCTTTAAAATGCCGCCCATCTTCCCCGACCTCCGCCAAGTACGCCGCCATGGTGGGGTCGGGCATTGAAATTCTTCCTCGCTGATTGATGACCGTAAGGAGTCGCTTTAATTTGAAGACGCCGGATGCCAGGTAAGGCTGGCGCGTAACCCGTCAAGAGCCTTCATATTCGCAATATTATTAGTAGCCTTAAAGTCAAGAACAACAACATATCAAGAACGCCACCACCGGGGAGACTAGGGCAACACCACCCGCGCTTTCCAATCAATGAGCCACAAAAACAAGGTCCATGGAGGCGATGTAGGGTTTCTTCCGCCAGAGTAGCCGAGTCCACTCGGCGATGAATTCGCTAACTTTGACTCTTGATGGCGGTCACGAGGAACAAACTTAAGGTTAAATTCCCTAGCTCCACCGACCACTTGGCAATGCGACCTTCGCTTCACTGCTGAACAGATTTCAGGGGTAGGCCGTGACCACAGAATTCTCGCTCTTGAAATAATGTCGCAGCCTTCCTAGACGCCACTGTAATCAAGATCAAAGATTTTTTGAGCTTGGGGATATCGAGTTTCCGCTTTATGCAACACCTTGCTAACATAGTAGACCGGCTTCAACACCTTCTCTTTCCGCCATAAGAAAAAGACCACCACCTCGGGGGGTAGCAAAGAATATACAAGAGCAAAGGTTCACCTTGCACAGGGAAACCAAAGACTGGAGGGAGGGAGGTACCGCTCAAGTCTTCAAAAGCCTTCAGGTTTCATCACCCATTCAAAACGATTAGTTTTCTTTTAATAGCTTAAATAATGGCAGATTTCTTTCCCGGTCGGGCGATGAACCGCTCGAGGAGGCTAGACGACCACCAAGCCCGACCTCGCTTGAGCTGCATCGGTGGCTTCATATGCTCAATTGTCGCTATCTTATCCGGATTGGCTTCAATACCCTTGGACACCAAGAACCCCAAAGAACTTGCGGAGGACGCCCGAACACACACTTTTCCTGGATTCACTTCAAACAATTCTTCCGGAGGTTGCAGAAGGTTTCCTCCAGGTCTTGAATCAAATCTTCAACTTTTTTAACTTTCACAACCAGGTCATCAACGTACACTTCAAGATTCCTCCCTATCTCAGGATTTAAAAGTGATGTGCATAGCACGCTGGTAAGTAGAGCCAGATTCTTTAAACCAAAAGGCATTCTAATATAACAATAAACACCCATAGGGGTCACAAAAGCGCTTTTTTTCATCCTCATCGCCATGCTAACCGATGGTACCCGAGTACGATCCGAAAAGCATAATGATTCACAACCCGCCAGAGTCAACAATGAGATCGACTCAAGCCGAGGATAAGGATCCTTCGGCAGCCTTATTGAGGTCGAGTGAAGTCGACGCACATTCGCCACTTCCGCTGGACTTTTGACAAGCACGGATTGGCAAGCCACCAGATGAATAACCTCCTAATGATTCCTCGCCTAATAGTTTCTCCACCTCCGCCGAATAGCATCTTGCCGCCCGAGCTTGCCGCGGATCTTTTGCCAACCGGCGCGCTTTGGGAGCGCAACAAACAAAGGCTTGATCACCTTCGTGGGGACCCGGTCATATTAGACGGTTGCTGCATTTAACACGCCGGAATTACACCGGAGGAAGGTGACGAGCACGCCTTCCTATTTGGCCGAGGTCGGGCGCCAATGTTGACGGTTTTATGGGCTCGCCTCACCTGTATGCATTCACCTTAACCTCACCGAGAGCCAGCGAGGCGCTGGTCCGACCGAGGGTTCCCGAGCAGCGACATCAAGACGCCCGGGACAAGTGGCACCACTCATATCAAGCGCAAACTTATGACAACAAGAAAGCTTCAGACCGTCCACCGAATAGTTATGGGGCCAAGAGTTCGCATCTTCACCACCATATATGCATAATGAGTCAACGCCATAAACTTGGCCAGCGTCGGTCGGCCAAGCAAGGCATTGTAGGGGAGATCAAAATCAGTAACTTCGAAGTCCACCAGCTCGGTGCGATAATTATCCCTTTCTCCAAAGGTGACGGGGAGACGCACTTGGCCCACGAGAATTGCACTAACCCCCGGGGCTATTCCAAAGAAAGGCAACGATGGATGCAAATCCTGCCGCGGGATTTGAAGAGCCACAAATGCCGTAGAGGACAGGATACTAAGAGAACTCCTCCGCTCCACCAACACACGACCAAACCGACATTCCGGATCGTGGACGACACCACAACGGAGATGCCCTGGCGGGCGCTAATCGGGTGGTCACCGATCAAGATGATCGCCTCCGCCATTTCAAAGATCCGACGCGACTCGAACCAGATCTCGTGGCGATACCTCCCTCCTCAACAAATTGCAAGCGGTATTAGAGCGAAGAACGAACGAACCGCCATAGATATACGCCAAGGTATGATCCGCTCGCCGGAAAGCTAGCGGGCGGGTCTTCACCACGATCACCATCGAGGATGACGCCATCGCTATGCGAGCGACGCCTTGACCCGATGCTCCACTATTCGTCCACGACCGACAACCGCCCGTGTCATGGGTATCAATTGATGGATTGGGCACCAGGCCTTCTTTCCCTCGCCACGGCGATCGTTCCTACGATCAAGGCGGCAGCTTGTCACGCCGGCCGCGGCGATCATCGCGTCGATCACGGCGATCATCATCTCGCCAGTCACGGCGATTGCCGCGTTGATCTCGACGGTCGCGCTCGGCGACTCGGAGCCATCGCGGTCACGCCACGCGCCAAGACCACGTCTTCTTCGCCTTCGCTTCTCGCCTTCTTGTTTGACGGGCCGGAACCCTTCGAGGTCCCGGCTTCATCCTTACTTCAGCCACCCTGGGGACCAGATCCTGGTCCCCTTGCCTCTGCAGCCCACGCGCACTTATGCGCAAGAGAAAACAACTCAGAGGTGGTGCTAATAGTGCGGGTGGCCATCTTCTCCTTCATCTTGCGGTCGCGAACGCCTCTTCGAAAGGCGATAACGACCGATTGCTCCGAAATATGGGGGATTGTGTTGCGGCAATGGCAGAATCGTCGAATAAAATCATGCAACGACTCCCCCTTGTGTTGCTCCAGGGCATGCAGATCATCCTCCACGCCCGGCTGAGCGAAGGAGCCTTGGAAATTGGCGACAAAGAGGCCACACAATTCCTCCCACGTAGTGCACCGACCTCACGGAGGTTCGAAGAACCAAGAATGGGCGAGAGCCGCCAAGGCCGCTGGAAATAATTGGCCATAACTTTTCCGGACCACGCATTGCTCGTCACCGCGTTGTATAAATTTGCAAAAACTCCTCCTGATTGGTGGTGCCGTCGTAACTTTATAGATGCTAGGCAAAACCTCTCAAAGCCACTCCACACCTGCAATCACCGGAGAATGCTTGATACCCAACGCCAAAAACAACCCTACTACCACGAGCTCTACCGAGAGCGAGAGATAGGGCTCTCACGAGCCGGAGGAACTTCCATCTTGGAGGCCGCCGCTTGCCGCGCCTGGCTCTGAAAGTCGCATGCGCGCACGCTTGTGCTGAAGGTCACCGCTTCACGGGCTGGCTTTGTCAAGATGACTTTAGGTCCCCACTTGCCTTTCGAATCGGGACCGGCCTTGGCAGCCGCTTCTTCCTGCCAACCCGCCCACTGGCCGACGCCACCACTGTGGCTGGAGCCCCTCGCGAGCCTCACCAGCGCCATGGGTGGCGGCACTAACGATGCTCGGCGGGGCCCTACCTGGTTGGGCCGCACCCACAAGGCCGGCAAGATCTCGCAGCCACGGAGTGGCCGGGGAGTCTCCTGCAAGCTCCACCAGAGGGTGGTCTAGGAGAAGACGAGCGCATGCGATTCTGAGTCGGAGTGGCTGCCCATGGCCAAATGGCTGGCCCCGACGGATGCCCCACCGCCACGGAGCATCGCCAAGACTCGGGGTGGGGTGAGGCTTTCTTGCGATCGACGAGAGTGCCGGGACACACTATGAGCGAGGCCCGACTCTTCCTCTTCCTGATGCTGCGAACCCACCATCTTCAAATGCAGGAGCTGGAAGGAAAACACCAAAACTCGCCGAAAAGATGATCGAAGAAACCGACTACCGACCCCTACTGCGCCGCCGCCGGTTATATTTCAACCGACAGACTCCAAGTCTCTGACCGGTTTGGTTCGTAGGGGTTGTCTTTGGTAGCCGCGTGAACCCTAGCAGAGGAAACCCCAAAGACCTCTCACACTAACGAAGTTCTAGTGCCTAAAATCCAGAGGAACACACGATTTTACCTGTGTTCAGCCCCATGGAGAAGGGTAACACCTTTTACTTCTCGCTTGATCTTGGATTGTGTATAGTGGGCTTGGTTACGAGCTTGTTTATGATCGCCTCTTCTCTCGAGCTTTTTTTTTCTACTTTTTTTAGTCCCCCTCCCGTATGCTCTCAAGTGCCCTTATACGCATGCAAGCTTACACGAGTCGATGGAGGGGATGTCATCATGCTTATCTTACATGCATTTACTACACCTTTATGCGCGTCGTCTGCCTCCTCAAATTCTAATTAATGCCGCCAGATGCCTTCGCCTTCTTCACGGAATGTGACCCTCCGCCACGAGTAGGTGTGAGGTGTCGAGAACGGGCTTGTTGCAGAATTCCTTGAATCGACGTGCTCGTACAAAGCAGTTCGTCTCGACACGAGACGTCGGGGAAGGAGACTTTGAAGCCACCACATCCCACCGTTTTGCATGGCGGCGGATGAGCAAGCGTCTTCCGCCACCCGCCGTGTGGGTGGCGCCGGGCGAGCGAGCGTAACGCCACTGCCGCCGAAGCGCCACGTGACCGGCAGACTGTGGACAAGGCGTTTCGCCACCGCCGCCAGCCGCCACGTGGATCGGGCGGCGGCGTAGGCATGGCCGCCACCGCCGCCGAAGCGCCACGTGGACCGCACCGGTGATGAGGCGTGCCGCCAGCCGCTTCGCCATGCCGCCACGTGACAGGGCGCCGAGCAGCGGGCGTGTCGCCACCGCCGCCCGAAGCGCCACGTGACCGACGTCTCAGACGGGTGTAAACACCCACCCGCTTAGATCGCCACGTGGGCCATGCATGCTTTTAGCGCGGCGAAGAGGTACCGACGATAAGTACGCCGACAACGTTTAGTCAATAGGACAGTCACATGGTCTCGATCAGTAAAGGAAACTTGGCTGGCGTGTAGAATTTGCTATTCTATATACGGCTATAAACTAGCATTTACACACACGTGCGCGCGTGCGTGTTGGCCAACCCTCGCGATCTTTAGTAGATGGAACGTCTTAATCATCACAGCACTATATAGCATCTTCAATGGGGTCCATGAACAGTTAATGAAGTGATTGGTTCTGACTGCATTCAGGCGCAGTCCTTTAAAATAATGCAGCATGTTGGACAATAATGGAAACCTACACGGCAGACAATAATGGAAACCTACACGGCACAGGCACCGCAACTAAGCTCCACTGACTTGACTTGCAGGTTCTTCAGTTCTTGATGACTTCAAGAGCAACAGGACTAGCATCCATCACTCAACAAGCCATGAGAGAGCTTTGATGCTTACAGATTCAGAAACGCACGAGGAGGACACCACAAGCCCAGCATCGAATCTCGCCGGATCAAAGCTATTAGAAGGCAGGTGTGTCGCATCTTTAACGATGTCATGCATATTTATCAACCATTCCTCCCTCTTATCTTGTTTGGATGTCCAAGAGCAGTATAGTATGTAAGTTCTGGGAATTCTTCCAGCACCAGAGCACAATAAGGACTTCTTTAGGAAATAAGGACGAGCCTCAGAGCTTCTTAATTTGTAGTTTCGCCAAGGTCTGACGAGCTGGTATGTACGTTCAGATAGATTCTTCGCTCCTGTTTACCTGGTTGATGGCACTTGTTCTTGTCAGTTAACAATATTAGAATTCTAATGGACCTTCTAATGGACCTTCTTGTCACTTGTTCTTGTTCTTGGGCTGCAGTTGGCTTTACCGCAGCCCAAGTGTATTAGAATTCTAATGGACCTTCTTGTCTTAGTATTGCTTTGTGTTGATTATGTGGGTTAGATAGAGTAATTGTAAGGAGAAAGGCTTTGGTGGGCCGGGGAAGGGGGTGGGTTAGTAGAGTTTAAGTGTTTTGGGAAATGCTACTAGCAGAACGGACTAATTCATTGTATGCTTACTTCATTTCGCAGATGGTGATTCTATGATAGATATCGAGGAAAATATGGAATGAAACTAAATTACCCAGAACTGACACATTAGCCAACTCTCGAAGCGTAATGGCAGAGACTGTGATTCTTCTAGCAATTAAAAAGATCGGCATCGCTCTTGGGAACGAAGCAGCAAAGCAAGCCAGTGCTCAGTTTGCAAAGTATGTGACGCAACTGACAGAGCTCCAGGGCAGAATGGGTCGCATTATGAGGGAGCTTCGCGCGGTGCATGATTTCCTCTCTCAAATGGACATTCGAATCCGCAACAATCAAGTGTATCAAGGATGGTTGGAGGACGTGCGTAAGGTAGCATATGTGATCGAGGACATGGTGGATGAGTACCTCTATATTGTTGGTCGGCAACAAGATGTCGGATGGAGATTCTATCTGAAGATAGGGTTCAAGAAACCAAAAGCTCTGCTATCATTGAACAGCATAGCTTCAATGGTGAAGGAAGCAGAAACCAACCTTATGCACCTATCTCAGACGAAAGAGCGATGGGTTCCGATGATGAACAGTGGGGATATTACCAACTCCAGCTACATTGTGCAGAAGTCCCTTGATCTAGCAAGCATTTCACGTTCCCTTGGTGAGGAAGATCTCATTGGGATTGATGATAACAAGCAAACACTTACACAGTGGCTGGGAAATGATGAGTTGGCACGCTCTGTAATAGTTCTGCATGGCATGGGAGGGCTCGGGAAAACGGCACTAGCACATACTGTCTATAAGAAGGAACGAGAGAAATTTGATTGCCACGCATGGCTCTCCATCTCACAGACTTACACTAGAGAAGATGTCCTTAGAAGATTGATCATCGATCTTAAAAGATCCATCTCACAGACTTACACCAGAGAGAAACAGAATCTTCCAAGTAACATTGCCACCATGGAAATAACAGCCATTCAAGAGACATTACGGAGGTTTTTGGAAGAAAGGAAGTATTTGATTATATTGGACGATGTTTGGACTCCTGAAGTATACACTGACCTGTTTGGAGCACTCACTTCAAATCTCAAGGGGAGCAGAATAATAATCACGACACGGATTGCTGACGTAGCTCACCTTGCTTTTCAAGACAGGATACTGACACTAGAACCCCTATCAGAGGACGAGTCATGGGAACTCTTTTGTAATAAGGCTTTTCCAGATCATGAATGTCCTGCAGAACTTGAGGCTCTGTCAAGGCAAATAGCGGGCAAGTGTGAAGGTTTACCCCTTGTGATTGTCTCTATCGGCAGTCTCTTATTTGTGCGTGACAAGAACACAGAGGAATGGAAGCGGATACATGATCAGCTAAGCTGGGAGCTAAATAATAATCCAATGCTGGATCACGTAAGAAATGTTCTTCATTTGAGCTACATATACCTTCCGACATACTTGAAGAGTTGTTTCCTACACTGCAGCTTATTTCCAGAAGACTATCTTTTCCATAGGAAGAAGCTTGTACGGCTGTGGATAGCAGAGGGTTTCATCGAGAAAAGGGGTCGGAGCACGATGGAGGAAGTGGCAGAAGGCTATCTAAATGAATTGGTTCATCGAAACATGCTACAACCTATTGAAAGGAACTCATTTGGTAGGATAAAAAGATTCAGAATGCATGACATTGTGCGTGAGTTGGCAGTGGATTTGTGTCGCAGGGAATGTTTTGGTGTCACATACGAGGAGGATAAACACGGGGAATCTGATCCTGATGAGAAGGATGGACGCAGATTGGTAATACACAAACTCAAGAAGGGTATTTATCTGTCTATTGCAAGTGAGCACCACCTCCGATCTGTGATCGCATTGGACAGCAGCATGCCTTCATCCACTCTACTACCTTCGATTGCGGAGAAGTCAAGGTATATGTCAATGCTGGAGTTAAGTGGCCTACCTATCGAGGCTGTCCCAGATGCCATTGGAGATCTTTTCAATCTCCGTCATTTGGGCCTACGGGATTCAAAGGTGAAGCTGCTCCCAAAGTCCATCGAGAAGCTTTCCAACTTATTGACACTGGACCTATTTAGATCAGACATACAGGAGCTTCCACGAGGGATTGTCAAACTGAAGAAGCTTAGGCACCTGTTTGCTGAGAAATTGAGCGACCATTCTGGTCGACATTTTCGGTGGGCCAGTGGTGTGTGCATCCCCGAGGGTTTTGGGAACCTGACAGACCTACAGACGCTACAAGCATTGGAAGCGCAGGACGAGTGTATTAGACATTTGGGAGAGCTGAGGCAAATGAGAAGCATCAGGATATGGAATATGAAGGAAAATTACTGTGAACCCCTCTGTAAGTCTCTCGTTCAGATGCAGTTTTTGTCCTGCTTATATATTGTGGCAAGCGATGAGAATGAGCTTCTCCTGTTGAGTGCTTTGAACCCCCTACCTCCAAACCTGCAAACATTAAGTTTGAGAGGACGATTGGCGGAAGGTATCTTGGGCAAGTCTGCTCTCTTCCAAGCTGCTGTGCAAAATCTGTATTCATTAGAACTATCTTGGTCCCAGCTGAGGGAAGACCCCCTGCCGTCCCTATGTCAGTTGGTAAATTTGACGGAGCTATATTTCACCAGAGCATACAGCGGAGAGCGGCTGGTATTTCTCACCGGCTGGTTTCCCAAATTGAAGAATCTCTGTTTAATAGACCTGCTAGATCTGAAGCGGCTAGAGATACAGCAAGGTGCAATGACGAGCCTGGAAATATTAGTACTAGTCAACCTCAGAAGCATGACGGAGGTCCCACCTGGCATTGAGTTCCTCATGACCCTCCAATACCTTGACTTTCGTGAAATCACCCCTGAGTACTTGACGTTGCTGCAGGAATGTCCTAGAATTCGCGGTATGCGGTGGCAGCATTCACTCGCTGCTGGTGACACTGGAGATGTAAGTCGTCTTTCTTTCTTGTTTTGTTGTGTTCGAGACCAGCAGACCAGAGAGATAACTAGCATCTTTTTTTATGTCCTGTTATTGGCAGAAAAATCTTTTTTGAGACGAGGGGTGGGAGGGACACATGAAGAGGATCGGATCGTCCTCTCCATTCAAATTCAATTGCTCGCTCAAAAAGCCAGTTTAATCAGTACTTGTGTCGTCAAGGTTCTCCTTGCTTGTTTTCCCCACTAGCTAGGTTGCATGCTTGTGATCATCGTGCTGCCTATTTCGGTTGTGAATGTCAGACATTTCGTGTGATTGATATTGGGTTGTGACAATGTTGTCCAGACACTCGTGTGGTTTCTTTAGGGTGCGTTTGGTTGGGTGAGCGAGGGTGAATGGGATGGTACAGGATGGATGGGATGATCCTAGATGAGATGGTACAGGGAAGGTGTTTGGTTGTCTGAATAGAATGATACAAGATTTTGTTTGGTTGCTTGGATGGAATGGTACAGGATGGTACGAGATGATGTTTGGTTGGAGGGATGAAGTTGTATTGAGGGATGAGATTGGTTTGAGGGATGAAGCTTGATTGACCTGGCTACCGATACAAAGAGCAGTCTCAACCGCAATCTCAACTGCACACAATAGCACAAGACAAATACCGACAGATAGCAATATAGCATTATAAGTTCAAAAACAGGAATTAATTCTAATTCTCACATGATAAAAAAATAAAAGCTCTCATGAAGAAAATAATCGTATTTAACCACTATACATTGCTAGCATCAGGAAATAGAATAATAGTGAATTCCGGGTAAACAGTTGCTAGGACTGAACTTCATGAATTCTTGTTTCCAACGTAGGAGTTAGAATAATACCTCTATTAAACCTTGCAGAGTTCTAGCGTTGTGAGCGATTTGAGCTGAGCCGCGTGCGGTCGGCCGACTCGGCTCGTTTTGATTTTTTTCGTGTTTAGGCCCTTCAAAAAATACGTAATTACATGTAGGTTTTTTCCGCAGTTTTTTATAAAAAGGGCCTTCTGGTTTAGAAAAATCATGAATCTTTCGTGAAAGGAGCCTAAATAAATGCCAGAAAAATAGCGTAGTTACATTTGGATCATTCCAGCTATTTTTCACGAAAAGGACCTTTCGATTTAGCGTAATCACAGATCCTTCAGGAGAGGACCTCAGATAGATACAAAAAAAATACGTAATTGTGTCTGTATCCTTTCAACCGTTGTACGTGTTTTCTCAACGATTTTAGGAAAAAACATCGCTGAAAAAAAACGAAATTGTTTCTGCGAAAAAAACAACGCATGCGGCGTATCACGTCGTGAAAACTTCCTAGTTAATTCAAATAGGACTGAACTTTGCTAATGTCTAGCGTCAGAGTTATAGATAGACACACACGCGCGCATGAATACTACTTGCAGACAACACTTTCTACATGCAAACAGATGTAGGAATACCTTCTAGTCTGGCTAGCATTTGTATCAGATACTGAGCTACTACAGAAGAGAATGTAATATTACTTACAAACAACACTTTCTACAGGTCCATTATCATTCGGAGATAAGTCCATCACCATATAATCAGCGCCACAAAAATACATGCAATAAACTATATGTCTACACCAGAAATTCAGTACAAACCAAGTAACCAAACAGACATCCTCAAGACCTGATCTACAAGTCCTCTAGCAAAAATCAAAAAAATTTATCCCCTTCCACCTCTGTATTCACTCTCCATGCACAAAACTTTCAAACCTCCAGCCTCTGCAGATATTGCTCACATTAGAAACAAGCAATAATAGACCAATACATTTAAATTCAAACTAAAAGCTACAATATATATTACTTGCAACAAAGGAAAACAAATCCGTTTTTCCTCCTTCTGAAGGTATTCTATGCATGCCATACAAATCTACATGTTACAGCCACAAAATTATAAATATCCCTACGAGCATCATTTCTTTCAGATTTTATAAGCAGCATCATTTCTTTCAGATTTCACAGGCAGCATTCCTCACATGTATCTCTACTCATTAACACAAGGAAAACAATTGAGCATAGGTTTTGCTCCTGGATACATACCTGCCACTAGTAAAGAGATATACTATAATGCTACTGTAACTCTGTAAAGTGGCACATAAGTTGAACTAAGAACAAGAAATTAATACATGACTTGCAAAACAAAGTATCTGAACTTAAGAGATTAGCCACCTATTACCTTCACCAAGATTCTAGAAGAGAATATAATAAGCATGTTAGTGGTCTGGCATTTTCTCCCATAAAAATTTCACTAAACAGATACTAATATTTAGCCATGTGGGTTACAGAAGCCCTCAACTCAATTGAAGCTACACCACCAATGTAACAAATTGCTTACTAATCTGAAACTGTAAGATCCCCGATGCTTGGCTATCATTTGTTTCCAACAATAAACTTGATACCAGACAACTTAAGTGAGGGAACTCACGTCGAAATTGCTTGCAAAGGAATCTGGTTCCATTCCTCCTAAGTGCCAGCTGAGTGATGACAATAGGCACAAAAATATTCAGATTATATCAAGGACAATAATATTCAGATTATATCTAGGACACAATATGCACAATATTCTTGCCCGGGCGCATTCGAAATTTGACTTGCAAACACCCACAGATGCATCAGCTTGTTGTGCCCATCACAGGTAACAACTGGTGTAAAATAACTTCCTTTTGTGCAAAATTTCCTAGGAAACTCTATAATTCCTACTTTATCTTACCACTTTAATAAACAAACAAATATAGGCACAGCTTAACCCAATTCCCACATTGAAATCGCCAATGCCAGCACTCAACGAACGAATAAGCAACAAGAATAAGATTGTGTTAAGCTGACCAAGAAGTTGTCGGAGATGGTCTGCCGGTTAAGCGCGGCCTTGATGGTGGTGGTGAACTTGTACAGGATGAGCGCGATGACCCCGCTGCAATCCCACCAAGCATGGCTCGAACTGGCGACGGTGGCTTGTCCGTCTCGATCGGCGAGGCGCCACCAACCTCAGCCTATCTAGGGCCTCCTCGCTCGAGTTCTTGGGCTTCACCCTTCCGACCGCACCCTCTGCACGATGAGCAACACCAAGAAATGCGTAAGAACGAAAGATGAGGCGTTGTATTAGAGAGTGGAGGTGGGAGATGGGAAGGAGGATTACGAGCTCCGTGGCATAGTGACAGACGGAACGGAAGAGGAAGACAGGGATGGCGCTGGTGAGGAGGACGCTGGTGGCGGTCTGGAGTGGGGTTGGGTTTTTGTCGACGGAGAAGAGTGTTGGGGCGCTGAGCTCTACGGGGCCTTCGCTGCCGCCGCCGTCGGCATTGCCGGCGTCAGGAGGCTCTACCGCGAAGGTGGACGACGGGGATTCCGACTCGGCGAAGAGCAAGACGACGGCGATGCCTTCTAGCCGCGTGCGAGTGGGGCGAGGAGAACCAACCGCGCGGTGAACGATTTGGTCCTGAACCAATCGGTACAGCCGAATTGCCCGTATCAAACGGTACAGCATATTCAAGGAATATTCTAAGAATCTATACCATTCCATCCTGTACCTGACGGTTCCGTTCAGCCAACCAAACACAGAGATAAAACCAAATCTTGTGCGGAACGGTCCAGTTTACCTTGGTACAGCCAACCAAACGCACCCTTAATTTGTAACTTCTCTGGTAAATTTTATGGATAGGTACGTATGGTTGTTTTTGTGTGCTATGCATCTTAGAGCAAGTACGAGAACAAAGCTTACTACTTACTCCATCTTTCATCCAGGCCATCTAGAGTAAGCACTAAAACCAGATTATACAATAGCTATCTCTAAAGGTTAGCTCAAGATGCTGTGTAATAATTATCTCTTGTATATAACTAATCTACTTATGTTCTCGTGCAAAGCTGGCTACTAAATAAGAGCTAGCTCTCTTCTTTCTTCTATTTTCTCACACTTTCACATAGACTAAAGTTGATGTGCACAAGCTAAGGGTCAACTGAGGTGGTCTTATTGTACATGCCCTTAGATATCTTTGGCTATATGCTTTAGATATCTTTGGCCATATGCTCGTGTTTGTGCCTTCTACAGTGTATAGTCGTATTTTTAGATAAAGGATTAAAATCCGGTCTCTGCAAAAGCACACGACCGATCGTTTACAAGTATCGTTTACAATTGTAAGCCATAAAACATTATTGCGAACAAGACATCGAAAACAAAATCAAAAGCCAATTCTATAATTGCTTGTCCATCCGCTCTTGGCAAAGATTTCCAATGACACCATCTCTAATGCCCTGCTTGCCAATCGGATGCTCTCTTTGTTGTTCTCAGCTTGCAACAATACCCAAAACCGCAGCCAGTATGTTCCTCTGAAAATAACCTGCATAGGAGTAGAGGAATGTTTTTTCTCAAAGACTAAATCATTACGAGTACACCAAATTACCCATAATAAGGCAGCACCACCAACAAGAATAATTCTTTTTTCACTCTTCTCAATGCCTGTTAACCAATTTCCAAGCAAATGAGACATAGATTTCGACGGAGACAAACCAATGCCAATATGCACAATTAAGCCAAATAGTTTTTGCAATGTGGCAATCAAAGAAAAGATGTTTGATTGTTTCATTACAATTGCAAAAACAACATTTCGATTCCCATGCCATTGTCTTTTAGCTAAATTATCCTTTGTTAAAATTACTCCTCTTTGTAAATACCAGAGAAAATTTTAATTTTAATGGGAGCTTCAGCTTCGGATGAATTTATGATGGAGCGAGTCCCCGATTCATCAAATAGACATACATAGATCGAGCAGAGAACTCCCATGTCTATGGAGACTCCAGGAAAAAGTGTCCCTACCACGGGAAGGTCGACAATGGGCTATCTTTGCAACAAGATTATACCAAGCCGTTAATTTATCCCCCACTAATAATATGCAAAAGGTAATATTTGGTGGCATCTGAGTCATGACCTTTGCAACCATTTCATGAGGGTTATGGACAATATTATACAGACTTGGAAATTGAACTTTAAGCGGTGAAGCACCCACCCAAGTGTCTTCCCAAAATCTAGTTTGTGTACCATCACCGATTCGAAAGGATCCACAATTCAAGAATTCATCATTGACCTTCAATAGTCCTTTCCAAAATTGTGAATCCACAGGTTTAGTCTCATCTGAGATAAACATTGGGAGCTTAGATATTTATTTCTAAGCAAGGTCATAAATCCCATCCTCATTAAATAGCTTAAATAGCCATTTACTTATCAAGCATTTGTTCTTAGTCCTCGGATCGGCAATACCGGGCCTCCACGATCTTTAGGACGACACAGGATATTCCACTTTGCAAGGCGATATTTTCGCTTATCATTATTACCTTGCCAAAAAAACCGCGATCGATAAACATCTAGTCTTTGTAAAATACCCTTGGGAACTTCAAAAATAGACATCATGAACATAGGAAGACTACTTAGTACTGAATTTAATAGCACAAGTCGCCCCCCATAGGAGAGGTATTTGGCCTTCCAAGTACTTAGTTTGCGTTTAAATCTATCCTCGATTGTACTCCAGTCTGCATTACTTAGTTTGCGGACATGCATTGGGATACCTAAGTATCGAAACGGGTATGACCCAATCTCACAACCAAACAAGTCAGTATATTCTTGTTCGTGTTGTTTTGCTTCACCAAAGCAAAACATCTCACTTTTATGAAAATTAATTTTTAGACCCGATAATTGCTCGAACACACAAAGTAATAGCTTCATATTTTTAGCTTGTTCGATGTCATGATCCATGAACAGAATAGTATCATCTGCATACTGCAAAATCGATAAACCATCTTCTATAAGGTGAGGAATAACACCCCGAATTTGGCCATCTTCTTTCGCTCTCTTAATCAAAACTGCGAGCATATCTGCCACAATGTTAAATAGAATTGGAGACATTGGGTCACCCTGTCGAAGACCTTTTTTAGTTTGGAAGTAATGACCAATATCTTCATTAACTTTAATGCCCACACTACCTCCAGTGACAAAATGTTCCACCCATGAACACCACTGTTGGCAGAAACCCTTCATACGGAGGGTTTGTTAAAGAAAAGACCATTTTACCTTATCATAAGCCTTTTCAAAGTCAAGTTTTAATATGACACCATTGAATTTCTTAGCATGTAATTCATGAATAGTTTCATGTAATATCACAACCCCTTCCATAATATTCCGTCCTGGCATAAATGCTGTTTGAGACAATCCTACTACTTTATTGGCCACTCCCATTATCCTGTTCGTAGCCATTTTTGTGAAAATTTTGAAGCTCACGTTGAGCAAACATATAGGTCTTTATTGTTGTATTTTTGTAGCATCCTTAATTTTCGGTAGAAGGGTAACGATGCCAAAATTGAGGCTAAACAAAGGTAACTGCCCATTATAAAATTCATTAAACAATGCCATAAGGTCCCCTTTAATAATATCCCAGAAAACCTGATAAAATTCAGCTGGGAATCCATCAGGGCTAGACGATTTATTGTGCTCCATTTGAAACACCGCCTCTTTAACCTCTTGTTCCGTAAACTGTGCAATAAGAATGGCATTTTCCTCTTCAGTTACCTGAGGCAAGTCATGAATATGTGTCTCCACCATACTAAAAGTATTCTCCTTTGTGGTCCAAACAGCCTCTTATAATAATTTGTGATATACTCTTTTAATTGAGTATCACCCACAATTATGCCATCGTCATGATCTAATTTAAAAATACGTTGTTTCCTATGTTTACCATTAGCAACCAAATGGAAGTATTGGGTGTTATTATCACCTTCCAAAAGATTTTTTGTTTTAGCTCTCTCATACCATTTAATTTCATCTTCCCTCAACAGATGCACCAGTCTCTCTTTAAGGTACATTTTCAAGGTTAATTCCTGATATGAGAGAACCGTGTGTTCCTCTCTCTTTGCAAGATCATCGATGAGAGAAATAATCTTTTTCCTCTCTTTTTTGTTATGACCATCAGCATTTCTCGCCCAACCCCTTAAAAATTGCCGAAGAGACCTGATCTTATTTTGCCATTTTTCTATAGCAGTACCCCCTCGTTTCTCCGATTGCCATTTATCAGTGTATAGTCGCATGGAAACCACATTTTGTTCCATTCACTAATGAGAATGCTTCACACGCTACGATCTTGTTTAGGAGACCCATGCTTGACCAGATCCATGTGGATAGACTAAGAAGTCCAAAATCCTAGCCCATTCATATAGATCCTTGTCGAAAATAAGCCTCCCAAACAAAGCCTACACTATGATTTCTTTTCATACTCAAATCTTACCCATGATATACACCAACAAATTTTGATCTAGACCATCAAACCGAGTGTTGTACAGATGTATAATAAGAACAAGTTGGTGTGTACAGGATGGCCGACTAACTAAATTAACATGAATCAAACAATGCCCTGGTTAAGCTCTTGCCCTGTCCCGTCCGTCCCCAAATCAATCGATGACCAATCGATTCCCCCAACCAAATTCCATCCTCTCCTCTCTCCCTCGCAGTCTCGCGTTGGGAGGTAGCTATTTTTAACCAAAAAAAAATGCCATTTTGTATTTTTAAAAGCATGTTCTTGCTTTGCTCTCCAATGACATTGTCGTTGTGCCATTTTGTATTGAATTAGATAAACTCGACAGTGTTTTTTTATGTAATCAAGTACTGAAGTTGCGATCTTGTGGGCTTGCAGAGGTGGTAGATTTTTGTTCAGGTGGTTCTGGCTGTGGCATTCTATCTCTCCCATATGCGATGCCACTCTTCACTCTATATGATGTTAGTTTTCATGCGCTGGTGCTTGCATTGCACGATGATATGTCTATTTCTTTGCTGCGTCTCTGAGTTACTATGGTAATTGATGTGTTTTGGACATCTGTGTTTTATGAGCAAAGCTGTAAAGAGAGTAAAATTGTTACATGGAGTCCTATCTGGATGCTACCAAAGCCACACTGTTATCTGAGAAAAAAACCATGAGAACTCGCTTGTAGAATGCAACATGTGGCCTTGTAGTTGACAGCTATCTGTTGGATAATTGTGTTAGCGTTTCATGCAAGTTAGGAGCTTCAATGCGTTGGGGAAATTTGGAAGGACCTAGTGCTTCAGTGTATCCACTACCACAAAACAGCATATAGGTGACGTCTTATTTGTGGCGGTTCTTTTAGAACCGTCACAAATATACTTATCTGTGGCGGTTCTAAAGTTGAAAATGGCGGGAAGATTATTTGTGGCGGTTTTTCTTTAGAACCGTTACAAATAACTGATTATTTGTGGCGGTTTTTCTTTGGAACCGTCACAAATAATCTCGGGACTATTTGTAGCGGTTTTTGGATGGAACTGCCACAGATAATAAAATTATCTGTGGTGGTTGCCATTGATAATTTGTGGCGGTTTTAGCGAAAAACCGCCACTGATATTATTATCTCGTGGCGATTTTAATTAAAAGCGCCACAAATAATACTCTATAAGTATCCCCTACCACCACGCCATGGTCATCTTCCTCCCGAGTCAAAACAAGGACTAGCTGATTTCATATTTCGTTTTGCAAAGATTTTTGTGCTTCTACTTCCTGTAATTGTTCTAAGGTGCGTGATTCGTTCTCCTCTCTTCATTTGTACTGGTGTCGTTGCAATTTAATGCTTAGAGCTAGTTTAATTAAGGTTTAGATGCAAGGTTTAGATTTAGTTTGTTTTTATTTACCTAGCATTTTGTGGATGATGAATTTATTATTTTGCTCCATTAGATTAAGTTGTCTACCTTTTTTAGATGATTAAATATGATCAAGTATATATGCAATTTAATTAATTAAGATTATTGGCTATTAACAAAAAATAAATTTTAGTTAATATGTTAGATGGGTGATCTTGAAATTGGCTTGTATTTTGAAATGATAATCGAGTATATTATGTAGCTCATTCGGAGATTAAATTTAATTTTGATTAGATATGAGCATATATGTAACGACTGTAACATATATTTCTAGTTGATCTGTACTATTGTAATCTGGCCCCACCAAAAATAAGTGTCATAGATCCTTCTCTTTTTTTGATTAATGAGAGAATTTCTATGAGTTTTTCTTTTTGGGATTAACATAGAAATTTCTAACCCTTATAAAATAATGTGTTCATACATGGTGAATCCCACTTGCTATTTATATTTATTTGTAGATATAGCATGCACATACATACATACATACATACATACATACATACATACATACATACATACATACATACATACATACATACACATATGTATATATATACACACACACATATATATATATATATATGCATACGTATATATATATACATACATATACATGTGAAATATTAGGTGGAAACCACCCATTCTATGAAAACTCCGTGAAAACCACCTGTAGAAGTTTTGAAAATTCTCAAAAATTACCACATGTAGGGAGGTGAACCTCTACAATACTGCAAAATCTGAAGATCAAACTCAATCGCATTTGAAAGATATGGAAAAGACAAATTCAGCATGAATAGTAATTTTTCACTGTTTAGCACTATTTATTTTGTTGTTTGTCTTTTTTATATCTTTCAAATGCGATTGAGTTTCATCTTCAAATTTTGCAGGATTGTAGAAGTCCACCTCCCCTACATATGATAATTTTTTGAGAATTTTTCAAAACTTCTACAGGTGGTTTTCATGGAGTTTTCATAGAATGGGTGGTTTTCACCAAATATTTCGCCCATATACATACGTACATATATATACATATATACAGATACATACGTATATACATATACATATGTACACACATATATATACACACACATATATATATATATATATATATATATATATATATATGTACATACATATATACATACATATATGTGTACATATATATATGTATACATACATACATATGTATACATACATATGTATATATATATATATATATATATATATATATATATATATATATAGATGAAACGTCTTAATCATCACATCACTATATAGCATCTTCAATGAGGTCCATGAACAATTAATGAAGTGGTTGGATCTGCATTCAGACGCAGTCCTTTAAAATAATGCAGCATGTTGGACAAAAATCGAGAGCTACACGGTACAGGCGCCACAACTAAGCTTCATTGACTTGACTTGCAGGTTCGTCAGTTCTTGATAACTTAGTGCCTGTTTGTTTTAGTTTTGAATTCTCTAAAAGCTAATTTTGGATTGTGGTTGTAGAGAAACTGATTCTCCAAAAGCTGGAATCCAAAAGCACATATGAAGTGGATTGTGGATTCTAGTGTATATAGGTGGGTTGGATTGTGAGAATCGGATTCTAGAATCAGACTGTTTGTTTTGCTTTTGGGACCAGAATCCAAAAGCAAAAGCTGAAACGCACGAGGAGGGCACCACAAGCCCAGCAGCTGGATCAAAGCTAATAGAAGGCAGGTGTGTCGCATCTTTAACGATGTCATATTTATCAACCCTTCTTCCCTCTTATCTTGTTTGGATGTCCAAGAGCAGTATACTATATTAGTTTTGGGAATTCTTCCAGCACCAGAGCACAATAAGGACTTCTTTAGGAAATAAGGACGAGCCTGAGAGCTTCTTAATTTGTAGCGGCTGTAGTTTCGCCAAGGTCTGGCGAGCTGGTATGTACGTTCAGATAGATTCTTCGCTTCTGTTTAGCTGGTTGATGGCACTTGTTCTTGTCAGTTAACAATATTGACTTCGCTGCAGTTGGCTTTACCGCAGCCCAAGCGTATTAGAATTCTTCCGTATTGCTTTGTGCTGATTATGTGGGTTAGATTGATTAATTGTAAGGAGAAAGGGTTTGGTGGGCAGGGGAAGGGGGTGGTACGGTGTTCGGTTATTTCACCTTTCCATTGGGTTAGTAGAGTTTAAGTGTTTTGGGAAATGCTACTAGCAGAACGGACTAATTCATTGTATGCTTACTTCATTTCGCAGATGGTGATTCTATGATAGATATCGAGGAAAATATGGAATGAAACTAAATTACCCAGAACTGACACATTAGCCAACTCTCGAAGCGTAATGGCAGAGACTGTGATTCTTCTAGCAATTAAAAGATCGGCATCGCTCTGGGGAACGAAGCAGCAAAGCAAGCCAGTGCTCAGTTTGCAAAGTATGTGACGCAACTGACAGAGCTCCAGGGCAGAATGGGTCGCGTTATGATGGAGCTTCGCGTGGTGCATGATTTCCTCTCTCAAATCGACATTCGAATCCGCAACAATCAAGTGTATCAAGGATGGTTGGAGGAGGTGCGCAAGGTAGCACATGCGATCGAGGACATGGTGGATGACTACCTCTATATTGTTGGTCGGCAACAAGATGTCGGATGGAGATACTATCTGAAGAAAGGGTTCAAGAAACCAACAGCTCTTCTATCATTGAACAGCATAGCTTCAAAGGTGAAGGAAGCAGAAACCAACCTTATGCACCTATCTCAGACGAAAGAGCGATGGGTTCCGACGATGAACAGTGGGGATATTACCAACTCCAGCTACATTGTGCAGAAGTCCCTTGATCTAGCAAGCATTTCACGTTCCCTTGGTGAGGAAGATCTCGTTGGGATGGAAGATAACAAGCAAACACTTATACAGTGGCTGGGAGATGATGAGTTGGCACGCTCTGTAATAGTTCTGCATGGCATGGGAGGGCTCGGGAAAACGGCACTAGCAGCTAGTGTCTATAAGAAGGAACGAGAGAAATTTGATTGCAATGCATGGCTCTCCATCTCACAGACTTACACCAGAGAAGATGTCCTTAAAAGATTGATCATGGAGCTTTTCAGAGAGAAACAGAATCTCCCAAGTGACATTGCCACCATGGAAATGACAGCCATTCAAGAGACATTAAGGAGGTTTTTGGAAGAAAGGAAGTATTTGATTATATTGGACGATGTTTGGACTCCTGAAGTATACACTGACCTGTTTCGATCACTCACTTCAAATCTCAAGGGGAGCAGAATAATAATCACGACACGGATTGCTAAGGTAGCTCACCTTGCTTTTCAAGACAGGATACTGACACTAGAACCCCTATCAGAGGACGAGTCATGGGAACTCTTTTGTAATATGGCTTTTCGAGATCATGAATGTCCTACAAAACTTGAGGCTCTGTCATGGCAAATAGTGGGCAAGTGTGAAGGTTTACCCCTTGCGATTGTCTCTATCGGCAGTCTCTTGTCTGTGTGTGACAAGAACACAGAGGAATGGAAGCGGATACATGATCAGCTAAGCTGGGAGCTAAATAATAATCCAAGGCTGGATCACGTAAGAAATGTTTTGCATTTGAGCTACATATACCTTCCGACATACCTGAAGAATTGTTTCCTACACTGTAGCTTATTTCCAGAAGACTATCATTTCCATAGGAAGAAGCTTGTACGGCTGTGGATAGCAGAGGGTTTCATCGAGAAAAGGGGTCGGAGCACGATGGAGGAAGTGGCAGAATACTATCTAAATGAATTGGTTCATCGAAACATGCTACAACTTATTCAAAGGAACTCATTTGGTAGGATAAAAAGATTCGGAATGCATGACATCATGCGTGAGTTGGCAGTCGATTTGTGTCAGAGGGAATGTTTTGGTGTCACATACGAGGAGGATAAACACGGGGAATCTGATCCTGATGAGAAGGGTGGACGCAGATTGGTAATACACAAACTCAAGAATGGTATTCATTTGTCTATTTCAAGTGAGCCCCGCCTTCGATCCGTGATCGCATTGGACAGCAGCATGCCATCATCCACTCTACTACCTTCAATTGCGAAGAAGTCAAGATATATGTCAGTGCTGGAGTTAAGTGGCCTACCTATCGAGGTTGTCCCAGATGCTATTGGAGATCTTTTCAATCTCCGTCATTTGGGCCTACGGAATTCAAAGGTGAAGCTGCTACCAAAGTCCATTGAGAAGCTTTCCAACTTATTGACACTGGACCTTTGTGGATCTGACATACAGGAGCTTCCACGAGGGATTGTCAAACTAAAGAAGCTTAGGCACCTATTTGCTGAGAGCGTGAGCGACCGCTCTGGTCGACATTTTCGGTGGGGCAATGGTGTGTGCATCCCTGAGGGTTTTGGGAACCTGAGAGACCTACAGACACTACAAGCATTGGAAGCGCAGGATGAGTGTATTAGACATTTGGGAGAGCTGAGGCAAATGAGAAGCATCAGGCTATGGAATGTGAAGGAAAATTACTGTGAACCCCTCTGTAAGTCTCTCGTTCAGATGCAGTTTTTGACGACCTTGCATATTATGGCAAGCGATGAGAATGAGCTTCTCCTGTTGAGGGCTTTGAACCCCCTGCCTCCAAACCTGCAAAAATTACGTTTGAGAGGACGATTGGCGGAAGGGATCTTGGGCAAGTCTTCTCTCTTCCAAGCTGCCACGCAAAATCTGTATTCATTGCGTCTATATTGGTGCCAGCTGAGAGAAGACCCCCTGCCGTCCCTATGTCGGTTGGTAAATTTGATGGAGCTACATCTCACCAGAGCATACATCGGAGAGCAGCTGGTATTTCTCACCGGCTGGTTTCCCAAACTGAAGTCACTCTCTTTAAGTGACATGTCAGATCTGAAGCGGCTAGAGATAGAGCAAGGTGCAATGGCGAGCCTGGAAAGATTAGAACTAGTCAACCTCAGAAGCATGACGGAGGTCCCACCTGGCATTGAGTTCCTCATGCCCCTCCAATCTCTATGCTTTCTCGAAATCACCCCTGAGTTCTTGACGTTGCTGCGTGAATGTCCTAGAATTCGCGGTATGCGGTGGTGGTATTCTCTCCGAGATTAACCGCCCGCTCGCTCGCTGCTGGTGACACTGGAGATGTAAATCATCCTTTTCTTTTGTCGTGTTCCAGACCAGATGAAAGATTAAATCTTTTTTTTTATGTCCAGTTATTGGCAGAAAAATCTTTTTTGAGACGAGGGGTGGGAGGGACACATGAAGAGAATCGGATCGTCCTCTTCATTCAAATTCAATTGCTCGCTCAAAAGGCCAGTTTAATCAGTGCGCATGCGTGCTGCAGTTGCTTCTCATGAAGAGAATCGGATCGTCCCTTTCAATTTTTCTCATCTCGTTCGTTGAATAAAGGAAGCCAAGTATTTTGGCCCTTCAAACCTCACCTACGTACTTGTGTTATCAATTGCTTGTTTTTCCCACTAGCTAGCTATGCTGCATGCTTTGTGATCATTGTGTTGCCTATTTCGGTTGTAAATGTCAGACATTTGGTGTGCTTGCTTAATTTGTAAACTTATCTGATTATACAACCTTGAAATTTGATGAACACGTACATGTATGCTTGTTTTTGTGTGCCATGCATCTTAGATATCTTTGGCTTTTGTGCAGTGTATAATTTCATGGAAACTACATTCTATTCCATTTACTAAGGGAAATGCTTCACACATGATTACACATTTTTTTATTACATATATCTCAACCTTTGATTTCTTTTCACACCCAATCTTACCCATGATCTACACCAAAAACTTTTGATCTACACCATCCAACCGAGTGTTGTATAGTAAAAAAAGTTGTGAGGTTTACAAGTATATTCAACCATTTGATTTATTTATTATCATATTTTTCTTGAATTAGTGTAGACAAGAAGAGTAGATTCAGAGTATCAATATACTAGCGACGTCCAGCCAAAGCACAGCGCACCCATGAAAATTCTAAGCCAACTTGATGGGTTTAAGCTTGGCATGCGATCAACCACTACTCTAACAAAACATTATCTTTGCGACAGCTTAATTAGTATAGGATAAAACCAAACAAAGTCGACTTGTAATGCTTAACTGTTTCTACAATAGTTAAGTGACACTTGAGTGTTTTCTTTGTTTGTGAGCATTTATTAATTTTTTTGTGTAGAGTACTCAAATATAAGGAGAGAAGGTAAATTGGTTCTATATCGATTGGATCTAGATCTAAAGATTGAAGATTCAAAATTTAAGTGCTATTTAACGAGAAAAATACTCAGTGATCTGTAGATACTCTTTTTTTCTCTCGTAACTCTAGCTTAATTAGGGATGGCAACGGTGACAGTGTCGTGGTGGCCAGCCGCCAGCACACCTGGTGCTGCCTCCCTCGCAGGGCATTAACGCCGCCAGCTGGTGGCGCGCGGGAGCAGGTAGGAGGTAGCACCCCCACACGAGCGCGGCTGTAGTTTCCAGCGGCGCTTCGTTGTGAGGCAGCAACGGTTCATCGCTACTTCCAGAGGAAGCAGCTTGGGCGCCGGAGTTGGGTTCTTGTAGCTCAACATTTGACTTTATTGTAACTTGTCGAAATAAGTATCGGAGAGGTTATTGACCTTTAGAACAACTAGACACTATAGCGCGCTACGCCACGTCACGCAAATTACACTCTGGAGTTTTTTGTTCTAAAAATGGTAGAAGGATCTAAATGTAATTTTCACTACCATAAAATAGCACATAGGTGACGCTTTATTTGTGGCGGTTCTTTTGGAACCGTCACAAATACACTTATCTGTGGCGGTTTTAAAATTCAAAATAATGGGAAGACTATCTGTGGCGGTTTTTGTTTGAAACCGTCACAAATAAGTGATTATTTGTGGTGGTTTTTCTTTGGAACCGCCACAAATAATGTCGGAACTATTTGTGGTGGTTTTTGGTCGGAACCACCACAGATAATCCATTATTTGTGGCGATTTTTGGCTAAAACCGACACTGATAATAGCAGTTTTAGCCAAAAACCGCCACTGATAATATAGCATCAGTGACGGTTTTTGGCTAAAACCGCTACTAATAATATTATCAGTGGCGGTTTTAATTTGAAATCGCCACAAATAATAAAAAATAGAAAATTTTAAGTATTGCTAATTACCTCTCCTGCTTTCTAATTTAAAAGAATTGAAATTAAATAATATTATATTTGAAATAATTAGAACTAATATTTCATTTGCAATAATTGAAAAGAACGACCGAAATAGATTCAAAACTTCAGAGGCCGTTTTGAGGTCCTAAATGATCTTTTTTTGGAATTTCGTCGCCGCGCACACACTCGCACAAACCATCAGGATCCGACCATCTGATTTTCATGCACTTATGAAATTCAGGTGCTATTTTTCGTTATCTTTCCAACGAGCCAAAGAACGCCCCGATTGGAGTTACGAGTAAAAAATTATGGCCATTTTAACAAAAATGCTCGGATTTCATATTTAGAAAGTAGAATCGGTACCCAAAAGAATATAACTGGAGAGCTCATCATGTGATGATTCCGAAAAGCACAAGAACACTAAAATCAAAGGTACGAGTCAAAAGTTATGGTGTTTTTACAAGTTTCGTGAATAGTAATGGCACATACATTGCAAGCATATGTAATAATAAAAAGTATGACAAATAAATTTGAACGTTTTAAATTTTGCTAATTACCTCTGTAGTTTGCTAATTTGAAATAATTAGAAATCATTGTTTGGGTGCTTCACAGGGTTAAGAGAAGGAGGGACGCATTATATATCAGATGTGGTCATAACACCACTAAACTACTGGATCTTATAAGAACTTCGAAGTTAAGCGTGCTTGGATGACAGTAGTAATAGGATGGGTGACCTCCTGGGAAGACCACACGTGTGGTGTTAAAAACGCCGGATCCGATCAGAATTATGAAGTTGAGCGTTCTTAGGCGAGAGTAGTATTAGGATGGGTGACATCTTGGAAGTCCCCTCTAATTTAGTGTTTTAAACTACCAGCTAGCCAAAAAATGCTAATGATAATATTATCAGTGGCGGTTCTAGCCAAAAACCGCTACTGATAATATATAATCTCCGATTATCAGTAGCACTATATCAGTGACGGTTCGAAAACCGCCACTGATGGCAGTTACGAACCGTTACTAATGTGCATTTTTCTGGTAGTGTTTACATCTTTCGGGCTTAAAAGAACTGGCACCCATGTAATACTTGGACCTAAATGTAATTTTAAATCTTTCGGGTTTAAAGAACCGGCGCTTGGGAGGATCTAAACATAATTTTAAATCTTCTGGGCTAAAATAACCGGCATCTGCCAAATTTGCGGAACCACAGGTTTTTTTTGCAAAATAATCGGACCTAAACATAATTTTAAATCTTTCGGGTTTAAAGAACCTGTGCCCAGAGCGAATTTGCGGAACCACAGGATCCTTTTTGCAAAATAACTAGTGGAAGGGCCTGTTCGCTGTTTCAGAATTCCCAAAGGACTTTTTTGCAAACAAATGACGTGGCATGGCTGGTCATGTGGCATTTCTTCCAGGCATAAGATATATATTATTAGTCGGTATCCGGGTTAAGCACGCCAAATGTAATAACAACACTCATGGACTAAAGCGTGAGTGACTAATGATGGACATGGCGGATAACGATCAAAGAAGATGGAGCCATCATGGTCAAAAGGTGAAGAACATATGGAGCACCAAATGACTTGAGTCCATTTGCAAGCGAGGATGGTTCGGGGGAGTCCGGATGCGTGAGAGACTTGACGGCAAGTCATTGGGGCCATATGGAAGGTGGCAAAGTATAGACGATGCTTCGAGTTAAAGGAAATGACCAGTAGTGGGGAAAATTGGTAATTTGGTCATTACCGTAGATCGAGGCGGTTTGAAAGACCATGGTGCTAGCCTAAGTGGTTTAGGTCAAGCCAAGGAGGTTATACACGCGAATTCAGGCTCGTGGAGTTGTTTGGAGCATCATGTGAAGGCTGCTTTGAAAATCGTGCATGCGAGTATGTAAAACCCATTATGTGTTGGGTTATTAGCGGGCTAACCTATATGAATGTGAATGGTATCCACTTGTATAACCATGTTAAGAGTTGCCTCCTCTGTATAAGGGCTTGAGATATAGAGGGACGTAATACTAATAAGATATTAGGGTTTGCACAAGGTTTTTTGTTTGTTATGTGTATATATAAGGGCTTGAGACATAGAGGGAAGTAATACTAAGAAGATATTAGGGTTTGCACAAGATTTTTTGTTTCTTGTGTGTGTGAAAGCTCCTTGGGGAGCTTTACCCTCATATGGAGAGGCTTTGTAATCATCCTTCTTGAGATGAAATAAAAGAAAATTTCATGCTCAAGATCTTGCTCTTGTTTTGATATCCCTCCTTCTTGAGTTTCCATTTGTTCTCTTACTTTCTTGATCTTCTGTTACTAAGGATGAATGAATTGTCTGTAAATCATATTCCAATCATCTAAACAAGCCTTCACTTGATCATAAAAGTTTTCTCAAGAAACCAATTTTTTGTTTAAAAAGGAAGAACTAGTGATAGATCTTATTCTTAGTCATTTGAGGTGTTTTTTTTTCTTTAGTGTTCTTACTTGCTATGACATATAGGAGATCATCTAATATCATCTCAATCATCAAATCTCCACAAGCAGGCTTGATTTGACCCGGTTTTGATGTAACTTTTGCTTCATTTGAAAAATATCGAAACTTTGATGTTAATCTTTGAAATTGATGGTTGAAATAGGTTCTGCCAAAACTAGAGCGGCTAGAGAGAGAACAGATGCCATGGCAAGCCCGAAACAAGCTATCTAGTCAACCTTAGAAGCATGACGGAGCCTGGAAACAACCTTAGAAGCCTAGAAACAAGCTCTTCTCTCTCCTCTTCTCACACTTTCACATAGGCCAAAGTTGATGTGTACAAGCTAAGAACCAGTTGAGGTGGCTTTATTGTACATGCCCTTAGATATATTTGGCCATATATATGCTTGTGTTTGTGCCTTCTACAGTGTATAGTCTCATGGAAACCACATTTTGTTCCATTCACTAATGAGAATGCTTCACACACTACGGCTTTGTTTGGGAGACTCACTCTTGACTGGATCCATGTGGATGGGCTAAGAGGTCCAAAATTCCAGCTAGGGGTGGCAACGGGGGCATTCCCCTTCCCCGCCAGGGAGTGCCTCCCCGTCTCCATCCCCGCGATCCAAAATTTTCCCCATCCCCATCCCCGTTCCCGTCTCGGGAAAAAATCCCCATCCCCATCCCGTTCAGTATCGGGGCCCGTCGAGACCCATCCCATAAAACTTTCACACAAGAGAAGAGCTCTTATAGCCATTTTAACTCTAAAATCATATCAACAGACAAGGAAAAAAAGAATGCATGCATTCATTGAAGATTATGTTGTCCCGTTTATGAAAATGTGAATATGATGGGCTAGAGAATATGTTTGCAATATAATAACTAAATTGGACTAAACTAAATTTGGATCCCCAAGCGGGTCCCCGCAGGGAATAAAATTCCCTATCCCCGTCCCCGCCATCCCCGACGGGGGAATAATTTTCTCCGTTTCTATCCCCGCGGGGGACGATTTCTTCCCATACCCGTCCCCTAATAGAGGAATTTCCCGCCGGGGATCGGGGAACGGGTCCCCATTGCCACCCCTAATTCCAGCCCATTCACATAGATTCCTATCGGAAATAAGCCTCCCAAACAAGACCTACACTACGATTTCTTTTCATACTCAATCTTACCCATGATATAGACCAACAAATTTTGATCTACACCATCAAACCGAGTGTTGTACAGATGTATAATAAGAAAAAGTTGGTGTGTACAGGATGGCCGACTAACTAAATTAACGTGAATCAAACAACTCCGATGCAGACAAAAAGAGCAGGCTCAGGTTATCATCATATTAGTCAGGTCTAAGACTATCTCCAACCATTTCCCAGCATTCTATTCCCTTCCCCACCTCTAAGGGCTTGTTTGGCACACAGGGAGTAGAATGCCCAGGGATACAAATCCCAGGAGGGAAATCTAAGGCTTTTCATAACCCAGGATAAATCTTCCCCTCCGGGAAATAATTCCCGAGACCTATTTGGCAACAAACAGGGACAAATATCCCAGCCATCCAAAAAAATTCAAAAAATTCAGAAAAAAATCTAGAAAATTTGCAACAAGATTGTGTGGTATTATGACTGTCATGAAACATCACGTAAACTGATCCTACAATTCAATTGAGCACATCAAAATTGTGCAGGCTGGAATTAAACACCACAAACAAATCACATCTCCACAAGGATCATTGATTCAGAACATCTTCTACATATCACGCACAGGACAATCAGTAACAAATCTCCAGTACAAGAAACAGCAAACATATTATCATCTTACTTGCAGTAACCAAAGAAACAAATCTCCAGTACAAGAAACAGCAAACATATTAGACGTTGGGCCCAACAGGAGAGTTTGCAGATATCAACAGGAAGCAGTTAGGTGACTGAGCAGTTGAAGGAAGTGCAGAGTTTGAGAAGGATGCTGGCGATGATGGTGGAGCAAGAAGAGATAAATTCAGAGCCGCGTTTTGGTTGGAATTGCCACCAGGTTGGAGAGCATTTCCGCGACTAGTTGATGCATTCCCATCAGGTAGACGTGCTGCAGGAACTATACACTCAAATTTTGTAAGCACATGAATAAAACAGTAAAATCTGTGATTTTATCTGTAAAAAACAATTTTAGCTAGATATATAAAGGAAGCACTACTATATTACCACAGAACCACACCACCATCACACCCACGCAAATTGATGGATCAAGGCATCAATAACAAAGATACATCTTGCTGGATGGTCTATGGCTCAAGGTGATCTGATTGAGCATATAACTTCTTTGGATGCAATATTCGCCTCATCCACACAACCAGTATTAAGCCAGGTGTATGGTGGCAAGGGGCAGTTAAGCAACTAACTATGAAACAGAAAACATCAACCAAAATATAGAGAATTGTATCGCAGTAATCAACAGACTGATTGGCCTAATATTCTGGTAGCTACCACCAGAGTTCTGCTTTATTAATTAGACACACCATTGGAACAGCTTGCAAGCTGAAGCCAACAAAATAACAGTTGATAAGTTGCTAATATTATGGTAAAAAAAAGAGAGAAACAGAGAAATCATATCTACAGTGAACTCCATTTAGCATATTCAAACTCTATAAAGACTGCACAATTTAGCAAACCTGAATTCTTATGAGGCATGCCAGCGGTCTCTACTGATATGTACTTCTAACTGAGGCTAGTAAGGTAAACATGCCACAAAAAATATGATGAGAAAAGGGTACACACTGAAAGGGCAAACAAAGCATGTATTTGCGATTTTCCGGTATTTATTCTGCACATTTCCAAGGAAGTAATTACCTGGATTGCTCAGCAGAACAGAAGGTGGTATAATTCACTTGTCTGTTCACTCGCGCTATACCAAGCAACATTAATGGACATGTTAAGAGTTACTCCAGAGTAAAAAAAGAATGGAAAGCAAAAGCATCGTACACAAAGCTTTGTAAGTCTATATTATTCTCCAAGTTATAGGATGCTCAGGATGTTGAAATAAAATCAACCTAAAATATTATAATAGATAGAAGATATTCAACTTGCAGTGAAGTCGAACCTCCAAGTTGCAGATTATTGACAGGATTTAATAGATAATCCTATGGAATATAACTGGGGAATACTGCAACCGCTTCAGATAAGCATGTGTTGAACTGCTCATAATCCTTCTGCGTCAACATGTAAATTCACTATAGCGCTGGTAGCCACGATGACAAGAAACCGACAGCCCAATCAGGGATCCAACAAGATGCGTACAGTAGGAATCCTTCGAAGCAGATACAATGGGATTCGTCATCAAAGAGCACTTAGCTTTTAGTAATTAAGCTACCTTTTTTTCAGTTTTTTTTTCTTCAGTCTAGGTAGATAAGGTTGTTGTGAGCTATCATGTTGAGAACCGAAATATCACAATGAATATTTGAGCTACCAGAAGCTATAAGATATGCCATTCTAGCCGAGTTGAAACCTTCTTGGATCATGTTACTAGATCATGAACCAACTAGAATAGATCCAATGCAAACTTGTTTCCAAAGGGGATCAGGATAATGCACCCAGATCATGATCCAACTAGATTCCAGTCAATGCAAAGCTATTGGCCCACGGGATTCCAAATTTCCAACGATAAGCAAACATGTCAAATGTCAGTGATACTCATAAGTCATTAACTAGGGCGCCATACAACGGTATGCAAATATGCTTGCAGGAATGCATTACAGGTATAGAGCAGAAAAATACACTCTTCAGTTCACACGGCACACTGCAAGAGGAACTCAACTTGCATAATCTAACCAGCAGCAGGTTAGATTACTGATTAGATGCTGTCGCATAATCGCATTGCGTATTCTTAAAACAGAAACCTACTTCACTAAACCAAAGTCAGAGATCCTTGCGCAGATGGTTCTTCACACAACCATAAACAACACAAAACAGCTCTTCGGGCAGAGAAAGAACACAGCCGATCGATGAGCAACCAACCGAACGTACAAGCAAAGTGGAATTTGGCAACCGGAGATGCGACAAGTGGAAACAAACTTACTCCGAATACAAATGATCTACCAAATTGATTGATCAATACAGGTGACCCTAGTGACTAGCAACCAGATCTGTCTTAAGCCAAATCTTCCCAAGACTAGCAACCATATCTGTCTTACCAGAGCTTCATACAATGCTGGCAACTAGATCTACCAACAAACAAGCGATATGGGCCAACAAACAAGGCAGAATCCAACTACACTATCATGTGATTTGAGTTCTAGAACAAGGATTTGGGATCCTTACCTTCGGTTCATAGAAGAGCAGCAGATCTAAGTCGCCAGAGGAGGCAACGCATAGCTGAGGCGACGTGAGCTGAGGAGAGGCGACGTGAGAGGAGGCGCTGTCGCCCGCTGTTGCAAGAGAGGATCCGAGAGGAGATGACGCGAGAGAGGCGACGCGGAGGAGGTCTGTCATGAGCAGGCGAAGCGGGAGGCGAGCGGAGGAGGCGAGAGAGGCGAGGAGGCTGTCGCGAGAGATCTGGCGGAGGAGGCGACGGGAAAGATCGCCGATGTGAGGAGACGATGAATTTTTCCCGTGGAAGCGGGATGGATCGGGCCGAGAATTCCCTCCGTCGACGGCTTCCAAACACGATTAACATCGTCCCAGGGTAATCTAGCCCAGCGAAATTTTGGCCCAGGAAAAAGGCGCGGAACCCGGCCGGGAACTGAGCTTCCAAATGAGCCCTAAAGGGAATCCCTTCCCAGTTTCCATTCCCTTCCCAGAAAAACACTCCAACAAAGATTCCTTCCTCATTCTCTTCCCACATTAAAAATACTTATTTTATCATCCTCTTCTAACTACCAACTTCTATACCAATTTCGCTGTTCCTCATGTACATAAAACCTATGCGTGTATGAAATTCAATTAAATTAATAGAAGTCAACAGAAACTCATGTACAATTGTAACCACACAAAAAAATTGTGGTCGCGAACTGTGCATCGGGGGCAGTAGATAGAAAAACACATGCATCATTGGAACTAATTTTACTTGATACAAGTTAAAAAAAATAGTCCATCAGATTGAAAAGGTCATGCACGTCTCCAGTAGGAGGTTTGAGTAGTCATGGTCATGCATAGCAGTATTATCTTGTACAATCAATCTAACTGTTGTGGCTTTGTACATGAACCCCAAAAAGGTAGGAAAAATTTTCAAAACAAATGATGATGCTTCTGGGCCAACACAAGTATATGCTTGCAGGCAAATCTTTGGTGAGAAATCGTTTATGTAATTCATGAATAAAATTGCAGTTATCTCACATGGTAAGAACCCTGAATAAAGGAAACTAGAGGAAAAAAGAGCAGAAAGTTTAAAAGAAGTATCCATCTTCTTTCAAGAACCTTGTTATGTGTCATACACAGTGAGTTGCTATCTCTTGATTTGCCGGCAAAAGCATTATCGATCTGGAGCATCTCCTTGTACCATCACTTCATTGTCCAGCTTCGAATGGTGAATACTGAGTGTACAAATATATACATATACAAGGATGTCCTCTGTATTCCTGCGAAATAGGGTATTTGTTACTATTAATTGAACTGAATATGGGCAGCCAAGTTTATGAGCATAACAAGGAAAGAATAACGAAGTAATACAAAGGAGTGTGAAAGATAATTTCAAATCATTCAACAAGGTCGTGCACCATGACCAGCCCAAACAATAACACCAAAGCCATATGCCCAATTGACATCTCGTGTATATGAACAGAAGTAGAAACATCATGAAGATAATAGACTGATCGAAAGCTGCTAACATATTCCATAAGAAAAAAATCCTCAGACCCAATATGAATTGCACTGCTCTCAATGTTTTCGATGATGGTTTTAAAATTGAAAAGAAGAGTATGATAATTGTAAACTTTATATTACCCATTGAATCAGACATCAACTGCATCCTAAGCGGAATGCAAGTTCATGGGTTACAAGTTACAACTCCTTGAAACTAAAAGGGGTTGGTACATTCTCAATTCAGCACATGATGCTTGATGGCTATATTTCTAGTGCAAGATTTACACATGACATCCTTGCATGACAAAGCTAGACTGGGAGCGCCAATAGTAACGTAAACCACAAAATGTGAAGGTCTCATGCCACACAGCTTTTCAGTCCTGCATTCTAACAATCTAACATCCTGCATTCACAGAAACTAAGCCACCTCGTGCCACAGCATTTCATTCATTCTGCTTTCTCCTATTAGTTTGCCTCTTTGCTAGCAGCATCCAAAATACAGAGGCGCTCACTCCCTTGCAAAACACTCCACATAATAACCTGGAAAGGCACAATAGCAGCATTAGCCAGCCAAAGGACAAATTGAGTTGCCAAAATTTTGAAGTACTTGTTCAGTTCGTACGTCAGTGTTGGATTCATTGACAAATGCAAGGAGGACTCTACTTCTAGAAAACAGTGACTTGTTAAGCATGACCGGACAACCTAGATGGACAAGAAAATGCGTGTGGCGCACAGAGATGATAACAAGTTTTACCTTCTTTAGTACATTAGTTCATACATGCCCAGCATATCTTTTGTCAGAAAGAACCTCGACAATTTGTAGAGCCACAGAGGCATGGCTTGAGTTTGCAAGACAAGGCAGCGTTTGTCATGACATTTAAGTTGCAAATCTAGAATCTAATGGCTAGAATGAAACTAATATAGAAGGGATAAAGCAACTTAGCAACTTAAAGTCAGGAAGAATTAGAGATGCTGGTTGAACCTTATTACCTTAATAATTATTTCTGAAACAAATTTCAACAATACAAATATACTGGATATTGGTGAATATGTGATAACACTACTAACATATTTGACTGAAAACGACCAGTAGGACTACAAATCTTCGATGGATAACATAAAATAGCTACAGAAAAGTTCCAGGTGAAAGAACACTGCCTGAAGAAAGGAGAAAATTGCCATAATAGAAATAGACCAATTTAAGGTAAACACAATATACTCCACAAGATATAAAACTTAAAGATATAGTCGTTTTTCAAATCCTCATAAAAACTTCCAAAACAAGCAATGTTGGCTCTACCAGCCACAACCATAGGCATCAAGCCACCAGCTACCACCAGTAGCACTGCTGATTACAACTGATAGCTTGTTTGTTGGACCATGTCATTTGAACACTTTCAAACCAAGCCAGTGATTTTGAACCTACTTACATACATTTATTGAATATCTGAATGCTCATAAAAGATGCAAAAGGAAAAACCCAAAATATGTATCTCTGTACAAAAGCTAATGTTGATAATGGAGCACATTTCATGCTAAATTAGATGTTAACATGTAAAAATGAAGAAAAAATTATTATAGTTAACGTTAGTGTTATCAATACTCGCAAAGAAATGGTCCTGTAATGTTCTTTAAATTACAATTTTCCAAAAAAAAATATTTAACACAGATACCGTATTAATTGACAGGAGGAAGCACAACTTAATGACTAAAGTTCGATAGACAATAGCAACATTCTTTCCATATCACTCAATTTAGGTGAAGAGTTTCCATTCTACTTCAAATGGCCTGCTTCGGCAGGAGAAATTCCATTTAGGCAGTACTGATGTACTAATATTCACATAGGTGAACCAATCACCAAGAAACTAGTTAATCGGCAAGTCTTAACAAGCTCCAAGAACCAAAATTTCTTCCCAAACACAAGGATTACAGCTGCAAGATTAGCTTTAAGCATACCTCAATTCAAATATTCCACACCAACATAGCTAAACTAAACCCTAATAAACTTTGCAGGCCCAAGAACCCCTAACACCACCAAATCCCCACCTCCAAGAGCCCAGAACACCAACTATCATCCTATGAACACAAGAATGAGAAAATTATTTCACATGGCGTCCTCCAGGACAGCATCAGTTCCTCCTGATTAAACTCAGGCTCACCAAGGCCACACCCAAACGAGAAGAAACGGAAATAAAAAAGGGAGGTTCAAGAACCTGCAGTTGCCAGCAGGGGGAGGAGAGGTGCGAGGGTCGGAAGGAGCCGTGCTGGAAGGAGACCGGTCGGAGATCACCCGCGGCGGCGGCGCGGGGGCAGAGGGCGGCCATATGGGGGATGGGGCGAGCAGGTCGTCGTCTCCGCTGCCTGCAGATGCGCGGCTGAGTTCCGGTCGCCGCTGCCCGTTGCTCCTTCGCCTCAAGCCTTCCCCTGCGGCACCAGCAGTCTCCGGATCCGAGCCAACGCGCGAACAGCAGGCCGTTGGTCCTCCGCGCTGCGGGACAGGCCGAAGGGAACGGAGAGAGGAACCGGCACGTGGGGGATTCTCTTTCCTATCCCATGCTTCTCCCGTCCGCGAAGGGACACGGTTGGAGCGCGGCTCGGCTTCCCCTCGCGGTCGCTTTCCCATCGCAACGGGGAAGGGACTGACGAGGGGAAAGCGTTGGAGATGGTCTTAAGCTCTTGCCCTGTCCCGTTCGTCCCCAAATCAATCTATTCCCCCATCCAAATTCCATCCTCTCCTCTCTCCCTCGCAGTCTCGCGTTGGGAGGTAGCTATTTTTAACCAAAAAAAAATTGCCATTTTGTATTTTTAAAAGCAGTTTCTTGCTTTGCACTCCAATGGCATTGTCGCTGTGCCATTTTGTATTGAATTAGTTAAACTCGACAGTGTTTTTTATGTAATCAAGTACTGAAGTTGCGTTCTTGTGGGCTTGCAGAGGTGGTTGATTTTTGTTCAGGTGGTTCTGGCTGTGGCATTCCATCTCTCCCATGTAGGACTGTGCATAATATCACCGAACCGAATAAACCGAACCGAAAAAACCGAACCGAACCGGTCAAATCGGTTTGACCGGTTTTCGGTTTTCGGTACGGTTTCTGGAAAAATATGGGTTCGGTGGTACGGTTTTATCGGTACAAAACCGAAGAAAAACCGAAACCGAAGAAAACCGAGAGTTTTGGTCGCGCGTGGGCGTTACCGTGTAGTTTCAGGATAGAAAAAGTTAACGTGGGCTAAGCATGGGCTGTGGGCCATGAGTTACCGTGGGCTAAGCATGGGGCATGATACACCGTGAGTTACCGTGGGCTAAGCATGGTCTTTGAAGTGCCATTTTGCATTTGCTACTTTTTTTGGAATATCATATTCAGTATGAATAATTCTTTAATGCAGATGCAGTTGTTCATTCACCTTTCCTAGCAACAGCAATAAATCATTTGTTGTTTTGAGCTCCTCCACCATTACGCGTTATCAGCTAATGAACACTTAGATGCCCCAGGGGTGGTAGGTAGTTGTGTCGAAAAACCGGGAGGTTAACTACATCTTTAAAAATTCGCGTCAAATTTGGTAAATATGGTATTTACCGATACCGTACCGATATACATTAGGATTTACCGATACCGAACCGTATTTACAACAAATACCGTATTTACCGAACTAGCAATACCGTATTAACCGAATATACCGTACAAACCGAACCGAATAAACCGATAAAACCGAATGAACAGTCCTACTCCCATGTACGATGTTCCTTGGCTTGCTGCAGGTAGCTTCCATATATGTGATGCCACTGATCTTCACTCTATATGATGTCAGTTTTCATGCACTGGTGCTTGCATTGCATGATGATATGTCTATTTCTTTGCTCACCGTCTCTGAGTTACTATGGTAATTGATGTGTTTTGGACATCTGTGTTTTATGAGCAAAGCTGCAAAGAGAGTAAAATTGTTACATGGAGTCCTATCTGGATGCTACCAAGGCCACACTGTTATCTGAGAAAAAACCATGAGAACTCGCTTGTAGAATGCAACATGTGGCCTTGTAGTTGACAACTGTTGGATAATTGTGTTAGCGTTTCATGCAAGATAGGAGCTTCAATGCGTTGGGGAAATTTGAAAGGATCTGGTGCTTCAGTGTATCCTATAATTGCCTGGATCCATAAAATGGGAGGTGTTTCTATGCTTTTCTTTTGAAAGTTGCACAAAAATAATCTGAAATCTAGACCTTTTTCTAGCTAATGATGAAATGGGCAGGGGCCTGTCTGTGTGTGGAGTTGGGGGGAGGGTCTGGCTGAAAAGCTGATATTGGCTTGTAGAGTAGCTATAGCTAGCGGTTGCAGCTTTTGTTGAGATGTCATTTGGCAAACTGGCATTTTGGGGGGCATTTTTGGGGAGGAGACTGACCGGGCGGAGAGGAGGAGGCCAAGCGAGCTGCCTCTGAGGTCTAGAGGACGGAGTCGGAGGCTGAGCGGCGGAGTTGGAGGCCGAGCGGGAGGAGGCGGCTAAGCGGTCGAAGGCCGAGAGGGCAGAGGAGGAGACCGAGCGAATCAGGGAGGGAGGCGACCGAGCGAGCAAAGCCCACAGCCAAAGCATGTCTAGGGGTGTTGTAGCTTCGAGGAAGACCTCGGTTGTGGCTTTGGGGGGTAGGCGAAGCACAGCCGTCTCATTTGAGGGGCTTCTGGCCAACAGCCAAAACCTAGCACCTCAAATAGTCCGTAAGTCAACACATTATTCTGATACAAAACATCGATTGCTTATCATTTCCTAAGTCATGCCCAAAAATAGAATAAGAAAGGTTTAAATAAAAAAGTTCCCCTGGAAAGGTGTAGCAGCATTACCCTCCATGAGCTTACAAAATATCCAAGCAGGGCAACATCGTGCCATCCGTGCATTGCCACAGTGGCATAGTCAGAATTTTAAACAAGGTTGGTCTAACTAAGAAAGATAATACAACCACATAAGCACAAAATGCCTTGCGGCCTGTCGTGATCGAAAATCCAAATTCAATTTTTTGCCGCACAAGCACAAGATATGATCCAAATCCAATTGTCTAACGCACAAGCACATGCGCAGAGGCGCTGCTCAACAACGAAGAATGATTAAAGTATTGAACGAACCAGTAGTGACTGCGAGTCTGTGATGTTCTATCTTCTTGCTAATTGCGTGTACGTGAGCTAAAGAATACACGATAGGCTAGAGCATTGGCTGTGCTATTGCACAACTGTGCCAACTACTAGCTACGCCCTGCATTGCCATGACGTCATGCAGCTATTCACATCGATCGCTGGCGTGCATGTACATGCGTGTGCGTATGGATTCCGCCTGGAGCGACGCAAATTCACGCAGGTTTTTGCCTCCACCTACTCGCACACATCATCCATCCACGAACGTACGGCATGCTTAGGATATATACGGTGATATAGACAGTGATTGTATGTAACATATATCTATATTATCTATAGACAGGATTAAATATAACTTATACAATAGATTGCCTGTAAAATGGTATGCAGAGTATAAAGCTGTCTATAAGGCTGTTTGTTAAATAGTAGATATCATCTTTCGCTCTCCTAGTTCTCTCTCCTTCAAATCATCCAAAATCCTATATGACGTACTTTTATAGATAGCTGACATATACCATTGTACATACCCTTATCAGAATTCTGAGCTTCTTGGTAGATGTCGTCAGCCCAACCTATCTGGTTTCACTGTATTATGGCTAAGGGTCTTAGTTTGACTGCAAGCAATTATGCATCAATGTTGTAAAAAACAGTATACATCTGACAGACTGACGAGGTACCGCTAAGCGATTAATCGGAATTTATTGAACAATTATACACTCTCATTAATATATTTACTTTTATTTAGAAATAATTAGAAATAATTCAGTTACCCAATGTTATTGTAAATTATCTCTACAAAAAAATGTTTTACATTTCATTGCTTATACATCATCCAAAAGATATATACTGAAAGACCACATAGTTGATGAGTGTTCGACTGTATTTGAGTTAGGAACTTGATTTATTTTTAGCAATTGGATGATTATTGTATATCATTTTAGACATTGCTATATGATGGGTTTCGTTATTTTTGATAGTTGCAGGACAACGGTGATAGATTATGGTAAGGCGGAGGATGACCGGGACTAACCAATGTGCATCGGAGGTCCAGACGGTTGGAGATCGCCGGAGGATGACCGGAAACGGAGCCGTTGTAAGCCTAAAAGACAAGAGAATGGCTGAAATGCTAACATGGGGCTGCTTGGATTAAGAAGAGCCGTTGGATTGCGGTTTAGAGGATAGAGTAGTGGTCAAGTTAGCCTGAGTGAATCTTAACCCTTGATGAGGTTTCTTGAGGGCTAAGTTGTAACACCCCGGCACCCCGTGCCCCGAATGTTACACCCTCTAGCACCACCAGTTACGAATTTCTAAGAATAAATATTCGCAAAGCAAGCTAACAACTATGAGGTTGTCAAAATTATTAAAAATTTCGGCAACACCTCCCCTAAATCTAGGTCATCCACTCAGCAGGCAGAAAACATTTGCAGTATAATATCATTCTAGCAGGTCCTTAGTTAACCAATCACGCATTCTATAGGAAATTAATAAACTCCACCACATAATTATTACAGGACAGGGAATTTATTAAACATAACCGCAAACAACCTTTTACAAAAATTGTGCATGAGCTAGAATAGAACTATAATTGAGATGATGGAATGATGGTGATGCAACATGATTGTGTTACTACCCCCATCCATGCATGCCGGCTTCAAAACACCTACAAACATGAAATAACAAGCGTGAGTTCAAACTCGGCAAGTACGAGAATAATAAACCCAATTTATCGTAAGTAAAATACAAACTTAACCATAAGAGCAAGTAATGCAAATAAAACAATATCCGGACAATAAGCATTCATACCCATTTAAAGTAATAACTTGACCATACCAAAAATTACTGCAATCAAGCCATCATCTTGATAATAAAACCAATCAACGTAAAAGAGGCATCACGTGGCTATAAGTCACTACGTTTTCCGACTCAACCACCTCCTTTTTGCAACTCAAACTATTTTTATCACTTTTAGCTGAGTTCACAACTCGACTCCCCTCCACGATATTCATGCAACATAATTTGCACGGCGATGAAATGCGCTAACTCATCGAATTCGGTTCAACCTTCCTTTACCTTTACCGCAACCCACACTTGCAATGCTATGCAAAGCGATATGTTTCCATGCTCACATGCACTTTTCAACGAGTATACATTTCTCAGTCACATTCTCATTTATGCAATGCAATGCAATGCAATGCATCATGCCTCTTTGTATAGCACATACCGGTATTGCCGAGCACCACCCGTCGATGCGTGCCCTCAAACCCAACCATCCCGTGGAAGGGGCCTGCCGAAACAGGACTTGCCCGCTACCCAGTAGCGGGTCCTACGCTATCAGCTCCCATCCACGCCAAGGATGGGACTACGGGGTAGGATCTCTGAGCACTCCGGATTAGTCATATATTCCATATGACTTTCTCACCGACCTGGCTCGATGCACTTTTCATGAATGCACTTATGCAAATGCCATTCCCCACCTTCTTATGCATATTCTCCACATTCATAACTTTATGATCACAATTAACTTCTATACTCTTATAAATACCATACTCGCAAACTATGGCCACAATCCAGCCATTCTCATGATTTCAACATCCATATTAGCCTAACCATACAAATGAACATCATCAAGGTATAGTCACACCACATGCAAGATCAAACATGGCAATATCAATGTAACACACGGATAACAGTAGTATTGCGAAACATAAAGGCCTCCCTAAGCCCAACCACCACAATACACTTGCCACAATCAATAGAAATTAGCCCTGAACAGATAAATAGCAACGAATAACTCAATTAGGCACTCAGTTCGGTGTACTTACATCCAATCCCTTAACCATTTAATCATCATAAGCATTTGCATACCCGGAACCATTTTCTAGTTATAGCCAAGCAAGGCTTACCTCTTGCGTGCTCATCGGCAATTGAGTACGCTAAAAGCAAACAATCAATTAATCATCCTAGCCACGATCTAGGGAATGCACTTGCCTTAAACCGCGGGAAGTGGAGTGGCGCGCGAAGAAGAGGGCACTCCTCACGAAAATCGAAATCAAGCACGAGATACAAATTACCGACCAATCAACCAATCAATCGCAACCACGTAACCCTTAGCATCTAAATCCCCATGGTAGCTTTACTCAACAATGACTAGGGATAATACACCAACTTAAGCATACTTTGATTACCAATATAGATATTTACATTAAGCAAGCCCTAAGAATTCATATTCTTCAGATCAATCAAATGTATTTGTATATATACATATCTGCAGGCACACCAATGCAAAATTACAATAAAGCTTATGCTCAAGATCCCAACACATCTGTGCATATTCCTGTATGAATTTCTTGAGCCAAAGTATGAAGCATTAAAATGACAAAATCATGTACACTGTACGCTATTTCTTGCAAACAAAGGTTGCAATAATCAATAATACATGAGTACAGAGCATGGATCTTAGTTCAAATATTATCTTCTGAATGGATAATGTACATAGCCCTCTAGCACTAATCATCTCATTAACAGAGCAGAAATGTGTATATATATTTATAGATAGTGCTACACAGCTGCTCAACAAAGTTAACACATGAAGCTAGTAGCATACATGCAACCAATTCCAATTAGTATGCTAACTATCCTTTTTTTTTCATAAGCTTATCTCGAAATAAGAGAAGTATGGCCTAATAAGAGCACATCGACACCGATCAATTTGGAGTTTTATGCATCGGACAATTAACTCTAAGCCCTACCCTCTGATCCTAGCATAAACAAGTACCTCCCCTATAGAAGCACCAATATGTCGGGTTGCCCAAGCAAAACTCTCAGAGAGTAACATTTATGTGCCAAAATGAACAAGAATTTATGAACCAACAGATCAACCCCACCCTCTCATCAGTAAACATTGCGAATTTCCTCTTTAGCATTTCAACAAACACACGCATGCACAAGAACTAATCCTCAATTATACCTCAAAGCCAAATCCATGGAGGAAGGAGTGGAGCCGCCGCCGCTGCTGCCGAGTGGGAGGGAGGAGCGCCGGCAGCTGGAGCTTGGCCGGAGGGGCCCAGAGAAGGGGTGGCGCCGCTGCTGCTGCTACTCCGGTGGCTGCTGCTGCCGTTGTTGCCCTGCTGGGCGCCGGCAAGGAGAGCCAGGGGCTCTGCAACATTCGGCTGGAGGAGGGCGCTGCCCAGGGGAAAACCAGGGGAGAGGCGCCGGCCACTGGAGTTTCTCCTGCTGCTGCTGTCGTTGGCCAGGGGGAGGGCGCAGGGACTCGGCGGAGCCGGGAAGGCTGCCGGCCGGAAAAAGCAGTGAGTGCCACCAGGCGGCGCCCGGCAGGACTTCGGCAAGGATGGGCAGCGAATCGGCGAGGAACAGCGGTCTGGGCTGCGATCAGGCGGGGAAGAAAGGAGGCGTGTTGGCTTGAGGGAAAAAATCAGCAATAGTGAGAGCACTCCTGACCACACATTTGAGAGGAGAGAGAAGGTTAGGTGATAGGTGGAGAGGAAATTCCAAAAATACCCCTCCCAAACCTAAAACCTTACCCCTCAACCTCCCAGATAGACCAACCTCCTCTGAGAATACACCGACACCCGGCCCACCCAATCAAGGCGCAAAGGTTGGAGCGAGGGTTCGCGATATTACATAAGTAGAACTTATCCAAGGGTGGAGGATAACTCAATCTCAACCCTTGATGAGGTTACTTGATGGCCAAGTAGAACTCATCTAAGGGTGGATGATGGCTTAAGAGTAGTATAAATAGAGGGGTATGGGAAGTTCTCCCCTCTTGAAAGTTTTGTGTGCTCCTTTGAGTTTTGCCCACCTTGTTGTAAGGTTTTGTAAATCTTTCTTCAAAGAAATAAAATTTTACTTCCTTACTTTTCTGAATTTAATTTCAGCATTTATATTATATCTTAAATTCAGCATTTAAATTCCATAATTTAATTTTTTGCAATTTGCATTCTCACAAGTTGTATTTGCCTTCCATCGTTCTACTTGCTTATGATTCTTGTGCCGAGGATGTATGATTGATGGATGAATCTTCATCAGATCATATCCTCATCATCTAAGCAATCTTTTGCAAGAACTCGATCTCTTTGCTTAGTCTTTGAGAATTTTTTGTAGATCGCGTTTGAGGTTTTTATTTCTTGTGTTCTTATTTGCTGTGACAAGTGAGAGAATATCGAAGATCATTTTGATCATCACAATCTCACGAGCAAGTTTAAGACTAAAATTTTCTCTGTTTTATTCTTTTACGTTTGAGTGTTTCAAGTGAGGTTTTGGTAGGATTTATTGATTGGGGAAAAATTTAATTGTGATCATTCATCCCCCTCTGATCGCAACGTCAGTCCTTCATATACTATGAACACTATGACAAAATATTATTAAATAATTATTATTATAAACTAATTTACCGTACTTAGTGAATAAAATAAACTATTTTATGATTAAACGGAAAAAAGTATGATGAATCGGAAAACGTCTGATTAGTCGGGTTATGTGGTAAATTAATCATTTTACTGTGTTAATTGTACTCTGATTAAGCTATTTGTGACGATTTAGTCATCGTCACAGATTAATTGGCCGACTAGTCGGTCAAGCATATGTTTTTCATAACAGTGCTATACATTAGACGGTTTTATTATAAATCTTTAGGATTTGATCCGTGACCTCTCCGTTGCTTAAGCCTTAACAGCAAAGACAAAGAATGCGATCAAAGGAGGGAGCACGAAGCCTCAAACCTCATCTCTGTGTGTAATTGATCTTGTCTCATTCTTATTATATTTGGTCATTGTTTGTGCTTAATTATCATTTTTTTATATTCACCTCGATATTTATTCGAAGAAGAGCTTAACGTTCGTAAAGGATCCAAATATTCCAGGAAATAAAAGAATAACAAAAATTAGAAAACCACAAGCTTTTTTATTCAAGATAAATCGTCAAAGCACACGAACGAACCTCTACAAAGGATCAAGTAATGCAACATCAATACATCATGCATGACCACTCTTTCCACAGAAGGAAAACATCAAAAGAGCTAAGATGATAGAAGTTAATTTTCAAAAAGAATAGAGCAATCACATTTCACCGGAGACAAATATATCGTCACAGGAGGAGGTGACCCGAATATGGATGCAAGCTGATTTTTTTTTATTTTCATCACATATTTTCTTTTGAATTTTGACCAGGAGCTTTGACATTCAGTATAAAAAAAACAACACACGAGTTATATATGCACGCATACTCCGCATACACACGCACACACTCGCCCCTCGCGGTCGGCGTTGAGCAGCACTTGAACGCGGGCAGGTTGGCTGAGCTCTCGGCGAGCGACTCAGACAATTGAGCTGAGGCTCGACTGCTCATCTCATATTTGAACATCAATATATTATGCGGGAGCTGGAATCAGTATAAAACTCGTGAAGTTGACCACATATTTTCCATAAATTATGCAAGAAAAGAGCACGCAATGGAAATGTCGCTGAAGAAGGCGGTAAGGTGCCACTATAGCAATTCCAGCCAACAATATTTGACAGCTGTGGTTTCAAAGAAGAATATTTGACAAACTGTAACACCCGTCGATATTCATGTTAGAATGAACGACCGAGACGCTCTTCACATATGCAGACAAATGGATAAAACTAGGATTGTTTCCGCGGCGTGATATGTCATGTGCGTTATTTTTTTTATAGAAATAATTTTGTTTTTTTCAACAGCGTTTTTTTAGATTGTCGAGAAAACGCGTGGAACGGCTGAAAGAATACAAACGTAATTACGCTCTTTTTTTACATTTATCTGGGGTCCTCTTACGAAGGATCCGATACTGGGCTAAATTGAAAGGTCTTTTTCGTGAAAAATAGTTGGAATGATCTAAATGTGATTACATCGGTTTTTTTTTAAAAAAAATTGGCCGAGATAGAGAGGCGCGATGCGCTCGTAAAAATTTGACCGATTTTTTCTGCAAAAAATACAATTTTGTTTTCTCAATATATATATATATATATATATATATATATATATATATATATATATATATGGAATGTCTTAGGCCATTCGGTGGGCAAATTTCATTTCACGGTTTCAGTAGTGCCACATTATCTAAAGGGGTTTGAGTAGATAAATAAAATAAGGCCTCCCAATGCACAGTTTCATTTCGTGGTTTCATAGGCTAGCCATAGCATTTGATTGTTGTATTTTGTGATCAAATGTTTCATTTGGTGTAGTTTTATTCAGTTTCAGTGCGTGTGAATGCATGGGATGAAACGATGTGCTCTTAGTGCAGTTTCATTCGGTTTCTAATGTGTTGGAAACGGTGTGCACCCGGTTTCAACTAGATGAAACTCGTCTTCTCTCTCTCCTTGTAATTTTTTGCCATGTCACTATTTTTGCTGATGTGTCACCTCATTAGATGATAATGAAACTCTCACTGTGACGAGATTTGAGTAGATGAATGAAACAAGGGCCACAATGCACTGTTTCATAAGCTAACCATCGCATTTAATTGCAAGGCACAAGATTAGGCGAAGTTGGATGAAATGAAACTCTATAGCCCCCAGTGTTAGTTTCAACAAGTTTCATAGTCTTGGAAACAGTGTATACCTAGTTTCATCCTAATGAAACTTATTCCCTCTCTCTTTATAATTATTATGCCATGTCATCTAAATTGCTGATACGTCACATCATTTAATAGGACTGAAACTCTCATAAAACCTCCATTGGGAATGGCCTAAGCATCACAGCACTACGTAGCATCACCAGTGGGGTCCATGAACAATTAATGAGGTGATTGGTTCTGCATTCAGACACAGTCCTTCAAAATAATGCAGCATTGACTTGACTTGCAGGTTCATTGACTTTCGCGAAATCACCCCTAAGTTCTTGATGTTGCTGCAGGAATGTCCTAGAATTCGCGGTATGCGGTGGCAGCATTCGCTCCGACGATAACCGCTCGCTCGCTGCTGGTGACACTGGAGATGTAAGTCGTCCTTTTCTTTTGTCATGTTCGAGGCCAGAACAGAGAGATAACTAGCATCTTTTTTTTCAGACGGGGGGTGGGATCGGACCGTCCTCTTCATTCAAATTCAATTGCTCGATTTTTCTCTTCTCGTTCGATGAATAAAGGAAGCCAAGTATTTTGGCCCTTCAAACCTCACCTACGTACTTGTGTTATCAAGGCTGCATGCTTTGTGATCATTGTGTTGCCTATTTCGGTTGTGAATGTCAGACATTTGGTGTGCTTGCTTAATTTGTAAACTAATCTGGTTATACAACCTTGAAATTTGATGAACACGTACGTATGTATGCTTGTTTTCGTGTGCCATGCATCTTAGATATCTTTGGCTTTTTGTGCAGTAGTGTATAATTTCATGGAAACTACATTCTATTCCATTTACTAAGGAAAATGACACATTACACATTTTTTTAGTACATATATCTCAACCTTTTGATTTCTTTTCACACCCAATCTTACCCATGATCTACACCAACAACTTTTGATCTACACCATCCAACCGAGTGTTGTATACATGTATAAAAAAAAGTTGGGTCCTGTTTGGATGAGTGGTAATTCTTTGAAAGGTTTTAGAATTTAGTTTAAATTTGAACTAGATTATAAAATATTCCAAAGAAATACCCCTAATCCAAACACCCCCTTGGTGTGTATAGCATTACCGGTTTACAAGTATATTCAATCATCTGATTTATTTATTATCATATTTTTCTTGAATTAGTGTAGACAAAAAGAGTAGATTCAGAGTATCAATATATTTAGTCAGGTATAGCATGCAATACCATGGTTATGCACGCCAAATCTAATATTAACACTCATGGACTGAAGCATGAGCGACTAATGATCATGGACATGACGGACAACGGTTAAGGAAGACAGAGCCGTAATGCACAAAAGGTGAAGAACAACTGGAGCGCCAAATGGCTTGGGTCCATCCGCCCGAAGCGACGCAAATTCACGCAGATTTTGGCCTCCACCGACCCACTCGATCGCACGCATCATCCATCCACGAACGCACGGCGCGCTCATCAGAATCCCGAGCTTCCCGGTAGAGGTCGTCAGCCCAACCTGTATGGTTTCACTGTATTACGGCTAAGGGCCTCGGTTTGACTGCAAGCAACTATGACCGACAGACGTGATATCGTTAAGCGACTAATTATAATATGATCAATTAATCGAATTTTAACAGACAATTATGCATTCTAATTAATATATTAATTGATATTTAGAATTAATTAGAAATATTTTAGCTACCCAATGTTATTGTAAATCATCTCTACAAAAATTGTTTTATATTTCGTTGCTTATACTTCATCCAAAAGATAAATAATATGAACACTATGATACAATATTATAAACTAATTTATTGTACTTAGTGAATAAAATAAGCTATTGTTATGATTAAATGGAAAAATGGACGATTAATCGGAAAATGACTAATTAGTCGTATTATGTGGTTAATTAATCGTTTCACTGTGTTAATTGTACTCTGATTAAGCAATTTGTGACGGTTTAGTCACTGTCACCGATTAATCGTCGACTATTTGTGTAGGATCGATATATATTAAACTAGCAATCAGAGGGGGGGTGAATGATTGCGCGGAAGCTAAAATCAAATTTTTGATAATTTTTGAAACACCCTAATTCAGACTCAAATTACCTGATTCGGATTCGACAAAAACAGAGAAATATACGTCCACTAAAACAGTAATTCCTGAAGATCCCACTGTTAGATCAATGTGAAATTTTAACTGTAGAAACTAGATTAAATTTAGAAGCTAATACAACAAAAATCAGCTCGATCGGATATATGGATCTAAAGTTATTATCTTCGCAATTTTACTGAATCAGAGAATTGATCTTCAGACGCGGACCAAATAAAAAACAAACTGACACATGTTCACTAAAACAGTAATTACTGCAGATCTAACCGTTGGATTGATGTGAAATTTTAACTGTAGAAACTAGATTCAATTTCCAAATTAACACAATAGAAGTCTGCTTGATCGGATTCACGGATCTAAAGATAATACCTTCGCAATTTTACTGTATCAATAATGACGAAAATTAATCTAACACTAATTACGAGATTAATCAGGATTTATGAAGAGTTAACTAACCAAACTTTTCAGATCAAACACTTGATGCCCTAGCAGGGTTTTGAATAGAACAAATCAAAAATATTATGATGAAATTATGAATCAATCTAAAAATAAAATAGACATGTAAACGAAGAGCAAAAATAAAGAAAAGATTACCTACGCATCGACTTAAAAACTTGATTTTTATTGCCGAGATGTGTTCATAAGAAAAATTCCGTAGGGAAGAAATCACGTCACAAGCGCCGATCTTCTAGTCGCTGGAAATTCATGCGAGGAAGTCAGCCACCAGGGAAACCAATTAACACATCAACAAAACAGCCTCCGGCCGACAGCACTTTTCGACCCTGTCGCCGAGCACCTCCTTAATCACCTTGCACAGCCCATATCGCAGGAAAGCCAGCCGCTGAGAGCTCAAAAAAAACGCCACTAGCAAAGGAATCAAAATGCCAGACGCCAATGCTTAAAACTTCTAGTCGCAAGTTACAAAGACGTCGTACAGCCAGAGCTCTCCAGCCGCCAGAACCACCGACGCAAGAATTGCATGCATGCAACGATCAAGCTAGCACACAGGAACTTATCTAGTTGCAGTCCTTATCACCAAGGACAAGCACGCATGCATTGAGCAAAAAACGTCCAGCCGCAATGTTTTTTTCTTCTCAGCCGCCGGAGGAAAAAACAATAGACTTGTTGATTGTTTCTCTACAGGGTCAAATAAGCTAAACCCTAATATATATCTTCTTAAATACATGCATGCATATTCACCTGGCTCAAAACACATAGCTCAATATATGCATACAACCTAAAATTCACATATACACGCGTACAGCCCACCTGCCGCACTCACGTGACTAACCAGCCTCCGTGTGCACCGTTCTCTAGCCCGAACGTCCCGCATGGCATTCTCGACCACCAGGACCTCAATTCCTCCCTGAACCTAGTTCCGAACCTCAGTTCCTCCATGAACCTAGTTCCGGTCCCGTCATCGACCACGTTCGCCCTCGAGCAACACCTGCACACGAACAAACAAGAAACGAATCTGACCACAAGTCCACGACTTGACTCAAAGTCAATCCATGCAACCACTCACACGAGTGCATTGCATCAAGCAAAATCATTAACATGCTATCACAACATATCAATTAATTAACTGAAACAACATATGCACGAACACCACACATGTCATAATCACAACCGCTTTGCAATGCCAATTTCATCATTAAGCCAATTTTTCAAGACATGATTTCACAATCTCCTCTTGATGAAAACATTGGCAACACCATTTAGAACTGAATATTGGCATTCACTTCACAAGAAAAGTTTTAAGAAATTTTATTTTAAAAACAAAAAGCAAAGTGAAAAGAAATCATGAAAATCTGAAATCTGCAATGTTAGAATTAATAGAAAATAAATATACAAGATTTTGATCTTAAAATTTTATACACAAAATTCTATCCCATATAAAAGTCTTTCAAAAAATTTTCAAAATTTTTGAATCCATCTTCATCCTCAATAAAATAAAAACATAAGTGAACAAATAAAGCAGTCAACATTGTCAGAATTGTTATAATTTTTCTGTAAGAGGTATTAACCTGAAAATTTTACAATAGGGTAAGAACTATCTCTAGATAACTCAGTAAAATTTTGAAAAATATCCAATCATTAATGCTAGCTCATTCATTGCGCTTGCCCTAATGCTGTCTAGTCTGCTGGAAATTGTTAGTCTTCTATTTCACTGACAGTGGACCCGACAGCCCTGCTCAGCTTTCTTCCTCGCCAGCTCCGCTTGCCCATGCTGCCTGTGATCACAGCCATGCCTTGCGCCATGCCCTGGCAATCGGTCATAGTTGTCTTAACTGCCATAGCAAATCAACTCAGCCCCCTGTCACTGCCGAATCACATCGCCATCCATGCCTCGGCCGCTCCGACGCATGCCCATGCCCAGCCTTAAGCCATCCCAAAACAATAGTTCAATGATCCCAAGCAATCTCAAAATTGGCTCTTGTTTTCCCTGCCTCGGCCAAATCTCTCGCCACTGCCATATCAAGCAACCTTGCAGCATCTCTGAGCAACCTTGGCTTCTGTCACCCCCAGCCAGCTCTGCTCTTGCCATATCTCTGTCACGGTGAGTGCCTCCAAGCAAAACTCCTACCACGACAAGTGAATGGCGATCAGAACGCTGCCATGACCGAGCGTCTCCTTCTCTAGTACCCGCGCACAAGCTCCACCACAAGGCCAACCAAGCTCGCATGTTGTGCCGAACCACTTCACTACCCGTTTAAGCCCCCAAACCACACCCCAAGCATCTGCATACCCACTTGGGACTTCACCAACCGAAAGTGCCTGCAAAATCCTTCGGCGCTGCCTTTCAACATTGCGCCAAGTCTCCAATCAAGAGCTTCAGTGAATGAAAATCAAATTCACTTGGCATGAAACATCCATAGGCATCACTAATCCTAGTACATGCTTCATTGTCATCTTACTTCACGCAAAAACTTACCGCTCTTCAATCTGGTAAAATTTGAAGACCAAAATCAATCAGATTTGAGAGATATGAAAATAATAAAATACCAAACAGCAGCATATATTATCTTTTACTATAAAAATAATATTTTACTATGAAAAATTCTCAAGAAAATTACCACACATAGGGAAGATGTGATTCTACAATTTTGTAAAATTTGAAGACCAAATCAATTAAATTTGAAAGATATAAAAATAATAAAGTATTAAACAGCAGCATATATTACCTCTTACTACCAAGAAAACAACATTTTACTGCCTATTACTCAATGCGTTACTGCATGTTGTATACAGCAGCCTCATGGTGTAAAATTTATGAAATTATAAGTAAAAGTTTTCAAAAATCCCAAAAAATTAGTATATGTAGGGTAGGTGAGTTTCTACAGGTCTACAAAATTTGAAGATCAAATTCAATCGCATTTGAAAGATATGAAATTGACAAAGCACTAACAATGAAAAATCACTAATTAGCCAAATTTGCCTTTTTCATATCTTTTAGCTGATATTTATTTTCGTCTTCAAAATTTATAGGGTTATATAATTTCGTCTCCCCTATCTATGGTAATTTTTGAAAATGTACTTATGGTTTTCGTGAATGAGAACTTAGTTCTATTTGTTGGACCTACAGTAAATATTTGGAAAAATTTCAAAAAAAATTACCACACATAGGGTAGATGAGTTTATACAATCTTGTAAAATTTAAAGACCAAACTCAGTTGGATTTGAGAGATATGAAAATAACAATGTGCCAAACAGTAGTGTGTACTATCTTTTACTGTCATAAAAATAATATTTTACTATGAAAAATTCTCAAAAAATTACCACACGTAGGGAAGGTGAGATTTTATAGCCTTGTAAAATTTAAAGACCAAACTCAATTGGATTTGAGATATATGAAAATAAGAAAGTGCCAAACAACATCATATACTATCTTTTACTATCAAGAAAATACCATTTTACTTCCTATTACTCAAGGTGTTACTATATGCTGTGTAAAGCTATTGTTTAACACCTTGTTTCAGTATGGTAACATTTGGTGTAATAGCTCATAACATGTCATTTGTTTGTATAGTAAAAGGCAACATATCCAATGTTTTCTAAAATTCATAAAAACACATGTACATATTTTGAAAAATTTTCAAAAAATTACCATATGTAGAGGATGTGTGATTCTTCTATCCTAAAAAATTTGAAGACCAAAATCAGTCTCATTTGAAATTTATGGTTAAATAAAAAAGGAATAGATTCATGTACAAACAAGAAGTGGCATTTATTAGTCATTTACTAGTTGGATTTAGTACACTGGACAGATGCACTAATTTATTGCTTGCTAATTAATGCCACGAAGTGGGCTCGATCAGTATGGAGCATCTTTTCTACTCCCGGGAGTAATTACTCCCTATGCCGTATCTCACAACGTATGTGGTATCTCGTGTGACGGAGGGTATGTACGCGTATTATACGAGTATATAAGATCATCTAGGTGGTAGGTACATTTTTCAGAGGTGGTATGTATATTTTTTGGACATACTCCTTTTTATATGCGTATATGAAGGTATTTGCAAAATACGCTAAAAATCATAGACTCCCTTGCAATTTTTTCATGTGGCTCACATTAGAGTATCTTATAATTAGTGTATGAGTATACCCAAAGTGATAAACGAGTATTTCAAGCTCGTTTAGATAGTATTTCAGAGATGGGAGTAACTACACCCGGGAGTAAAAGATATTTTTCCTCTCTCCATATATATATCTTCAATGGGGTCCATGAACAATTAAATGAAGTGATTGGTTCTGCATTCAGGCGCACTCCTTTAAAATAATGCAGCATGCTGGACGACAATAATCGAGACCTAGACGAACCGCAATTAAGCTTCATTTTTTTTGATAAAGGATAACAATCTGGTCTCTGCAATTGCACACAACCGAGGTTTACAAAGGCCATAGCCATGATTCATGAATAGATAAAAACAGCAAAGGGAAAGGGAATTGAGAATTAAAAGCAAAGTCTATAATTGCTCCTCCATCCAGCCTTAGCAAAAATATCTAAAGCCACGACCTCCATTGCCCTGCTTGCCAATCGGATGAGTTCCCTGTTGTTGTCATCTTGCAATAGCGCCCGTAACCGCAGCCGATATGTTCCTTGAAAATAACACTTGCATAAAGTAGGAATATTGTTTTCTCTCAAAGATTAGCTCATTCGAAAGTCGCCAAATAGCCCATAGAAGAGCACACCCCCCACTAAAATCAGTTTTTGTTCGCACTTATCTATGCCTGTTAACCAACTATCAAGCATATGAACAATAGATTTGGGCGGCGATAATCCAGTTGCAACGCTCACAATTCGCCAAATTGTCTGAGAGTGATGGCAATCAAAAAATAAATGTTGAATTGTTTCATTACAATTACAGAAACAACATTTCAGATTCCCCTGCCAAGACCTTTTAGCTAGATTGTCTTTTGTTAAAAGAACTCCTCGTTGTAAATACCAGAGGAAAATTTTAATTTTTAAAGAAACTTTCAATTTCCAAATGACCTGACAGGTGAATGGGGTACCCTGGTTCATGAAATACCCATACATAGACCGAACAGAGAACTGCCCATTTCTATGTAAATCCCAGTGAACCTTGACTTGCAGCTAGGTTCTTCGTTTCTTGATGACTTCAACAGCACCAAGACTAGCATCCACCACTCAACAAGCCATGAGACAGCTTTGATGTTTACAGATTCAGAAACGCACGAGGAGGACATCGATCACAAGCCAAGCATCGAATCTCGCCGGATCAAAGCTATTAGAAGGCAGGTGTGTCGCATCTTTAACGATGTCTCATATTTATCAACCCTTGCTCCCTCTTATCTTTGTGTTAATTATGTGCGTTAGATAGATTAATTGTAAGGAGAAAGGGTTTGGTGGGCAGGGGAAGGGGGTGGTGTTCGGTTATTTCACCTTTCCATTGGGTTAGTAGAGTTTATGTGTTTTGGGAAATGCTACTAGCAGAACGGATTAATACATTGTATGCTTACTTCATTTCGCAGATGGTGATTCTATGATATATATCGAGGAAAATATGGAATGAAACTAAGTTACCCACAACTAACACATTAGCCAACTCTCAGAGCGTAATGGCAGAGACTGTGATTCTTCTAGCAATTGAAAAGATCGGCATCGCTCTGGGGAACGAAGCAGCAAAGCAAGCCAGTGCTAAGTTTGCAAAGCTCCAGGGCAGCATGGGTCGCGTTATGACGGAGCTTCGTATGGTGCATGCTTTTCTCTCTCAAATGGACATTCGAACCCGCAACAATCAAGTGTGTCAGGTTTCCCAAGCTTGTGAACACCGGCGCTGGAACAAATGAAACTTCACCAGAACTGAAACGAAAACACAACGAGAGGAAATACAGAGACAAATACTTGTGCTGTAATCTTGCAACAGCTTCCAGTTCTATATTGCTATTTAAAGTGAATACAAATAACAGAATGCATATACATGAAAGGCTAAGCATACTTCTCGCTTATTCAGATCACGCCCTTTCCGGCGGACAGTACGACGTGGGAAATAATCAACGTAATCAACGTAAGACTCGGACATCTCCTAATGCATGCACTAATGCAATACTAACATGCAACACGGACCACAAGTTTTACTGGCCAACAAAGTGTATCAAGCTTGGTTGGAGGAGGTGCACAAGGCAGTATATGTGATGGAGGACATGGTGGATGAGTACCAACAACTTGTTGGTCAGAAACAAGATGTTGGATGGAGATTCTACCTAGAGAAAGGGTTAAGAAAACCAAAAGATCTGCTATCATTGAATAGGATAGCTTCAATGGTGAAGGAAACTGAGGACAAACTCATACACCTATCTCAGACGAAAGAGCGATGGGTTCCGACGATGAACAATGGGGATATTACCAACTCCAGTTACATCGTGCAGAAGTCCCATGATCTAGCAAGCATTTCACATTCCCTTGGTGAAGAAGATCTCGTTGGGATTGAAGATAACAAGCAAACACTTATACAGTGGCTGGGAGATGATGAGTTGGCACGTTCTGTAATAGTTCTGCATGGCATGGGAGGGCTCGGGAAAACGGCACTAGCGGCTACTGTCTATAAGAAGGAACGAGAGAAATTTGATTGCCATGCATGGCTCTCCATCTCACAAAGTTACACTAGAGAAGATGTCCTTAAAAGATTGATCGTCGAGCTTTTCAGAGAGAAACAGAATCTTCCAAGTAACATTGCCACCATGGAAATGACAGCCATTCAAGAGACATTAAGGAGGTTTTTTGAAGAAAGGAAGTATTTGATTATATTGGACGATGTTTGGACTCCTGAAGTATACACTGACCTGTTTCGAGCACTCACTTCAAATCTCAAGGGGAGCAGAATAATAATCACGACACGGATTGCTGATGTAGCTCACCTTGCTTTTCAAGACAGGATACTGACACTAGAACCCCTATCAGAGGACGAGTCATGGGAACTCTTTTGTAATAAGGCTTTTCTAGATCATGAATGTCCTGCAAAACTTGAGGCTTTGTCAAAGCAAATAGTGGGCAAATGTGAAGGTTTACCCCTTGCGATTGTCTCTATCGGTAGTCTCTTGTTTGTGCATGACAAGAACACAGAGGAATGGAAGCGGATACATGATCAGCTAAGCTGGGAGCTAATTAATAATCCAAGGCTGGGTCACGTAAGAAATGTTCTGCATTTGAGCTACATATACCTTCCTACATACTTGAAGAGTTGTTTCCTACATTGCAGCTTATTTCCAGAAGACTATCTTTTCCATAGGAAGAAGCTTGTACGGCTGTGGATAGCAGAGGGTTTCATCGAGAATAGGGGCCGGAGCACGATGGAAGAAGTGGCAGAAGGCTATCTAAATGAATTGGTTCATCGAAACATGCTACAACTTATTCGGAGGAACCCATTTGGTAGGATAAAAAGATTCGGAATGCATGACATCGTGCGAGAGTTGGCAATCGATTTGTGTCGTAGGGAATGTTTTGGTGTCACATACGAGGAGGATAAACACGAGGTATCTGATCCTGATGAGAAGGATGGACACCGATTGGTAATACACAAACTAAAGAAGGGTATTCATCTGTCTAGTTCAAGTGAGCACCGCCTCCGATCCGTGATCGCATTGGATAGAAGCATGCCATCATCCACTCTAGTACCTTCGATTGCGGAGAAGTCAAGATATATGTCAGTGCTAGAGTTGCGGGATTCAAAGGTGAAGCTGCTCCCAAAGTCCATCGAGAAGCTTTCCAACTTATTGACACTGGACCTATATAGATCTGACATACAGGAGCTTCCACGAGGGATTGTCAAACTGAAGAAGCTTAGGCACTTATTTGCTGAGAAAGCGAGCGACTGTTCTGGTTGACATTTTCGGTGGGGCAATGGTGTGTGCATCCCCGAGGGTCTTGGGAACCTAATAGACCTACAGACGCTACAAGCATTGGAAGCGCAGGACGAGTGTATTAGACATTTGGGAGAGCTGAGGCAAATGAGAAGCATCAGGACATGGAATGTGAAGGAAAATTACTATGAACCCCTCTGTAAGTCTCTCGTTCAGATGCAGTTTTTGACGACCTTGCATATTACAGCAAGCGATGAGAATGAATTTCTCCTGTTGAGTGCTTTGAACCCCCTGCCTCCAAACCTGCAAAAATTACGTTTGAGTGGATGATGGGCGGAAGGGATCTTGGGCAAGTCTACTCTCTTCCAATCTGCCGTGCAAAATCTGTATTCATTAGGTCTATTTTGGTCCCAGCTGAGAGAAGACCCCCTGTTGTCCCTATGTCGGTTGGTAAATTTGACAGAGCTATATTTCTTCAGAGCATACAACGGAGAGCAACTGGTATTTCTCACTGGCTGGTTTCCCAAATTGAAGGATCTCTGTTTAATAGACCTGCTAGATCTGAAGCGGCTAGAGATACACCAAGGTGCAATGGCGAGCCTGGAAATATTAGTACTAGCCAACCTCAGAAGCATGACTGAGGCTGAGGTCCCACCTGGCATTGAGTTCCTCGTGCCCCTCCAATACCTAGACTTTCGTGAAATCACCCCTGAGTTCTTGGCATTGCTGCAGGAATATCCTAGAATTCGCGGTATGCGGTGGCAGCATTCGCTCGCTGCTGGTGACACTGGAGATAACTAGCATCTTTTTTTATGTCCAGTTATTGGCAGAAAAATCTTTTTTGAGATGAGGGGTGGGAGGGACACATGAAGTGGATCGGATCATCCTCTTCATTCAATTGCTCGCTCAAAAAGCCAGTTAAATCAGTACTTGTGTTATCAAGGTTCTCCTTGCTTGTTTTCCCCACTAGCTAGGTTGCATGCTTGTGATCATCGTGCTGCCTATTTTGGTTGTGAATGTTAGACATTTCGTGTGATTGATATTGGGCTGTGATAATGTTGTCCAGATACTCGTGTGGTTTGCTTAATTTGTAACTTTTCTGGTAAATTTTATGAATAGGTACGTATGCTTGTTTTTGTGTGCCATGCATCTTAGAGTAAGTACAATAACAAAGCCCACTACTTACTCCATCTTTCATCCATATCATCTAGAGTAAGTACTAAAATCAGTTTGTACAATAGCTATCTCTAAAGGTTGGCTCAAGATGCTGTGCAATAATTATCTTTTCTCTCTTGTACATAACTAACCTACTTAGGGGGGGGTGAATAGAAGGTTTTTAAATTTTTCTACTCTAATTTCAAGTTGCAAGATCGCTAAGCACAAATTGCAATTTTTAACACTTTAATACCAAGCACTTCTAGTGATCACTAAATTATCCCAACTACCCAAGTATTCCAAATACAATTCTATACTAAGCAAGATGCTCAAATTGCTTGAATTGTAACTTCACTCAAGAGAATAAGAAATGCAAACCACAATAGATGAACACAAGGATTTATCCCGTGGTCTTGGAGTCTTGCCGGTCTCCCCTACTCCATGTTGAGGTGATTTGAACTTCTTCAAGCTGGCTCCACCCACTTGAGTCTTCCTCGATCACTTGTAGTAGCTCTTCCTCACTCCGGGTAGGTGAGATCCTTGCCTTAACAACGATTGGGCCTTCATATAAGCTTCTTCGTGAAGATAACCGACACTACCTTCCTCCAAGCTGTCTAGGAGGCGGCAACCTCCAAGAGTAACAATTTTTGACGTTTACTTGAAGTCGAATTAAGTGTCTAAAGGCTCACACTAAATACAACACTCAAATTTTCTCCTCACTTAGTCTAAATGAGAATTGAATGCACTAAATAGAGGAAAGTGCTTTGCTAGAGCTCAAGTATCTTCAATAATGGCCAAGAGTTGTTGTAGAATGTAGGTGGAGGGGTATTTATAACCCCAACCAACAAAACTAGCCGTTTGAGCTCGAAATCCTGACCAAGTTAGGATTTCCAGTGCTACCGCCCATGTAGGACCGGTAGCATCGGGCTCCATCCTCGTGGGTGCGTCAGAGCATTTAATGCTTTGATAGTGGCCGTTGCGCAGTGAGTCTGGTGCTACCGCCCAACTGGGACCAGTAGCACTGGGCTTCTATTTTCTTTTTTGGCCGAAGAGTGTACTCTCTAGAATTTTTATACCGATCTTTTAGGCCGGTGCTACTGCTACCCCCGATAACCTTGAGCTGCATGGTGATAGCACCAACCAAAATTCCAAAAATACACCCTCTTGGATTTGATGCCTTTGGGCCAAAGGCTGGTGCTATCTGCGCCCCAGTAGCAGGGCTACCATGGTGATATACACCACTGCTTGACCCAAAATGGTGTGCCTCTGGAATTTTTACACCGGGCATTGGGCCGGTGCTACCGCTTCTGATAGCACCGGTCTACCATGGTAGTAGCACCTGACTAGTCCCCAAAGAACCCTCTCGATTTTACACACCACCTTAGGGCGGTTTGCAGTGCTACCATGTCCCAAGAGCCAGGGATAGCATGAGCGGTAGCATCGGGGTTCCAGGGGTTTTCTTTGAGGCTTATCAATGTTTATAAAAATGAATTCCTATGTGGCAATACATGAGTGTAATTAATTGATTTGAGCCTTTAGATCTTAAGACGACATCAAGATAACGTCAAAACCCCTCTTAATAGTACGGCCCTATTTCTAATAATCCTATCTTTTTTCCAAACTCCGAGATTGGTAAAATGACCAGAAAAATATCCTTAGATTTTTACCTTCGTCACTTGATTGATAATTTGATCTTCTTTTGCACCATTCCCATGCTGCCATGATCACCAATCCTTGAGACTAACCTATTTCAATATACTCGACAAAAATGTTAGTCTCTTAAACATGATTGTCATTAATTACCAAAACTATGAGAGACTTTTTGGGGCCTAGATGCTTTCAGCGGCAGCGCAGCAGGCAATGTGGGGGTGGGGTGAGCGACGTGGTAGGCAACATGGGGGCAGGGCGAGTGACGCGGTTGGCAACGCAGGGGTAGGGCGAGTGACGTGGCAAAGTGGCTCAGGTAGGGTAGCGGCTCGGCACGGAGGCAACACCCGGGCCATGCGAGCAGTGTGGCAAGTGGCTTGGGCGGGCATCAGTCAACAATGTGGTAGCCAGCAGGCAGCGCGGGTCCACGGGCCCACCCATTAGAAAATTTCTAGTTCCGCCACTGGTGTCATGCAAGGATTCACATCGCTGGCGTGCATGTGCATGTACGTGCAGCGTGCGTATGATTGCGATCGATTCCACCCTGAACGACACAAATTCACGTAGATTTTCGCCTCCACCTACTCACACGCATCATCCATCCATGTACATATGGTACGCTTAGGACATATACAGTGGTATAGACAGTGGCTCTCTGTAATACATCTCTATATCATCTATAGATAGGACTAAACACAACTTATACAATAGATTATCTATATTGATGTCTGTAATTATCTCTCATACAATTAATAGACTGTCTGTAAAATGGTATACACAGTATAAAACTGTCTATAAAACCATTTGTTAAATAGTAGATATCATCTTTCGCTCTCCTACTTCTCTCCTCCACATCATCCAAAGTTCTACGTAGCATACTCTTATAGACAACTGACATATACCATTATGCATACCCTTATAAAAATTCAGAGCTTCCCGGTAGAGGTCGTCAAACCCACCTGTCTGGTTTCACTGTATTATGGCTAAGAGCCTCAGTTTGATTGCAAGTAACTATGCATAAATGTTGTAGTCTGACAGACAGATGGGTACCGCTAAGCGATTAATCGTAATATGACCGATTAATTAGAATTTAATGGATAATTATGCACTCTTATTATTATATTTATTGATATTTAGAATTAATTAGAAATATTTCAGTTACCCAACGTTATTGTAAATTATCTCTACAAAAATGTTTCACATTACATTGCTTATACTTCATCCAAAAGATATATACTATTTACACTATGACACAATATTATAAACTAGTTTACCGTACTTAGTGAATAAAATAAGCTATTTTTATGATTAAACGGAAAAATGTATGATTAATCGGGAAACGACTAATTAGTCGGATTATGTGGTCAATTAATCGTTTCACTGTGTTAACTGTACTCTAATTAAGCTATTTGTGACGATTTAGTCACTGTCACCGATTAATCGGCCGACTAATCGGTCCAAAGTTGTTGCAACAACCAACTAAAACATGCAACTCCCCACCCAAAAAAACAGCAATTTGTTAGTACATGCGACTTTGCAACAAAGTTATTGCGAGAACACAGCTATCACATTTCACCGGAAACATATATATCGTCATAGGAGGAGGTGACCCGAATATGGATGCAAGCTGATTTTTCTTTTATTTTCATCTCATATTTGAATATCAATATATTATGCAGGAGCTGGAATCAGTATAAAACTCGTGAAGTTGACCATATATATTTTCCATAAATTATGAGAGAAAAGAGCACGCAATGGAAATGTCGCTGCAGAAGGTGGTAAGGTGCCACTTGATTTCATAGCAATTCCAACCAACAGTATTTGAAAGCTGTGGTTTGAAAGAAGAATATTTGAAAACTGTAACACCCGTCCATATTCATGTAAGAATTGACGACCGAGACGCTCTTCACACAGATAGATAAAATTCGGCACCAAACGCAAGCGACAGAACTGTCATGCATTTTGTCCACGTTATTTGGGATTTATCTGCAGAGAACTGCCCTGACTCATGAGTTCTACACGATCTACTGCTCTGCAAAAGAACAAGTGAAGAAACTGACAGTTTCACCACAGCCATGGTCGTGCTTTTTCCACTGGAAAGGAACAGTGTACTCCTCTTCAAAATGCAAGCTGAACTATGAATATTGCTGTCAAATTTAGTAATATATACAGCTAAGTAAAATGGAGGCAGAATAAAAAACCAATAGCGCAAAAGGTCAAAAGCAACTCACGACACAGCACACACCCGGGATGATGACCAAGCATTTGTACCTGACATCTGTAATTGTAATTGTCGAATGTGCAACACCTTATGCAACCAAAATAATTTCCAAGGTAATGAAAATCAGTCTGAACCCTTTTATTTGATGGTATATCTAAAGCCACTAATCTGTAAAACCATCAGCAAGGCAGCCCTTTTATTTGGCGGCAATGGCAGAGGCACGATGGAGCAGAGCTTTTGCTGGGGAATGGAATGGAGAAGGCACAGGGCAGGTGCAGGGAGCTGGCCAAGGACTTGGGTGGGCTTAAGTAGGCTCGGGGAAGTGGCATTGGCACAGGGCTCGTGATCGGGGCATTGGGCTCCAAGAGCTTCCTCAACTCGTTCCCCATCCGAAAAATTGAGGAATCTGTATATGCACAGTAAAAATCTTTCGCTCCAACAACTTCCTCAACCGGCTTCTCATTTTTGCGTATTGGAGAGAGAATCTCTATTTCTCAGGAACATCTCTCCAATCCCCATCCCATTCTCTATCACGCCTGAGGCAACCGTCGGTAGCTCCTGCGCCCGCGAGGAAGGCCAGGAGGCTAGCGTCGAACCTATCGACTTCTTCTGCTGATTAATCCTTTCCTTCAGATGTTGCTTTGGCTGCACTGGCTGTGGAGGCAAGCAGACGCGGGCTCGCAGCAGCGACGGTCAGGGTGAAGGTGCTCTTCTTCGTCTGCGCGCGGGACCTGATGGGCTTCGCGGAGTCCTCGCTGGAGGTGCCGGCGAGGAGCAACGCTGGGGAGTGCCTTGGGCAGGTGCTGATCGAGTTCCCCAAGCTGGAGGAGATCCGCCACTCCATGGTGCTCGCGCTCAAAAAAAGAAATTTGAGTGTTCTATTGTTTCTATTGTTGGATGCAAAGTAGAATTGGAAGCAACTCAGCCGGGTGTGCCACAGCTTGGCGCAGCGCAATTGCGCCGCGCCGGGCGGAGGTGGTGAGGTGGGAACCTGGCGGATGGGCTGCCCGGCTGCGCCAGGCACACCCGAGAACCGATGGCGGCGCGATGGACGGCGGAGAGGCGCGACTAGGAGCTGCCGCTGTACATCATCACGGGGAGCCCACGGCTTCATCGCGGATGCCGGAGAGGGACAGCCCAACGGAGCACATCCTTGTCTTCTGCAACACATGGAGCCGCAAGGCCGAGGAGCTTGCCTCCATCATCTGGCTCAACCGTAAGTAATCCGGTTTCTTCTTCTGACATGACAACCCAAGTCCCGCGATTTTCCTATTGTCGTGTTTTCCAATTCATGCTTTCAATCATGACCTAAACTGGATTTCGCTAATCCAACCCGTTGTGGTATGCTAGGCAAAATAAAACCAGATCTTATTGGAAGGACATTGTCACGCAGACATAAATAAAAGATGATTCTGGGTAGGTCTGTGCTGTGGAATTGGTATTTGGTTGCGACAGCTACTTTGTTTGCCACAGCTACATGTTGTAATTGCTCCACAAGTCAGTTCAGATAGTGCTAATGTAACCACCGCTTTAAGTTGATTTCACCCTGATGTCATTCAGTTAACTCATCAACTAGTTTATTTTTCTCCATGGGAGAACTAGTTTTCTTTATGCATGCAATAAATAATATGATTCAACAAAGCTGATCCATGATTTACTTCATTTGAAACCTGCAGCCATGTAACGAGGATTTTTGGTTCTTCTCTGGGGAACTTATGGTCAATAATAAGTGTATGTTTTGAGAAATTTTGTAAACGCAGCTGTTATTGAGCACTTAAACTTTCAGTTCTTAATTCATATGTACTCCATTCATGATTTCCTTCTCTGTTGGTGACGAAATGTAGGACTTCATTGCTTGGTATGTTCAGTGGAATATTTATGATTGATAGACATGGTTTATTTCAAGTTGACAAACCAGAGTGTCAATTAGTTCTACCCACTACCCAATTCATGGAGTGCTTGCTTGCTATGTCTAATTTTGATTTCTTGAAATGCTTTTATCTGAGGTAGTAGTTGCGCAGGTTTGCATGTCTTTTTCTTGGTCGTTGGAAGTAACGCTTCCAACTGCAGTCTTACTTTGGTGTAATCCAGAAATGCCTGAACTGGATTGTCACAACTCCTAGATCCTGTGCAATTATCAATACAATACATACAACCTGGTTTGTGTTTTTGCAACCCAGTTCATGATGTACTGTTTCATCAAGGGAGAGTAGGGTAAATGTCTGCATAGCTTTACATTCATGGATAGAAAGCAGCCTGCATGTTTTGTACTTATGATTTTCATGCCAGATTGTTGTGCAAGTGTTCTCTCAATTCCTAACTTTTTCCTTGGCATTTTCTTTTTGGTTTTGTAGAACTTAACAAGTTTCAGTTTTTCACCATAATGGTTATCTGCATTAGATGGTCTGTGAATAAAGTGAACATCAAAAGAATGGAGTCATAAACTTTTTCATTTAAAGATTCCCATTACAATACATATAAAATATAAATTAGTATATAACTGAAACACTACTGAATTAGACCCCTCCATAACGCTGCCATAAGTGCTCCACTAGATCGTTTTGAAGCTGGTGGTGAGTTTGTTTGTTCTGAATGGAATGATGACTTTGAATAAACTCAAAGAGTTCAGGTGTATGTTCGTGTGACACCGAAACTGTTTCTCCCATTCCTTCGTAGTTGCCTCTTGAGCTTAGACGAAATATTTCTTCTTATTCCCTTGGGGAGCTGGTATTGTCTTCACAAATGTTGGCCATGCAGGATATATCCCATCTGCAAGATAGTACCCTATTGTGTAATTGTGACCGTTGATAATATAATTCACTTCCAGCGCTTGTCCTTCTGCTAGCTTTGTGAAGGGAGGGGAACGGTGAAGAACATTAATATCATTGTGAGATCCTGGTAAACCAAAAAAGGCATACCAAATCTATAACACCCTGACTTCCTACGGAGTCCAGAATGCTACTAACTCCCGATTTCACCAAAAATTTCGGCAGCACCTCCTCTAAAACTATGGACATCCACTCAGCAAACAAAAGAACAATAACAGTCATAATATCATTCTAGCAGGTCCTTAGCTAATCAATCGCACATCCAACACATTTAATAAACACCACCACGACGGAAGACACATTACAACCGCATTAATTACATCCAACTTAACAAATCGATTAAGTAGAATTGTTGGAGACCGAAGTCGTGTACGTGTTACTACTCCCAACCCGACGAGCCAGCTTCCAAGTACCTAAAACAAGAAAACAAACAAGCGTGAGTCCAAGACTCAGCAAAGTGCAATCAAGTATGGAAAGTAATGAATTCGACTAGAATATAAATGCTTCAAGACATAAAGTAAAAGTTTCTTTAATTGATATCCGTAAATAAAAGAAACGGTTGAATTCATATACAACCAAACATAAGAGCACAACTAATTCATCTTTTGACATAACCAATACTTAAATTGAAAGCATCCAGTTAAAGAAATAGAAACTAACCCCACTTACCCCATCCAACTCGGAAACATAAATAAACTTTACTCATGCCTCAACAATCGTTTCAGGATCATTCCACGACTCAATACTTAACCTGTCATTTCCATTCTCATCAATTAACATTTACCAAATGCAATACACAATGCAATGCTTTTACGTCCTCATTCTTTCTTTCTCGTGAATCATAAAATGAATGCACCATGCATGCTCATAATGCACATTGTCATAGCGTATACCGGTATAGTGAGTGCACACCGTCGGTGTGCACCCTCAATCCCACCCATCCGTGGCGGGGCCTACTCTTCTTGACTCGCTCCCATTCACCTCGATGAATAGGACTACGAGTAGGACTTTTGTGCTCACTACGGGTGAGCACCGAGGCCCAAGATCAACATGGGACGCCTCGTCCATCATGAATGCAATTATGCAATTGACGTGAATGCATTTCATCTCCCATTCATTTTCACCACACATAGCCATAACCAATATGGAAGTACCAATTAGCTTGCTATTTCCCTAGCGTGATTCATTCGAGAGTAAACAAAGTCATGAATAAAATTCAGGAAAGGCATCACATAATTTCTATGAAGTAAATTAAATTCTGAGATATGAACTAGGTGATTATAGTGCAAGCTTGTCCCTACACTTGCATCAACTTAACCATACCCGTTAAGTACAATTTAAGTAATGCAATGCAATAAATGGGAATTGAATAACTTACTTACCAATTTGCTAACATTCATCCATCCTCATCACCATACTAAAAACAACTTCTAGACATGCTAATAAACATAATCACATCATTAGAATTTTCATAATCTTATCGCAAACAAAGCATTTAACATCCTAACAACGCTCTAGGAGTTGCACTTGCCTTTAACCTCGGCGAGAGCAGACGGCCCATTGCGGCTTAGCAACCACCAACCCTAGAGGACGAAATCCAAGATAGGGCAAGGCACGATTGTCACATTCACGAACTTATCGAAATTAAAGAAGCAAGGTTACATAAGAATACAATAATAACACACTACTCGATATGGGACTTTATACATTTCAAGATTAACCATTGAATGGCAACCTTCCTCAAATTTCTCTAGAAACCAAAGAACCTAGCGATCGGCGTTCTCCACCCACTCTTCACGGAGTTCGCTACTAAACTCCACTAGGAAATACGATATACTTCTCTCGGGACATATAAACAAGTAAACTTCACGAGTTAAGTTTCTTGGTTCAAGCTATCAAATGTAAAGCATTATCTATGCTTGAATTGCGAATGTTCAATAACTAAGCTAGGACTTGTGTCAATGAAGAAGGGTCTCTATCTGGGTTACTATGATCATCATTAAATTTATAGGTATTGGCATATCGGTAATGGCCCTAAAGTGACAACTACCATATACCGATATAGCATGCACAACCATGAATACTAGGCTCCAATCCAATAATAAAGCACATATGCAAATCTCGCTATGAATAATTCATACACAGTATCGAAATCAATGGCTCGAACTATGACAAAACTTAAGCATAAGCACCACGGTTCGATCTCATCATCGTGATGGTGAACACCCCACAAGCGATTATTATTAACATATCATCACAAATGTTACTTTCATAGCTACAATATGCATTCTCATGAAATGAGCAATTCTAGTATTTCTCATAGACACAAATCTTCATTTCCATAAGCGTAATACAAACACTCTTTTAGGTATTACTCATACACACAATATAGTTTAAGACAGTCACCCACATAAATTGGCTACCTCAAAAACATATGGCCTACCATCAATTGCTCACAGGAAATTCAAAGAAAATAGCTTAATACTCTCTGCTGCGATCAGATTCATACACATAGATTTATTAATGCATATGTGCTTGCATTTCAAAACAAGAACCCTAGCTAAGCATTTCATCGAACACTTGGCATGCAAAGAAAATATCCAAGCTATAATACCTCAAAGCCAATCCATGAAGGAGAAGGGGGTGGGGAGATCTTTGGGAGGAGAGGTCGACGAGCCGGGTGGGAAGCAGACTGAGGCAAGACTCGCCGATCGGAGGGCAGACCCATCGCCGTGGAGAAGCCAAGGCTCGCCACCACTCTCGCTTGCTCCGTTTGCCAGCGGGGAAGGACACTAGTTAATTTCTTCTTTGCTACTGGGTTGCTTTCTTCTTCTTCTTGGCAGGGAAAGAAGAGAGGCGCCGGCCAGGGGAGCATTCGCCGGCCAGGGAGACTGAGGCGCAGGGAGGAGCCAAGAGAGTAGCCGGCCAGAAAGGCTGAGGCGCCAGGGAGGAGCGGTCACCAGGGAGGAGCAAGGCTCGGCCATCAGGGCGCCAGGGAGAAGCGGTCGCCAGGAGGCTCGACCATCCGCGCCAAAGAAACGAAAAGGGGAAATAAAAATCGCCAGCCCCAAGCAATGCCAGCCACACAAGTAAAGAAGGAGAGATAATGTTAGGTGGGGGAGGAAAAGTCCTAAAACCCCTCCTAAAAACAAAAGTCCAACTTTTAACCATTAGTGCCATCCAAATAATTAATTATTGACGCGAAATGACAGTTGACAAGAAAAACCGACTTGTTACCACACTAAGCGGTTGAAAGATACCTCAACCAAAAACGAGGAAATTCAAACCTATATTAAAAGCTTCAAAAGCGACGATGAATATTTTCCCCCGACTACAAAACCTTGAATCACTAAGGTGGAATCATTACCGGCCGAAAACCCTGGCAAAGAAGATTTGCGGTATTACAAAATCCATAGATCTTGTGAAGCAACGACTTCTAGAATTATTGTTGGCTTGTGTACATGTCCAGTATACAAGTCTTGCCATGCTGTAGAACAATTTTTCCACCTCTAATGTATGCAATCTATGCTTCCTAGCATTCTAAGAAAACCTCTTTCCTCACCGATTGCAAATAATCTAGCAGTATCATTCTCATTTGGAGATCTCAAGTACTCATCTCTAAAGAGGGTAATAATAGCTCGCACAAACCTTTTAAGACTCTCTATGGCAGTACTTTCTGCAATCTGTAGACAGTCATCAATAGCATCTGTTGATACTCCATAAGCTATTATCCAGAATGTTGCAGTTACCTTCTGTAAAGAAGATAACCCAACAATTCCAGCACAATTCCTTTTTTGAATAAAATAATCATCATGGACTTTTATAGCATGCAATATATGAAGAAATAAAGAACGTCTCATTCTATGAAAAGAAGAATAAGCCATAGACAAGATGATCAATCAAAAATACAAAGAAACAAAATATTTCTCATTATAAACCTGTGGTAAAAGAAGGCTGGGCCCTAGACCGGAGTCTCAGCAAAATAGTCTCGGTATAGCCTGGCATGCCCTTCCTCTCTATTACGATGTATGTATTGATGGCCAAAAATAGAACCCCGATGGCGTCGAGCATTCACACACTCATCTTACTGCTGTGCTAGGTATGCTACTGTAAGAAGAGACTCATCATCGTCATCCGACGATGAGTCTTCTCAGAGGAAATGTTGAACTGAGTTCTGACGACTCATTGAGATATACTAGATAGCGAACATTCAAAAACAGGAAAGGTTTGGAAGTGCAAATGGCTATGTATATATAGCCGTTACGCTGACCGTTAGAATAAATTTCAAATTTTAAATTCCCTCAATTAAAAATAACCTATCAAATTTTTCCCGCTAAAAAATAAACGTGGTCATATGACGGTTATGAAATATCATTATAATATAAGAGTGAGAAAATAGAGAGTGGGATTTAGGGAATGCTGTTGGAGAGAGAAGAGATATAGAGATGGAATCTTTTTAGAGAATTTTGTATATAAAAATATAGAGATCCCGCTAAAAAATAAACGTGGCTCATCTGACGGTTATGAAATATCATTATAATATAAGAGTGAGAAAATAGAGAGTGGGATTTAGGGAATGCTGTTGAAAAGAGAAGAGATATAGAGATGAAATCTTTTTAGAGAATTTTGTATATAAAAATATAGAGATCCAGATTTAGAAAATATTGTTGGAGATAGCCTAAGTAGGCTCGGGGGAGTGGCTGGCCAAGGACTTTGAAGACGCGGCTGCGTGCTTTGCAGAGAAATCAAGTGGAGACAACACGCACGTGAGGCAGAGACGACGACAGAGGGAGCAGCAGTTTAGGGGCCAGGCGGCATGGTAAAGGAACAGGACGTCCCTGCTGGAGCAAGTTCCACCAGGCGGAGGTGAAGGCTACCACAGCAGAATTTTTTTTATTTCATATTTATTTTAAATCTTTTTTTCAAAACTAATCGGGCGAACGAAAAAATTCAAAAAATACCCTTCGTTCGCCCCAGTACGGGGCAATCGCCCGGTATTGGGGTGATGGGTGGGCGGAGTAACGGTCGGTAATGGCTCTTTGAGCGGCCGTTCGGGGGAGCCGCTCGAGCCACGCGACGTGGCGACTTTGATCGCCGTTGCCCAAGTCGAAGCGATCGGTGGTTCTTATCTGTAGCCAGAACCTTTGTTTCATTCTACTGGCCGAGCGAGCGAGCAAAGCAACCAGCGCGGGGAGAAAGAAGAGAAGAGGAAGGAGAGGGAAAAAGAGAGAGAAAGAAAAGAGAGGAAAAAAAGAGAGGGAAAAAATATTCGGTGTTTTTGTGAAGGTAAGTCCATATATTTTATGTGTAATATTTTTGAAATTTTAGTATTGTGTAATATTTAGAAATGTAGAAATGTAGTATTTAGAAATTTAGAGAATCAATGTAGTATGTAGAAATTTTATATGTAATATTTAGAAATATAATGTTGTATTTAGGATTGTCTAGTATTTAGAAATTGTAGAGTTGTATAATATTTAGTTTTAATTTTATGTGGTGGTTTTTTAGGTAATATTTAGAAATGAATGTAGTGTTTAGTGTTTGAAAATATTAGGATTGTGTAGTACTTTGAAATATTGAGATTCCATGTAATGGAAATATTAGACATGGTAGGTTAGTAGTAGGATTGTGTAGAAATTTAATATTATTAAATTAACATGGTAGGTTAGCCATATGTTCTGCGAGCAATGTTTCAAAAATTGTGACGTAAAAATTATAGGAAGTACGATATATCATGTATATATACAGGTTTTAAGATTAGGACAAATGAATAATACATAGTAGCAATTCGTAATGAAAAAATGGGTAGTCGAATTACTTATTTATAGTTGGATTTCTTAGTATGATCACCATTCGTTTTATACATAGTATTTTAGAGTATATTTAAAAACATGGTAGGCTAGGAACATATAAATCAGCAATCGTACTCGCTAGAAATTAGTAGAGTAAACAAATTTGGAAATGTCGAGGCAGATTAGAAATCAAGAGAGTAAAAAATTTGACAATATAATGTAACATTTCTATAGTAATGCATGGCGGTTAGATGGAGAAATGATGATTTTTCGGTTCGACGTTGTAGGCGTAAGACATGCCGGAGAAATTGTATTTTCAAATATTCTATGGAGATGGGGAGATAGCACGAGGGGCCGGATGGAGTCGATTTGTCGGCATTTTCAACATCATAATGGGGTATATCTAGGCGAGAGAGAGACATCTGAGGGTTTGTTGGAGTGGATGTTTTGGATGTTCGATTTGGATACCCGAGTGTTAATTTGCGGGTTAGAGCGATGAGTAAGCGTCGTAGGACTTTTTATGGAGAGCTGGTTCCTATTAATGCGACATCGGCATGGAGGAGCTATGTTGGTACGTCAGAGAGCGGGGTGGCGCTCATGTTGCTTTAGATTGGTACAGTACCTCCATCGGTGTCGGAGGTTCGTGATGTCGGGTAGATATTACGGAGGAGGGGAGGACAGATCATAACAATGCGATGATGAAGGTGGCGAGGACCCCAGGACAGGCGACCACGAGGTTGGCGGTGGTGGCGGGATCGAGGCGAGGAGGCACTGTGGAGGCGCTGGGGTGGCCGACAAGGGGAGGAGGTGGAGCACATAGTTGACTTGATGGAGGAGGAGGACCGTGCGGATGAGGAAGTCCCGATGGCGAGCTAACTTCGGACGAGGAGGACAATACTCTGAGGTGCTGTCCCGGTCGTGGACTAATTATAATTTGAAGACCTAACAATGCATGAAGGAACAGAGATGCATGGGAGTATCATGAGAACGAGGTCGCATAGGGGCGTATATAAAGACAAGGAGGCCGTGATGGATGCGGTGAAGTCTTGGTCAATGTCTCTTCGGCGGCAATTCAGGGTAGTGAAGTCCAGCAAAAAAGACTACGATGTGAAGTGCGTAGTTGACTCGTTCCCATGGCGGGTGCATGCATACAAGGAGAAGTGGAGGGACTACTAGAAATGTTCCATAGTGACGAAGCATAACTGCCAACTAGAGGAAGCGGAGCAGGAGCACCGCAATCTGTCGTCCACTTGGGTGGCAAATGTGTTTTATGGTCAGATCGTGGACAATCCGCACCTGCAGCCTCGATCCATTATCAGAGCCGTGGAGGAGAGGTTTCAGTACAAGATTAGCTACGGAAAGGCATGGAGAGCAAAAAGAACAGCTTTGCAAATATGGTTTGGGACATACGAGACTTCTTACGAGAATATTCCACACTTGCTCAGGGCAATATCAAGTAGGAATCCCGGTACGGTCATCGACCTTGCGGAGTTTCCCGCGGATGGTGCGTGCGCGGGCAAGTGGGTCTTGCAGCGGGCCTTCTTCGCCCTCGGCGCATGCATAAATGCCTTCCGACACTGTCGCCCGGTCATTTGCATGGACGGCACATTCCTCACAGGGAAATACAAGGGCCAGATTCTAACTGCAATCGCGTGGACGCCAACAACCAGGTTCTACCGGTCGCATTGGCCTTCGTGGAGGGGAAAACACGGAGAGCTGATACTGGTTTCTTGAAAGAGTCAAGATAGCAGTTGTCCAGGACCGCCCTGATGTATGTGTCATCCATGACCAACATGCAGGGTTGCTGAGGGCGATCGTGGATATGCAACAAGGGTCCGACATCGTGGGAGCAGTAAAGTGGCCAGACCTGAAGAGTAGGTGGTGCATGAGGCACATGGGTGCCAATTTTTTCGTCAGTTCAGGAACAAGGAGCTTATGAACATGTTCAAGCGGCTGTGCAAACAGAACCAGCGGAGGAAGTTCGACTCGCTGTGGAGGACGTTGGATGAACTAACCCAAAAGCAATCACTGAATCCAAGGGATGGCGCTAGTTCATCGAGGAACCCTATGGTGTACCATGAGCAAGGAGATGACCCCACAGCCTTGTGCGCGCTCCCGATCGACGCACCAAACATTCGGCGTAGGCCGGGGACAAGCATAAAGAGTTTCATGGACTGGATACGACACGAGCTGTTGGAGAAATGGTCCCTTCTGCATGACGAGGGCGGTTCCCATTATGGAATAATGACAACCAACCTGGCGAAGATTTACAACTGGGTAATGAAAGGCGCGAGATGCCTTCCGTTGGTGGGCATTGTTGAGGGTGTGTTACTAGGCACCCAAAGATATTTCGTTGAGCGGTACAAGGCCTCCGCTGCATGTATGTCGGACAATCGCTCGTCAGATTTCGGCGGTTGTCTCTCGCACATGGCCAACAAGACACGAAACCATGACACATCGCTTGACACCGGAGAGTGGCGTGGAATGGAGGTACCACGTGCCTTCGCGGTGACCGGGTCGAAGAGGTGCCCACCGAGAGGACTTCCCATCTGTGCGTACATTCGAAGCCGACCGCGAGTGCTCTGCCAGAAGCCATGCCCTCTTGCACTTGCTGTGCTCGCGCGTGATTGCCGCAGCGGCGAGACACACCACTATGTCGTCCGTACATCTCCCACTACTACTACAAGCAAAGTGTTTTCAACACGTGGCATAACGAGGTGTACGGTACCGAGTCGATGGATCGTTCATGGTGGCCCCTCCGTGGGCATCGATGGGTCTGGACATCCAATGTTGAAGCGAAAGTCGGGTGTCGCAGACACGACGTATTAGGGAACGATATGGACGAAGTCTGCGCCGTAATTGTGGATAATGTAATCCTATGTACCAGTTATTTGTTGTCCCCATCATGTAATTTTTGATTCTATGTACCAGTTATTTGTTGTCCCCGTCATGTAATTTTTGATTCTATGTACCAGTTATTTGTTGTCCCCGTCAATGTAATATTTGATTGTATGTACCAGTTATTTGTTGTATGTGCGCGATCGTGGATATATTTGAATATGGAATATTTTATTACTTTTCATTTATTTTTTGCTAGTTGTAACGTGTACCATGTACTTATTATCCGGTTTGTTTTTATTTGGCTCCTATACTTACTAATCGTCCAGTTTGCTTTATTTGCTTTCTAACCATGAATTTGCTTTGTAACCACGCAGGCACAGGCGACGATGGCGCGAGTTGGGCGTGCTGCTGACGCTACTCCCGAGCTGCTAGAGTAGCAGGTGGACTTGACCCACCGGTCTAGGTTGTCCGCAGAGGGCCGGCGGCTGGGGACACTGCGATCTCGGGTGCCGAAGGAGTTTCTTCGGATCGACCCGCGCTGGGTTCCACAGTAAGTTGGCGACTTTTCCTACTCTTTTGCTTACCTGTTAATGGAATTTTAACGACGCTACACACTACGTGCAGGTTACGAGCTGCCGGCTTACTTCCGTTCTGCCGGATGGTGGAGCAGACGACTGTGGAGGGCCCGCACGTCTCACGGTTCTCGTACGACCGGTCCTCGCCGACCATGCCCGTGGACCGGTGGAGACCGGAGACACACGCTCCACCGCCTCGCGGAGAGGTGGCTCCCACGCTGCAGGACGTGTCGTACCTCCTAGGGCTCCCCTGCGCGGGCCGTGCAGTTGTGCCACAGGACGCACCCGCCGCGTGGCTTGCGCACCTGGAGGCGCGCTTTGCCCAGGTGCAGCGACACCCCCGAGCCCCCCCGTACGTGGCCCATAGGATGGATGAGCATCACGGTGTCCAGAAGGCGTGGCTGCTCCAGTTCCGGTTAGTACCTCGTTCGTTGTAACCGCGAATACGCCCGAGCTGCGACAATATTGTACCGAATGTTGCGGTGAGAAGCTCCACCGAAGGTCGACGGAGGACTGCCGCACGCGCCCGGAGGCGTACCTCTTTGTTCTGTTCGGTTGGTACTGTTCCCATCCTCGCCGCGGGGACACGGTGGACCGCACCGATCGAGTTCGCCCGGTTGATCGCCGACACCCCGTGGAGGAGGTAACACATTTCGTTAAAATCTCTTATGACAGACATGTCTAACTTTGCCGTTGTAAACAGATGGTGCGAAGGTCGTGGGGCTCTGCCGTGCTCGCGTCTTGTCAGGGTCTTTGCGAGGTCGTCTCCGGGTGGGGACAGAGGCGCTCTTGATGGGCTGCGTTCTACTCTGCAGCTTATGGTCCTGGGAGCACTTCTCTATCGGTAGGCCCGTTGTTGACCGGTCTCCATACTCACAGGACCTGTACCACCACCACCACGGATCGACCGCCCACTATGGGCTGTCTTCGGGTTCAGCCGACAGTGTGCCCCTTGTATCTAACCCCATACTTTGGACACTTTAATAACATGAACTACTTTTTTTTCGCAGCGGGTGTACGCCCACCTGCAGGTCAAGAAGGTGTATGCCAAGTTCGTTCGGGAGTTTGACAGGCTGCAGCACGAGGACGTGCGGTGGACACCGTACAACCCGCGCGAGGTCCAGTCCGAGCACCTCACGGGCCGTCCAGAGCTTTGCCGGCGTGACCATCGCCTCGCTCACCAGAAGGTCCTCGTCTTCGACCTGTGCTTCGAGGAGTACTCGCCGCACCGAGTGCTGTGGCAGTTCGGCCTCTTGCAGAGTTTCCCCCTGCCGACTACTCACACTGTCTCACGTGCCGCGCACAAGTAGGTGTCCTGAGCAGAGTACTTACTATTCCCGCGGAATGCATGTTGTATGTAAATTGTCATTTTTGCATTGCAGGATGACTCGGTCGGGGCATCCACTGGGCACTCCGTTCGCTCATCGCATGGCACTGTGGGTGTTGCAGTGGGGAGAGGCGGCGGCGGACACGGTGGACGAGACCCGGCCGTACGACGCTGCCACATACGACGATTACATGGAGATGTCCTAGAGGGAGAACTACGCGGTAAGGGTCACCCCCGTCACCCTACACGTATGTTTTTATGTAAATTACCTCATATCGGGCTGGCATTACTTGCGAGCCGTCTTGCGAAGCGATGTACGGGGAGGTGGAGTCCGTGATAGCGAGACCAGCGAACGCCGAGCTCACGGCGTTCAGCAGCGGAGCTTTTCCTCGGCTCCGCAGCGGGTTAGGGCGGGTGTGCGGCCTACTCACCTGCCGGGCCGAGACGTGGCGCGCAACGTAGCACGTCCCCGTCAGCCAGCACCTCCCCCGCCTAGTGAAGTCGTGCCCACACCTCGCCCAGCCAGTCGGCCCGCGATGCGGACGTCACCCATCTGAGCCCTCGTGTCCTCCCCGCGCAGACGATGTACGGTGGGGTGACGAGGGACAGCCTTCGTCTCTCGCACAGCCGTAGTGGCCAGGGTGGGGTGACGCGGGCCAGTCTTCGTCTCATGCCGCAGCAGGGCCCCACGGTGCTTACGGCTACTCGTACTATGACGACGTTGACGACGTGGATGCTTTTGATGTGGAGCAGTTCATGTCCACTGAGTACGTCGGCCCACCACCCCAGCAGACACCCGAGTCGCCGACAGACTACACTACCCCTGTGCCGCAGCCGTAGGGTCGGGGTAGGAAGGTCGTCCGTCCGCCGTCGCCACTCACGTACCCCACCGAGCAGATCAGGAGGCGTCGTCATGGCTGATTTATTACGGTATGCGCTTGTAATTTATTTATCTTCACCACCATGTTGTCTAACTATCTGAACTAAGTGCTTGCATTTGCGTAGGTTTTCTTTTCTTAGCCATGTAAATGCACACCATTTACTTATTTTGCAACTTGCGTCGAGCAACGCCCGCTAACTCGACAATAGATAGGTGGTACCTCGACTTATTTTACGCAACCGTGCGAACAGCGCTCGTCTAACTCGACAATAGATAGGTGGTACCTCGACTTATTTTCGCAACTTCGTGCGAACAGCGCCTAACTTCGACAATAGATAGGTGGTACCTCGACTTATAAACGGGGAAATATCGCTCGGGTATGGGGCGATCGCCCGATACTGGGGGGATAGGGCCCATCATATTTGTATTTAATATTTGTTTCAACTTGTTTTTCGTATAGTAAACGATAAAAAAATAGCATGCTATAAAAATGTCGGAGAGCACCTTGCCCGATGGTAAATATCGCCCTGAAATAGGGCGATCGCCCCATTTCAGTATGATATTTACCATCGGCGTTGTGCTTCTCGACATTTTCACAAAGATGCTATTTTTTTATCATGCTTCGTGTTTGCTCTCCGAGTGCCTATATAAGAAAGGACGATGTGTTCTAAGAAGCACGGTAGTAGAGGAACAACCAAGGTGAAAAGGCATTGACGCTGCAGTTGTGTGGAGTAACCCCTCACCACCACTATAAAAGCAGGGCGAGGGTAGACATCCAACACAACCAAACCAAACAATAAGCGTCACCGAATCTACACAAATTAGGGCACAATGTCATTCTACCATCGCCTCTTGACAGCGAAGTCATCCCTTTGAATATCTGGATGCCGATGGCGTCGGCGCCCTAGTTCTGCGGAGTTGCACGACCCAAATCGATTGCAACCTCCGCGAAGATGATGCAATCTACCCATGGAGAGGTGGCCATGGCGCTCACTCTCAAGTAGGCCGCACTGCGAGGTAAACCTCTTGGTGTCTACACAATGAGGTAACACTACCATTTCATGCATCGTTCTTTCTTTTCTCAGCACAAGGACCGGTGTTGCTTCTTCTAATGTATCGATGGGCCGGAACGACGTGACTACAAATTTCTCTCCAACTGCCACGACGCCTACCTCGCTTCGCCCGAGAACTTCACCCGGTGGGAGAGGCCGCCAGGATATGTCCCTTTTCTAGATCGACCATAGCTTAGGGCCGGTGGGCAAGGGGGCAACCAATTGGTGAGTTTCATGCGATATACTCATGTTAAACTCACAAAGTAGTAGTTCTAAACCAGTTCATTGCACACAGGAGTTCAAAAGGAAACTTGCGAATTCGCTCAAGTCAAAGGAGAAACCTCCTCGGGGCCACCCAAAAGCCCGACTTTTGCGAACATGGCTGCAGGCGATGGTTGATACCGCCACGATGATCTAGCGGATCGAGATTCTAGGTGCCCCTTGGCCGAGGATGAATGGTGCGGCTACTTCAAGCTGGGTGGACACAGGCGTACCACCCACATCTCAAACTTCTGTATGGGATAAGCGGGGAGCAACCCTCTCGTGGTGCCACTACCGCCGAAAAAGTCGGACCCAGTCGCCTCGGTGTTATTCAACGACCAAAGCGGGCATCTTGCATTGATCGCAGGCACGCTTCCGGTTGTCAGGATAAGCCCAACACACACCTCCTGCACCATATAGTGGAGTCGAGCGAAGCAGAGCGGCGTCTCGCATATCTCCGCTAACACCAACACACGGAGGTGCAAGAGGGTTCCTCCTCTCGAAGAAGAAGGGACAAGGGGAAGCAGCCAGTCGAGGTCCGCACCACGCAACAAATCCTTGACACGTTGCGTAAACCAACTGGGAACCCGGGTGGTATTAACATAGGGGACGCCGGGAATCGGGATAACATGCCCATATGGGAGGGCAGAAATCCACATAAAAAAGACCAAAAAATTATGTCTTATACACCCGAGACGTACGGCATAGGCCACCCATTCGACGATAGCTGGGAGAACTGCGGATCCCCATGGAGTTCTTTCATAGTAGGGATTGAGCGGTGTCCGATGACAAATCGCAAATTAAACACGGGTCAGGTAATATGCAGAAAATGTGGGACATCATTCTGGCTATACCCAGATAGGCGAACGATCATTTGTTCGAGCATGACAAATAGTGCTTTCAAGTAGTTAGTTCTCAAGCAATTTCGTCCTTTGTTGTAATGCCCTTGTAATATAATCTAATCTATTGCTTATTTTATCATCTGAACTTTCGGTGTATGTGCCCTTATATATGTTCAACAAATAATTTAAGTGTTCATAACATGAGTTGTTGTCGACTATAAAATTTTGAAATTTTTTGTCCATGGTTATGATGCATCACTAATGTTCCCATAAAATTTTTATCAAGCTTTATAAATTTTTAAAAATTCAGACAGTGCTACTGTTTGAATTTTGCCAAATCGGACACTAGCACTATCTGAATTTTTAAAAATTCATAGAGCTTGATCATTATATGAAAATTTTATGGGAACATTCGTGATGCAACATAACCATGGACAAAAAATTTTAAAATTTTCTAACGTGGTTTGTTTCATTTTTCATTCGGTTCAAACTTGTGGGCCAGCGTTTTATCAGGACAGTTGTATTGTTTGAAATTTAAAAAATTCCTCACATATTAAAATCATTTGAAATTTTTATGGTAATATCACTGATTTATCAGGAACCTCCATAAAAAATTTCAAAATTTTTTGACGTCCTAACTTCTGTGGTTTCATGGCCGCGAGTGCCTTTTTCGATTTTCGTAACTTCCTACCGAGGCAATGTCTGGCTATCTCGCCCATACTTAAGTGGTAGCCCGCATTGCGTAGGTCGCCCTTGATTTTTCTTGTATTTTTTGGGCTGTATCTAGCTTGTCCCGCGGCCCTACGAATACCCCTAAGTGGCCCACGATTTACGTGGTTTCATGGTCATGAGTGCCTTTTCCGATTTTCGCAACTTCTGCGGGGCAACGTCCGCTATCTCGCCAATACGTGCGTAGTAACACGCGTTCGTAGGTCCTCTTGATTTTTCTCATATTTTTGGATTGGATCCGGCACGTCATGGGTGCGAAAACCCTTAAGTGGCCACGATTTCCACGGTTCGTGGCATGAGTGCCTTTTCGGTTTTCGCAACCGGACCGGCAACGTCCGGCCATCTCGCCCATATGTAAGTGGTAGCCAGCGTTGCGTGGAGTCGCCTGTGATTTTTCTCATATTTTTGGCGTATTCGCGGACCATACGAGCCTCGAAAATCCTAAGTGGGATGCGTATCACTAACAAAGGAAAATAATTTTTCCTGTCGAAACAACAAGAAGTTTTTTATTTCGTAATTGTTCGGTTCAATGCAACAATTATTGTACAAACAATTTACCACAAAATTTGCAAAAAAATTGCTACAATACCCGATCGCCTAGAAATTTGACTGCGTAGGTGTTTTTTTATTTTTCGTCGACTGCTTAGTTACATCATGAAATTGCGCCAGTTAGCGAGCACCGATCGCCTGAGTGAGGCGATCGCCCGCACTAGGCGACAGTGAATGGTAGATTTGCAATTTTTTAGCGCGGGGCGATTAGTTTTGAAAAAAAGATTTAAAATAAATATTAAATAAAAAAATTCACCACAGCAGGCATGCGGGCGGGCGGGTGGCTCGGTGGCATGGCTGCAGGGCATGGGCCACAACGTAGAAATTTTTATGAGATTTTCTTTTTTGGGGATTAACATAGAAATTTCTAACCCTTATAAAATAATATATTAGTGCATCGTGAATCCCACTAGCTATTTATATATATATATATATATATGGAAATATTCAGTGCAAATGGTTATTCAGTGCTAAAATGCTAACATCTATCGTGGGCCATCTGATCTATCATATGTGGCTCAGATTGAGAGTGGTGGAAGCCCCTCATGGAATGAGGAGAGAAATAGAGGGGGGTTTTCGCAAAACTGTTTAAGTGACAAGGGGTTCCACCACTCTTAATCTTAACCATACATGATAGATCCGATGGCCCACGATGGATATTAGCATTTTAGCACTGAATAGCCATTTGCACTAGATATTTCCACATATATATATATATACACACACAAAGAGAGAGATACATACATATAGATACATATATATACATATAATACCATATATTATAGCGGCAAAGATTACCGGCCTCCCAGCCCAGCCACGTGTCGGCGCCCCGGTGAGGCCCACCGGAAATCGCGTTTAGGTCCTTTCGAAAAAAATGAAAATCGTGTTTAGGTCCTTTCGACGGTTTTTAAATAAAGTAGACCCGAAAAAATATCAAATTACATTTAGGTCCCTCGTGGTTTACATTTAGGTCCTCCGGTGCTTTTTAGCGAAACAAACCCGAAAAAAGGTACTTTATGTCCCTCTGCAGTTAAAAAAAATCAGACTCGTTGAAGGTTTATAGTAACCCATGGATTCGCCTTCGGATGTTTTTTAGCGAAACGGATCCTGAAAAAAAACATATTACTTTTTTCCATCATATATTATAGCGGCAAAGATTGCTAGCCTCCCAGCCCAGCCACGTGTCGGTGCCCCGGTGAGGCCCTTCGAAAATTTGAAAAACGCGTTTAGGTCCTTTTGAAAAAAATGAAAATCGCGTTTAGGTCCTTTCGACGGGTTTTAAATAAAATAGACCCAAAAAAATATCAAAATTACATTTAGGTCCTCCGGGTTTACATTTAGGTTCTCCTGGTGCTTTTTAGCGAAACGAACCCCGAAAAAAAGGTACTTTATGTCCCTCTACAATTAAAAAAACAGATCCGTCGAAAGTTCATAGCAACCCATGGATTCGCCTCCGGGTATTTTTTAGTGAAACGGATCCTGAAAAAAATTAGATTACTTTTTTCCCATCTACAGTAAAAAACACAGATTCGTCGCAAATTTATAGCAACCCATGGATTCGCCAACAGGTCGTAACCGCGGTTTTCTAAAAAAAATGTAGATTCATCGAAGGTTTATAGCAGCCCATAGATTCGCCGACGGGTCCTAACGACCTATTTTTTAAAACAAATATGAAAACTGAAAATACGACCAAATTTACCGAAATACGTAAGAAAACAACCACACTTTTCTAGAAAAAAACACAGATTCGTCGAAGGTTTATAGTAGTTCATGGATTCGCTGACGAGTTGTAACCGCGGTTTTCTAAAAAAAACCGTAAATTCATCGAAGGTTTATAGCAGCCCATAGATTCGCCGACAGGTCCTAACAACCTATTTTTTAAAACAAATATGAAAACCGAAAATACGACCAAATTTGCCGAAATACGTAAAAAAAATAGCCACAGTTTTCTAGAAAAAACACAGATTCGTCGAAGGTTTATAGTAATTCATAGAATCGTCGATGGGTCCTAACCACGGTTTTCAAAAAAAAAAACACAGATTCATTGAAGGTTTATAATAGCCCATGGATTCGCCGACGGGTCCTATCAACTCATTTTTTAAAAAAATACGAAAACCAAAAATACGACCAAATTTCTCATTTTTCACGTTATATCGTCATGTGTGGCGCAGCGTAGCGCATTATTCTGGCTAAACGTGGTTTTCTAAAAAAACACAGATTCGTCGAAGTTCTATAGCAACCCATATGTTTGCCAACGGGTCCTAACACAAAAAATAAAAATACAAACAAAATTACATTTATATCCCTCTGCGGTTTTCACCCAAAAACGAAAAACACTGATTCACCGACAATTCCTAGCGACCCTTTTTTTAAGAAAGCAAGAAGATCGGAATTACGCAAAAAAACGAAAATACGTTTGATTTCTCTCAAAAAGAAGAACCGCAGATTTGCGGACCATTTATAACAGTCCGTAGATTCGCCGATGGGTCCTAGTGACTTATTTTTTAAAAAAGAAACACAATAAATTGGAATTATGCAAAAAAAAAGAAAATATATTTAGGTCCCTCTACGTTTTTCTCTAAAATAACAACGATTCAATGTGACTCTAACAATCCAAAGATTCACCGATAGTTTCTAACAACCCATTTTTTTAAAAAATAGAAAATCAAAATTATGCGAGAATTATGCAAAAGAAAAACCAAGAATACGTTTAGATTCCTCTGCATTTTCCTTTAAAAAATAGATTCACCAACGGCCCCTAGCAATCCAAAGATTCATCGACGGCTTTTGAATGACCATTTTTAAAAAAAGCAAGAAAACCGAGATTACCCAATTTTTTTATAGAAATATCCGTCGAACAAAATTTTGCACGGCAAAGATCACGACCGAATTTCCTAAATTTCACACGACACGTAATGCATGCTATGAAATTTTGCATGACAGGATGTAGCGTGTGGCACTGGCTAGTATATATAGAGAGATGGAACGTCTTAATCATAACAGCACTACATAGCATCTCCAAGGGGTCCATGAACAATTAATGAAGTGATTGGTTCTGCATTGAGATGCAGATCCTTTAAAATAATGCAGCATGTTGGACAAAAATCGATGACTACACGGCAACGACAGAACACTACTACGAATCGACCTTTCCTACCGGCACATCAAGATTACCGGTTAGAGTGCGAACCGGGACTAATAGTTAGATCGATCCGGTTCAATCGGCTCTGAGCCCGAGGCGTCGATGCAGGTTCAATACACGAACCGGATCGATGAGATGATTATCGATCTGGTTAGGTATTGAACCGATACTATTTAGCGAGAGCTAAATAGTACGGTTAAGTGACATGAACCGATCTTGACGTGATTACATCGATCTGCACGTTTGTGCCTTCAACCGACTTGATGTTCGATTTAAACCTCTTCCTCCTCCGCTCTCTGCCAAACCGGATCATTTCAACTGCATGAGAAGAATAGTGGAGCTTGACCAAGAGCTTCAAGGGAGGAGGTGCTGCCAAAATTTCAAAATTTTGGTCATTTTACCCACAACCAAGGTAACTAAGGTTAGTAATATCATTCCTCACTTCATTTGGTGTTAAATGGAGCCTCTTTTTGCTTGAATTATGAAGAAAATTTGATCTTTTCCCATGATTGATGAAAGATTATGAATGTAGAGAGAGGTGCTGCCCAAATTTCAAAATTTTGGTCATTTTACTGCAAACCAAGGTAACTAAGGTTAGTAACATCATTCCTCACATCATTTGGTGTTAAATGGAGCCTCTTTTTTGCTTGAATTATGAAAAAAATTTGATATTTTCCCATGATTGATGAAAGATTATGAATGTAGAGATATATCTAGCTTGATCTTTTCAAATAGGATACAAAAACTTGTTGTGTAAGCTTAGAATTTGCTTGGATTATAATGTAGCTCGCATTTAATGTGGAAAAGAAGAAATTTAAATTCATTTGTGAATTAAAATAATATCAGAAATATGAATGGCTTTATAGAAAATATAAAATGAGTTCAATATTTGAGAAAAGTTTTCAAAAATACTTTGGAATATTTTAAACTTAGAAAATTACTTCTAGTATAATTTTGGTTTTAATTTCCATCAGCAAATTATTTTTGAAAACATCATTAATTAAGTGCTAGAGATTTAAAAAAAATAAAAATAAATGATTGAATAATAATTTGGAAATTTTTAGGGTGTTACAATTTCAACAGAATTTGCAAACAAAGCTGTCGTGAATTTTGTTCAGAATTTTGAATCCAGACTCTGATCGACCAATTCTTTTTGTAGGTTGCAAAAACTTGTTGTGTGAGTTTATATTTTGCTTGGATTATTATTTAGCTCGGATTGAAGCCGTGGATCTAACTAATATTTAGGTTTTGGTTCAACAATTCATTATCGGAAAATGAGCTAATAGTTATCTTGATGTAACATAATGTAGATGGACCGGCGATGGATGTACATGGATCGGCGCTCCCGAAGTTCTTGCGAGGTTTGCAAGATTTTCTTCGTCTTGTCGATGCACACACGACGTCGGGCTACATATCTTGTCCATGCATAGACTGCAAGAATGAGAAGGAGTGGCCAAAATCCAGCCACCTTCACTTTCATTTGCTCACAAGAGGTTTCATGTCAAACTATACCCTCTTGGACCAAGCACGGTGAAGAAGAGATTATCTGAGAAGATGGTGAAGAAGAAGAGGCGGACAACAATATCCCTGGACGCCGGTCAACACGGTTCTTCGAAGATACATTGGGGAGTGTGGTGATGATGACCTAGACCAGATCTTTGCGTGATGGAGAGGAGAATACATCGATGAAAGATATTACGAAAAGTTCGGCGCCTATGGGAGGACCACGGAACACTGTTGTACCCAAACTGTCGACAGGGCCATAAAAAATTGCGTACCACACTAGAACTGATGCAATGGAAGGCAACCAATGGATTATCTGATAAGGGACTCGACGAGTTGTTATGCCTCATAAAGAAGTTACTTCCAGAGGGGAACACACTGCCCGAAACTACGTACGATGCCAAACAAGTTGTCTGCCCTTTGGGGTTGGAGGTAAAGAAGATACATGCATGTCGTAATGATTGTATCCTTTATGGCGTGATGACCCAGGTGAGGTAGAGGGGCCGCGTAAGAAGAAGAGACCTCCTGCTAAGGTGGTGTGGTATTTCCCGGTAATCCCCCGGTTGAAGCATTTATTTGCGAACAAAGCGCATGCCCAGATGATGCACTGGCACAAGGAAGACCGTAAGGACGACGGAAGGCTAAGGCACCTTGCTGATGGCTCCCAGTGGAGGAAAGTCGATAGAATATACCCGGACTTTGCTGAGGATGCAAGGAACATAAGGTTTGGGTTGAGTATGGATGGGATGAACCCGTTCGGCGATATGAGCAACAGGCACAGCACTTGGCCCGTGACTCTATGTATCTACAACCTTCCTCCTTGGTTGTGTATGAAGCGGAAGTACATTATGATGCCATTGCTTATCCAAGGCCGAAGCAACCTGGAAACGACATTGATGTGTACCTCAAACCGTTGGTTGAAGATCTGTTAACACCGTGGAGCGATGGTGTACGTGTATGGGATGAGTACAAAGAGCACTTCACTCTCGTGCATTGCTATTCGTAACCATCAACGATCGCCTGCACTTGGTAATCTATCGGGCCTATCTATCAAAGGATATAAAGCCTGCATCCTTTGCTAGAGGATACGGACAGCAAGTACCTAAAAACTCTCGAAAGGTTGTGTACATGGGCCACCGTAGGTTCCTCCATATGAAGGACCCGTTCATGGAGGAAGGGTGAGAATTTTGATGGGACCTAAGAAAACGTAAAAGCCCATGCATCGCATGATGGGGCGCTTGTATTTTCTTTGGTAAAGGATCTGAAAGTAGTATTTGGAAAAGGTCCTCGTAGCAAACTGTCCTACTGAACAAGGTCACACGAAGGCCATTTGGAAGAAGAAGTCAATATTTTGGGACTTACCTTCTTGGAAAGACTTAGAGGTCCGCCACTCATTGGACTTCATGCATATCACGAAGATATGTACGATGAAGTCAAAAGATACACTTCAAGCACGAAAGGACCTCTGACTATTGGGACTCGTGGACGACCTACATCCGGAAAAGAGAGAGAAAGGACAACATTACCTCCACCCCATGAGCTACACTCGAGCAAGGAAGAGAAAAAAACATGATTAAGTTCTTGAACAGTGTGAAGGTCCCTTTGGATACTCCTCGAACATAAGGAGACTCATAAACATGAAAGAGAATAAAATCGTACACATAAAATCCCATGATTGTCATGTGTTGATGACCTGATTTCTCGATGGCGGTGTGAGGTATTCTCCCAGTTAGGGTACGAGGACAATCATAAAGCTGTGTTCGTTCTTCAACGCGGTGTCGCAGAGAGGTCATCGAGCGAATAAGGTATCTAGTCGCATGATGACATGGTCAATAGTCCGGTTAGCCTTGAGATGATCTTCCTCCATCCTTCTTTGATATTATGGTCCATCTCATGGTCCACATTGTTAAAGAGATAGAAATTCTCGGACTGTGTTCCTCCACAATATGTTCCTTCGAGACTACATGGGTATCCTAAAGAAGTATGTTCAGAATCGGTCTCGCCTGAAAGGTGCATTGTGCGGTGTCGACCTGAGGAGGTGATCGAGTTTTGTGCTAGTTACATTGATGATCTGAATCCGATTGGTGTCCCTGTATCACGCCATGAGGGGAGGCTACGGGGAAAAGGGACTTTAGGGAGAAAAGAATCCTATAACGACGATCTACTTGCATTTAAACAAGCACATTTCATGGTATTGAAACAAGCAACTGTAGTGGCTCCGTATATCTATGATCACGAAATGAGTCTACGCGCCCAATACCCAGAGAAGTCAGATAAGTGGATCGTAGTGGAGCAAATAGATCATTTCGGCAGTTGGTTACAAAAGCAACTGTTGGGCAAGCAGACAGACGATGAACAATTGAAACTCTTGGCTCGAGGACCGTCCACAACAATCATATCATTTCAAGGGTATGAGATAAATGGGTACACATTTTACACGACAACCCAGGATAACAAGAGCACCAACCAAAACAGTGGCGTCGGTGTAGATGCCTTGGACAAAAATGGAAAGATGGACACCTACTATGGTTTCATAGAGGAGATCTAGGAGCTGGAGTACGGGCCATTAAAAGTCCCTCTGTTTCGGTGCCAATGGGTCAAACTGACAGTAGTGGATATCGATAAGCACGGTATGACAACTGTGGACCTCAAGCAAGTGGCCTATAAGGGACGAACCGTTCGTGCTTTCGCTAATGATGTGACACGGTATTCTATGTGATGGACATGGACAAAGAAACCAAAAGCGAAGGAGAAGACTAGCGATGGCGATCGCCAAGGCGCCACGTGGTTCTTCGGGTAAAAGAAGGATTGCCGGAGTTGAGGCGTCACGGACGAAGAAGAGTACAATCGATTCGACGAGCTGCCTCCTTTCACGGTGGGCGTAGACATTAGTGTCTGAATAATACAGAGGAATCTCCCTACGTGACGCCCGATCATAATGAAGGATCACTTGTAAAAGCAAAGTATGTTAGAAAATAAGGATTGCTTTGCTTTCTTTTGGTGTAATAGACTACTAACATACTAGTTTCTCATTCCTCTAGAGGTTTTCCTGTATTTTCTGTTCAAATTGTACTAATATTTGACTAACAATATTGTTCAAAGTCCCTCTGTACTAATATAACAAGGTGACAATTTGCAATGGAATTATAAGAGTGCAAAAATTACTTTATTTCTTACAATTTTCTATAATGTTAATTTATATTACATGGTTGGAAAAAAATATTGTAAAGACTATCTTTAAAAAAAGGCTAAATGAATTTAAATTGGTAAAAACATTTTTACAAATTATTTAATGAAACAATAGTTGAACAGAGATTCAAAAAAAAAAATCTTAAAAAAGACTAAATGAATCTAAAGTGGTAAAAGCATTTTTAAAAATTATTTAATGAAACAAGAGTTAAACAACAAATTGACAGAGATTCAAAAAAAAGAAATCTTAAAAAAAGACTAAATGAATCTAAAGTGGTAAAAGCATTTTTAAAAATTATTTAATGAAACAAGAGTTAAACAACAAATTGACAATGAGATTAAAAAAAAAGAAATCTTAAAAAAAGACTAAATGAATCTAAAGTGGTAAAAGCATTTTTAAAAATTATTTAATGAAACAAGAGTTAAACAACAAATTGACGATAGATTAAAAAAAGAAATCTTAAAAAAGACTAAATGAATCTAAAGTGGTAAAAGCATTTTTAAAAATTATTTAATGAAACAATAGTTAAACAACAAATTGACAGTAGATTCAAAAAAAAGAAATCTTAAAAAAAGAGTAAATGAATCTAAAGTGGTAAAAGCATTTTTAAAAATTATTTAATGAAACAGTAGTTAAACAACAAATAAAAAAAAGAAATAAAAGAAAAGACGGAAAAGAAGGGCTAGGGGGCACGAGCGGGGCTCGAACCCGAGACCTCACGGTCGGGAGAGCCCGCGCACTCAAGCGCCTCGCGCTAGCCAAGGGGGAGGAAGATTTCTTGTCGAGTAGTATGGGCGCTAAATTGTTTTGAGTCTTTTAACATCAGTCCCGGTTGGTGTTTTCACCCGGGACTGATAGTGCCTAGGGCTTCGATCCCTTGCACCGAGGCTGAATCATCAGTCCCGCTCCTCTTCTTCATTGATCCTGGAATGAAGAAGAGGAGCGGGAGGAAGCCTATGGACAGTGGTACACAGAAGAAGACAGCAACCAAGTACATTTCAAGCGAGCACTGCCTCCTCATGGCTTCGCCTCTCGGTGCAAAATTTGACGCCTCGTGACATCCATGCTTCTTGAACTTGTAGGGCTTATTTTTTAAAATCATTTTAGTGTGGAATAAGAATGATTAATTATTTTTATTAAGCAAATATATTCTTAAGTATATATGAATTTTTTCATATTATTTTTCATTTCGAGATGTATATGTATCATATGAATTTTTTCTAATGTATAAGTATCATTTTAAAGTTACATGTGCACATGTTTGTAACATGAGGTCACAACATCGATCACTTGATTTCCTCTCAACTCTAGCAAAATTACCATCGTATAGTATTTGGTCGATTTACATTAGGAACATCTTCGGCGTCGCCGCCCATCCTCTCTACCGTCTTCTAGCCTAAGAAACGACGATGGACGACGAAGAATTTATGAGAAGTTCGATTGCGGGATGTGATGATCGTGAGACGGTGGAGCCTACACCCGCCACCGAGGCCAATGAGGCTGCAGAGCACGATGAGGCCGGCGAGGTAACAATCAGTCACGTTCATGATTATCGGTTCCACTACCATGCTAAGCCAACATCGACCTGTTCATGATTGTACCATGCTTTCAGATCGGTCAACCAGCAGCAATCACGTCGTGAGGTCCAAGCAAGAAGAAGAAGGCAAGACATGTTATCACCGAAGTCGGCGAGGACGGCCGACCTCTTGCACCCTTGGGGGCGCTTGGGCCGTTCAATTCGGCATGCGGCATCCACGTTAGGGACCACGTGGCAATTAGCATAGCAAAATGGGATCAGGTCCCTCAAGATACAAAGAACATGCTTTGGAACGATGTGAAGGAGACATTCACCTTCCCCCAAGGGACCGAAGAGAAGGTGAAAAGTTACACTATCAAGAAGATGGCGGTCGCATTCCAGACTTATAAAAAGAAGCTGAACACGGAGTATATCAAGAAGAATTGAATGCCCGACTTCAACAAGCACCCAAAGTTGCAAGATCACTGGGATGCGTTTGTGAACTACAAGACTTCGGACGAAGGTCAAAGTTTGAGTGAGAAGAATAAGCTGAATGCACATAAGAAGAATTATCACCACCGACTCGGCCCTGGTGGTTACCGCCATGCAATACCAAAATGGGAGAAGAGGGAACAGGACCTACTAGCGAAGGGTATCGCACCCGCAACAACGGATTGGCCCGACAGAGCAAAGGATTAGTTCTATGCTCACAGCGGCGCCCTTGATGATAACGGCAAAGCTGTGTTTGGGGAGGTGCTAAGAGATGTGGCGAAGGCTTATACATCCATCGAGGAGTCTTCCTGGTAGATTTGTGCCAAACAGGAGAACGATGAGCTAACGGGGGCCTTGAAAAATCGAGCACCACCTGGCGTACACGCAGGCGTCGGCGTTGTCCGTGGAAGGTTGGTTTCGCTCAGACGCCGAGACCTATAGGAGTCAGGCGAGGAGCAAGGCTCGGACACAACAACTTAGTGCGCTTGAAGAACGCTGAATCAAACAAATGAGAGAATGCAAGAAGAGATCCGAAGAGAGGTGCAGCTAGCCTTGAGCCAACAGCGAGACGGCCAAGAACCTCCGAGTAATCCAGACATCATCAGCCCCTCCGGCGGCAAGGCAACATGCGCTTCCGGTGGGCTGCGGTGGACTTGGACAAGTATCCGTGAGAGCGACATCGACGGCGGACACCTTGTGAGCTGCATATCCAAGCGCTGAACCTTACCTTCAAGGCGGCCGATGGCATGGCTCACCCATTAGAGCCGGGCAGCTTATCCATGGCCAATGATACCATCGGGATACTCAAGGTCTCGGTGGAGGAGGTTCGCCAGGTACGAGGACCTTGACCTCGAAATTCATGGAGGTGACGGGACTACGAAGCTAGGAGAGGCAAGACACAATTTCATCTGTGGCACAAACGGTACATAATTTTTCGAGATAACATGGGCGTGTCCTCTCCGCGAAAGAAGCCCGAGAAGAAACCCGTCTCCTCCCAAGAACACCCGACTCCTACACCACCTCCTGCATATAAGCCCGACAAAAGCCCGTCTCCTATACCATCTCCTGCGCATATAAGTCTGAAAGAAGCCCGTCTCCTCCCAAGAAGGCGCCACCAAGGAAACAAGCCAGCTCGGCCATGAGCTCCCAAGAAGACAGGTCCTCCACCAAATCCAAGAAGTCGGGTGAACTTCCAAGCGGCCATATGATATGAACGATGAGGAGACCAAGAAGGTGGTAAAAGGAGAGGTAACTAAATTTCTTAAACCCAAGTCACCAGAGAAGAAGGTTCAACTCGCATGAAGAATTTTATAAAGGCTTAATGACTATTAAAAATTTGAAGGATAAAAAGAAATGCCTCGCCAATCAAACTACGAAAGCGCACATTGAGTAAGGAATGCCCCAAGAAGAAGATGTCACCGAGGGAAGGGTAAGGAGATGCAAAAATTCTTGAAGAAACTGGCCTTACCGCAAATCAAATATTAGGCACGGAAAAGATTGAGGCTGCCCAAGTAAAATGGTTATTTAAAATGGGCGGGTCTTTGGTCAGGCATGAGGAGCTGCCCCAGCTAACGACAAAGATGCGGCAATTTCATGAATGGTACTTGGAGGCGACCAAGCATGATCTACAGATGTTCGCTGTCAAGTTTAAGCAACAAGATTTTTTTCGCGGTGAAGGTGAATTTATTGTCGACTGGGACTACATATATGACCTATACCAGACAGACGCCCTCAGCGTGAGCTTGATGGGTTGCTGGACTCTGTAAGTATCTTAATTATTTGCAAAAAACTATCGTGCACTTCCTTGTACTATACTAACTTGCAAGCCAAACTAATTTCTTATGTAGCTTGGAGATACAAAGATGCTGAAGGGATCGTATTTTCGACATAGGCTTCATGGACCCAGTAGTTATCAACGCGACAACCGTTAGAGACCACCCAAGCGAAACAGAGACTAACGTATTCAATGCACTAATGGGTCAAAGATATAAGTCAAAGATATATCTAGCCTACTCATTTGAGTACATGTTTTCGTACCACCTCATTCTACTCCTTTTTCATAACACGATGTTAGAACTAATTAGTTATCTACATTGACACATCTATGTATAGTTTTCATTTGGATTCTTCTTATGATCGAGCTAGATCGTAGCTCGATCACAATTATGGACTCATAAAGGAGACCAGGTTGAAAAGTATCAAAACTTTATCGACATGCTCAACGGTATTAATTCTTGTTCCTCTCATTATCGTACTAGTTCTATTTCCTTCAATTTGAAACAAATTCTAATCATGTACAATTAAGAATCACATGTGTAGTGCATTCACACGGTTCCGTGCTAAAACGGCGTATTCAAGGAGAAATTTGACATTACAATTGCCTCTCGTGTGCGTATATCATAATGCTAGCTTTTAGTTGGTTAACTTAATTTCCTTGCATCCATTTCACGCTTTCAACTTTTTCCACCGCAGATCTTGACTCACCACGGGTAACAATTTATCGGCTACTATGTATGCGAAGTTTATGCACACCCAAACCGAGAGGTCGACCGCATGCTAAAAGGCAACAAGGGGTGAGTAAATATAATTACTAGCTTTAATGATGTATAGGTACTCCTTATATCTTGTACAAATTCAAGTATTGATTAGTTAATGACTTAACGATAGGTGCCTCAATATTTGGCGAAACAAGGTTCGAACTCTCGCAAGCGAGTGAGAGCAATCCAAGAACAACTCATCGGCTTTATTTACGATGAGGTCGTAAATCAAAAGGCGAGTTTCACGAACCAAATTTTAACAATTGGGGCCCTTCGATAAGGACGGTGAATCTGTCGAGTCGACATCTCGGCTAGCAAGAGCGATGCGTAAAAGATCCCGATGAATAGAAGGAAAAGAAATACTAAAGTTGTAATTAAAGTTGTGTACATATATATTGTAATACATTAGGCGATGAGCGAAAGAACAAATATGTGTACATATTTTAATACATTAGATGTAATTAAATTTGTTAATGAATGTTCATGATTTAATTATCGTGCAAAGTGCATGATTGATTATCTGTGCTTTTAATTAGTTGTGATTTAACACACACACATATATATAATAGCTCTTGGAGAAATAGATCTATATATATACAAAAATCGATGACGGTTGGAGAAACCAGCAGTGCGATGAAACTTCAGCGATGCGGTTGGAGACACCAACCGTCTTCGATGAGGTCTCGAGGTTCTAACGAGCTGCCACGTGTGAATTCAAACCGCATCGATACTCTATCAAGACGGGTGAGTGAACCGGGCCGATGCCCTTGAGCATCGATCCGGATGCTATGCAGTTCAAAAACCGGTACTAAAGGCAGTTTTGGACCGGGACTAAATGCCCTTTCCGTAGTAGTGACGGGACTAACATCCACCACAACTAAGCTTCATTGACTTGACTTGCAGGTTCTTCAGTTCTTGATAACTTCAACAGCACAGGACTATCATCCACCACTCAACAAGCCATGAGAGAGCTTTGATGCTTCAGATTCAGAAATGTACGAGGAGGACACCACAAGCCCAGCATCGAATCTTCCCGGATCAAAGCTATCAGAAGGCAGGTGTGTAGCATCTTTAACGATATCATATTTATCAACCCTTCCTCCCTCTTATCTTGTTTGGATGTCCAAGAGCACTATACTATGTAAGTTTTGGGAATCTTCCAGCACCAGAGCACAATGAGGACTTCTTTAGGAAGTAAGGACGAGCCTGAGAGCTTCTTAACTTGTAGCGGCTGTAGTTTCGCCAAGGTCTGACGAGCTGTTATGTACATTAAGATAGATTCTTCGCTCTTGTTTACCTGGTTGATGGCACTTGTTCTTGTCAGTTAACAATATTGACTTCACTGCGGTTGGCTTGACCGCAGCCCAAGTGAATTAGAATTCTAATGGACCTTCTTTTCTTCAGTATTGCTTTGTTTGATTATGTGGGTTAGATAGATTAATTGTAAGAAGAAAGGCTTTGGTGGGCCGGGGAAGGGGGTGGTGTTCGGTTATTTCACCTTTCCATTCGGTTAGTAGAGTTTAAGTGTTTTGGGAAATGCTACTAGCAGAACAAATTAACACATTGTATGCTTACTTCATTTCGCAGATGGTGATTCTATGATAGATATCGAGGAAAATATGGAATGAAACTAATTAAATTACCCAGAACAGACACATTAGCCAACTCTCGAAGCGTAATGGCAGAGACTGTGATTCTTCTAGCAATTAAGAAGATCGGCATCGCTTTGGGGAAAGAAGCAGCAAAGCAAGCCAGTGCTCAGTTTGGAAAGTATGTGACGCAACTGACAGAGCTCCAGGGCAGAATGGGTCGCGTTATGAGGGAGCTTCGCGTGGTGCATGATTTCCTCTCTCAAATTGACATTCGAATCCGCAACAATCAAGTGTATCAATGATGGTTGGAGGAGGTGCGCAAGGTAGCATATGTGATCGAGGACATGGTGGATGAGTACCTTTATATTGTTGGTCGGCAACAAGATGTCGGATGGAAATTCTATCTGATGAAAGGGTTCAAGAAACCAAAAGGTCTGCTATCATTGAACAGCATAGCTTCAAGGGTGAAGGAAGTAGAAACCGACCTTATGCACCTATCTCAGACGAAAGAGCGATGGGTTCCGACGATGAACAGTGGGGATATTATCAACTCCAGCTACGTTGTGCAGAAGTCCCTTGATCTAGCAAGCATTTCACGTTCCCTTGGTGAGGAAGATCTCGTTGGAATTGAAGATAACAAGCAAACACTTATACAGTGGCTGGGAGATGATGAGTTGGCACGCTCTGTAATAGTTCTGCAAGGCATGGGAGGGCTCGGGAAAACAGCACTAGCAGCTACTGTCTATAAGAAGGAACAAGAGAAATTTGATTGCCACACATGGCTCTCCATCTCACAGACTTACACCATAGAAGATGTCCTTAAAAGATTGATCGTGGAGCTTTTCAGAGAGAAACAAAACCTCCCAAGTAACATTGCCACCATGGAAATGACAGCCATTCAAGAGACACTAAGGAGGTTTTTGGAAGAAAGGAAGTGTTTGATTATATTGGATGATGTTTGGACTCCTGAAGTATACACTGACCTGTTTCAAGCACCCACTGCAAATCTCAAGGGGAGCAGAATAATAATCACGACACGGATTGCTGACGGAGCTCACCTTGCTTTTCAAGACAGGATACTGACACTAGAACCCCTATCAGAGGAGGAGTCATGGGAACTCTCTTGTAATAAGGCTTTTCCAGATCATGAATATCCTGCAAAACTTGAGGCTCTGTCAAACCAAATAGTGGGCAAGTGTGAAGGTTTACCCCTTGCGATTGTCTCTATCGGCAATCTCTTGTTTGTGCGTGACAAGAACACAGAGGAATGGAAGCGGATACATGATCAGCTAAGCTGGGAGCTAATTAATAATCCAAGGTTGGATCACGTAAGGAATATTCTACATTTGAGCTACATATACCTTCCGACATACTTGAAGAGTTGTTTCCTACACTGCAGCTTATTTCCAGAGGACTATCTTTTCCATAGGAAGAAGCTTGTACGGTTGTGGATAGCAGAGGGTTTCATCGAGAAAAGGGGTCGAAGCACGATGGAGGAAGTGGCAGAAGGCTATCTAAATGAATTGGTTCATCGAAACATGCTACAACTTATTCAAAGGAACTCATTTGGTAGGATAAAAAGATTCGGAATGCATGACATCGTGCGAGAGTTGGCAGTCGATTTGTGTCGGAGGGAATGTTTTGGTGTCGCATACGAGGAGGATAAACACGAGGAATGTGATCCTGATGAGAAGGATGGACGCCGATTGGTAATACACAAACTCAAGAAGGGTATTCATTTGTCTATTTCAAGTGAGCACCACCTCTGATCCGTGATTGCATTGGACAGCAGTATGCCATCATCCACTCTACTACCTTCGATTGCGCAGAAGTCAAGATATATGTCTGTGCTGGAGTTAAGTGGCCTACCTATTGAGGCTGTCCCAGATGCCATTGGAGATCTTTTCAATCTCCGTCATTTGGGCCTACGGGATTCAAAGGTGAAGCTGCTCCCAAAGTCCATCGAGAAGCTTTCCAACTTATTGACATTGGACCTATGTAGATCTGACATACAGGAGCTTCCACGAGGGATTGTCAAACTGAAGAAGCTTAGGCACCTGTTTGCTGAGAAAGCGAGCGATCGTTCTGGTCAACATTTTCGGTGTGGCCATGGTGTGTGCATCCCCGAGGGTGTTGGGAACCTGACAGACCTACAGACGCTACAAGCATTGAAAGCGCAGGACAAGTGTATTAGACATTTGGGAGAGTTGAGCCAAATGAGAAGCATCAGGATATGGAATGTGAAGGAAAATTACTGTGAACCCCTCTGTAAGTCTCTCGTTCAGATGCAGTTTTTGATGGCCTTGCATATTGCGGCAAGCGATGAGAATGCGCTTCTTCTGTTGAATACTTTGAACCCCCTGCCTCCAAACCTGCAAAAATTACGTTTGAACGGACGATTGGCGGAAGGGATCTTGGGAAAGTCTGCTCTCTTCCAAGCTACTGCGCAAAATCTGTATTCATTGCATCTATTTTGGTCCCAGATGAGAGAAGACCCCCTGCCGTCCCTATGTCAGTTGGTAAATTTGACGGAGCTATATCTCACCAGAGCATACAGCGGAGAGCAGCTGGTATTTCTCACCGGCTGGTTTCCCAAACTGAAGTCACTCTCTTTAAGAGACATGGCATCTGAAGCGGCTAGAGATAGAGCAAGGTGCAATGGCGAGCCTGGAAAGATTAACGCTAACCAACCTTAGAAGCATGACAGAGGTCCCACCTGGCATTCAGTTTCTCATGCCCCTCCAATACCTAGGCTTTCACAAAATCACCCCTGCATTCTTGACGTTGCTACGGGAATGTCCTAGAATTTGCGGTATGCGGTGGTGGTATTCTCTCCGAGATTAACCGCCCGCTCGCTCGCTGCTGGTGACACTGGAGATGTAAGTTGTCCTTTTTTTTGCCGTGTTCGAGACCATACCAGAGAGATAGCTAGCATCTTATTTTATGTCTTGTTGTTGGCAAAAAAATCTTTTTTGAGACAAGGAGTGGGAGGGACACATAAAGAGGATCGGATCGTCCTCTTCATTCAAATTCAATTGCTCGCTCAAAAAGCCAGTTTAATCAGTGCGCATGCGTGCTGCAGTTGCTTCTTCAAGGCTCCCCTATCTATTTTTCTCATCTCGTTCGATGAATAAAGGAAGCCAAATATTTTGGCCCTTCAAACCTCACCTACGTACTTGTGTTATCAATTGCTTGTTTTCCCCACTAGCTAGCTAGGCTGCATGCTAATTTGTAATCATTTTGTTGCCTATTTCGGTTGTGAATGTCAGACATTTGGTGTGCTTCCTTAATTTGTAAACTTATCTGGTTATACAACCTTGAAGTTTGATGAACACGTATGTAAGCTTGTTTTTGTGTGCCATGCATCTTAGATATCTTTGGCCTTTGTGCAGTGTATAATTTCATGGAAAATACATTCTACTGGGCATAGTAGCACGCCATACCGCGCCGCTGTGAATAGGATAGGTGACAGCGAGCAGATGTATCATCATATATTCATCATGAAAACGGTGAACAAAATAGCAAACCAACCAAAGACAGTGTTTGCAAAATGCAACACGTGAGGCAAATACTGTGCAGAATATAAACATTACCAATGCATTATCTTATTTAAAAATTGATCTGGTTGTACAGGAAATCGTAAAATGGTGCTACTCCGTGAGAAAATGCAATCAATAGAATAATTTCGAGACTTCATCATGTCATAAATCCAGATACGATTCATATATGTACACAATATTGAAACTACACGCTAGTGACCATTTCAAGAAAATGTCTGAATGGACCTGGACTGAAGCAACACACCATTTCTATAGAAGTAGCCATTTTCTTCTTACAAAAAAGAAAGTTTTTGTTATCTCTCTGCATTATTAATCCGTTAAACTAAAATAGGTTCAAAAGCAATAGAAAATATTAGTCAAACTCTCTGAGCAAATTAAGGTCACCTGATAGACCTGCCAAGGTAATATTTCTCTTTTTAAAAAGATAAGGGTGTATGCTAGTGACTCCAAATCATCCCTCCTGCTACCTGTACGACCTAAATGGGCATGGACAGTAGCATATCTAATTATTCCCCTGCCAAATGTAAAAAGGAAATAGCTAAGTTAATATGTGCTGCAATTTTGTACAGAAAGAAGCTAGTATAGTACTATGTCCACAGGATCTAACCAACCTAAAGATGTCTGGCCTCCGATCATAATCAACATGTGGATCAGACAATTTTTCTTTCCATTTGGATGCTGCATAACTGCAACATTCATAGAAACACATAAAAGGTTAGTGGGGCATAAAATGCATCGACATTCTATTAAGTGGCCAATGCCTATTAAGTATGTGATTGACCATCTGTTGACTACCTAGATCATCAAACTCGCATCAAAGGACTGCTACATAAAAGCAAGCTTAAGAATGTTGGAAAATCATGAAGGGACCAAACAGTCCTAATGTATTCAGGAGGAGTAAATGCCAAATTTGTACTATAACTTTTTTCCATCCCAACTGTTCTTCATGAGGCCAAAACATGGAAGTCTAAGGTTATAGTCCTACAGCACGTGAACAACAAAAAAAATGTTACCAAAAAACACACACACACACACAACCGACCACATATTGTAGAAACAATTTATATGATACTCACACCTTCAAATAGAACTCTGTAGGCATTAAGATCATGGTAGAGAGCACGCTCCTTAGTTGAGTGGTATTCTAAAGCCTCAGCAAGATAGACAACAACCCTTAATCTCATACGCCATTTCATTGCTTGTGACTCCCTGTGAAATGCATACAATAATGGGAAAATGTTAATTCATTAATCGAGAGAATTCAGCACCTATATGTGTCACACCTCAGACCTAAGAATCAAATATGTTCACAATCACATGATGCGACAGCTTTCGCAGAGACATGAACTTGTAGAAGGTAAAATGCAGATATACTACTACAGAATCGACCTTTCCTACCAGCCCATCGATCTGGGTTGGGTGCGAACCGGACTAATAGTTAGATCATCCCGACGGCTCACGGGCCTTGAGGCGTCGATCCGGTTCAATACACTAACCGTCGATGGTATGATTTATCGATGCGGTTGTGTATTGAACCGGTACTATTTAGCGAAGAGCTAAATAGTACCGGTTCGTGACATGAACCGATCGATGTGATTACATCGATGTCGGTTTGTGCCTTCAACCGTCTCGATGTTCAATTAAACCTCTTCCTCCTCCGCTCTCTGCCAGGACCAGATCATTTCACTGCTTGAGAAGAACGGTGGAGCTTGACCAAGAGCTTCAAGGGAGGAGGTGCTGCCAAAATTTCAAAATTTTGGTCATTTTACCACAACCAAGGTAACTAAGGTTAGTAATATCATTCCTCACTTCATTTGGTGTTAAATGGAGCCTCTTTTTTGCTTGAATTATGAAGAAAATTTGATCTTTTCCCATGATTGATGAAAGATTATGAATGTAGAGAGAGGTGCTGCCCAAATTTCAAAATTTTGGTCATTTTACTCGCAAACCAAGGTAACTAAGGTTAGTAACATCATTCCTCACATCATTTGGTGTTAAATGGAGCCTCTTTTTGCTTGAATTATGAAAAAATTTGATCTTTTCCCATGATTGATGAAAGATTATGAATGTAGAGATATATCTAGCTTGATCTTTTCAAATAGGATACAAAAACTTGTTGTGTAAGCTTAGAATTTGCTTGGATTATAATGTAGCTCGTATTTAATGTGGAAAAGAAGAAATTTAAATTCATTTGCAATTAAAATAATATAAAAAATATGAATGGCTTTATAGAAAATATAAAATGAGTTCAATATTTGAGAAAAGTTTTCAAAAATACTTTGGAATATTTTAAACTTAGAAAATTACTTCTAGTATAATTTTGGTTTTAATTTCCATCAGCAAATTATTTTTGAAAACATCATTAATTAAGTGCTAGAGATTTAGAAAAAAATAAAAATAAATGATTGAATAATAATTTGGAAATTTTTAGGGTGTTACAATTTCAACAGAATTTGCAAACAAAGCTGTCGTGAATTTTGTTCAGAATTTTGAATCCAGACTCTGATCGACCAATTCTTTTTGTAGGTTGCAAAAACTTGTTGTGTGAGTTTATATTTTGCTTGGATTATTATTTAGCTCGGATTGAAGGTGTGGATCTAGCTAATATTTAGGTTTTGGTTCAACAATTCATTATCGGAAAATGAGCTAACAGTTATCTTGATGTAACATAATGTAGATGGACCGGCGATGGATGTACATGGATCGACGCTCCCCGGAGTTCTTGCAGGGTTTGCAAGATTTTCTTCGTGCGGCCGATGCACACACGACGTCGGGCTACATATGTTGTCCATGCATAGACTGCAAGAATGAGAAGGAGTGGCCAAAATCCAGCCACCTTCACTTTCATTTGCTCACAAGAGGTTTCATGTCAAACTATACCTGCTGGACCAAGCACGGTGAAGAAGAGATCATACAGGAAGACGGTGAAGAAGAAGAGGCGGACAACAATATCCCGGACGCTGGGTCAACACGGTTCTTTCGAAGATACATTGGGGAGTGTGGTGATGATGACCTAGACCAGATGTTGGCGTGATGGAGAGGAGAATACATCGATGAAAGACATTACGAAAAGTTTCAGCGCTATGGGAGGACCACGGAACACTGTTGTACCCAAACTGTCGACAGGGCCATAAAAAGTTGCGTACCACACTAGAACTGATGCAATGGAAGGAGACCAATGGATTGTCCGATAAGGGATTCGACGAGTTGTTATGCCTCATAAAGAAGTTACTTCGAGGGAATACACCGCCCAAACTACGTCACGATGCCAAACAAGTTATCCGCCCTTTGGGGTTGGAGGTCTGAAGATACATGCATGTCGTAATGATTGTATCCTTTATCGCAATGAGTATGAGGATTCGAAGCTTGTCCGGTGTGCAAAACTTGCGGTATAAGACCAGGCGTGATGACCCGTGAGGTAGAGGGCGTAGAAGAAGAAGAGACCTCTGCTAAGGTGGTGTGGTATTTCCTGTAATCCCCGTTGAAGCGTTTATTTGCGAACAAAGCGCATGCCGGATGATCTTGTTGCACAAGGAAGACCGTAAGGACGACGGAAGGCTAAGGCACCTTGCTGATGGCTCAAAGGAGGAATGTCGATAGAACATACCGGACTTTCTTTGAGGATGCAAGGAACATAAGGTTTGGGTTGAGTACGGATGGGATGAACCTGTTCGGCGATATGAGCAGCAGCCATAGCACTTGGCCCGTGACTCTATGTATCTACAACCTTCCTCCTTGGCTGTGTATGAAGCGGAAGTACATTATGATGCCATTGCTTATCCAAGGCCGAAGCAACCTGGAAACGACATTGATGTGTACCTCAAACCGTTGGTTGAAGATCTGTTAACAACTGTGGAGCGATGGTGTGCGTGTATGGGATGAGTACAAAGAGAGCACTTCACTCTACATGCATTGCTATTCGTAACCATCAACGGTCGCCGCACTTGGTAATCTATCGGGCCTATCTATCAAAGGATATAAAGCACGCATCCTTTGCTAGAGGATACGGACAGCAAGTACCTAAAAACTCTCGAAAGGTTGTGTACATGGGCCACCGTAGGTTCCTCCATATGAAGGACCCGTTCACGGAGGAAGGGTGAGAATTTTGATGGGATGAAGAGAAACGTAAGAAGCCCATGCATCGCATGATGGGGCGCTTGTATTTTCTTTGGTAAAGGATCTGAAAGTAGTATTTAGAAAAGGTCTCGTAGCAAACCCGTCTCATTGAACAAGGTCACACGAAGGCCATTTGGAAGAAGAAGTCAATATTTTGGGACTTACCTTACTGGAAAGACTTAGAGGTCCGCCACTCACTGGACTTCATGCATATCACGAAGAATGTCTGCGTGAACCTACTAGGTTTCCTAGATATGTACGGTAAGTCAAAAGATACACTTCAAGCACGAAAGGACCTACAGCTATTGGGACTCAGGAACGACCTACATCCGGAAAAGAGAGAGAAAGGACAACATTACCTCCACCCCGCGAGCTACACTCTGAGTAAGGAAGAGAAAAAAAACATGATTAAGTTCTTGAACAATGTGAAGGTCCCTTCTGGATACTCCTCGAACATAAGGAGACTCATAAACATGAAAGAGAATAAAATCGTACACATAAAATCCCATGATTGTCATGTGTTGATGACCTGATTGCTCCCGATGGCGGTGCGAGGTATTTTCCCAGATTAGGTACGAGGACAATCATAAAGGCGTGTTCGTTCTTCAACGCGTGTCGCAGAAGGTCATCAAGCGAATAAGGTATCTAGTCTCGCATGATGACATGGTCAATAGTCCGTTAGCCTTGAGATGATCTTCCCTCCATCCTTCTTTGATATTATGGTCCATCTCATGGTCCACATTGTTAAAGAGATAGAAATTCTCGGACTGTGTTCCTCCACAATATGTTCCCTTCGAGAGGTACATGGGTATCCTAAAGAAGTATGTTCAGAACGGTCTCGCCTGAAGGCTGCATTGCTTGCAGTGTCAAGACAGAGGAGGTGATCGAGTTTTGTGTTAGTTACATTGATGATCTGAATCCGATTGGCATCCTCAGATCACGCCATGAGGGAGGCTACGGGAAAAGGGACTTTAGGGAGAAAAGAATCCTATAGCGACGATCTACTTGCATTTAAACAAGCACATTTCACAGTATTGAAACAAGCAACTGTAGTGGCTCCGTATATCTATGATCACGAAATGAGTCTACGCGCCCAATACCCAGAGAAGTTAGATAAGTGGATCGCAGTGGAGCAAATAAATCATTTCGGGAGTTGGTTACAAAAGCAACTGTTGGGCAAGCAGACAGACGATGAACAATTGAAACTCTTGGCTCGAGGACCGTCCACAACAATCATATCATTTCAAGGGTATGAGATAAATGGGTACACATTTTACACGACAACCTAGGATAACAAGAGCACCAACCAAAACAGTGGCGTCCGTATAGATGCCTTGGACAAAAATGGAAAGATGGACACCTACTATGGTTTCATAGAGGAGATCTAGGAGCCGAGTACGGCCATTAAAAGTCCCTCTGTTTGGTGCCAATGGGTCAAACCGACGGTAGTGGATATCGATAAGTACGGTATGACAACTGTGGACCTCAAGCAAGTGGCCTATAGGGACGAACCGTTCGTGCTCGCTAATGATGTGACACAGGTATTCTATGTGATGGACATGGACAGCAAACCAAAAAAGTAGAAGGAGAAGACTAGCGATGCGATCGACCAAGGCGCCATGTGGTTCTTCGGGTAAAGAAGGATTGTTGGAGTTGAGGCGCCACGGACGAAGAAGAGTATAATCGATTCGACGAATTGCCTCCTTTCACGGTGGGCGTAGACATTAGTGTCTGAATGATCAGAGGAATCTCCCTATGTACGCCGTGATCATAATGAAGGATCACTTGTAAAAGCAAAGTATGTTAGCAAATAAGGATTGCTTTGCTTTCTTTTGGTGTAATAGACTACTAACATACTAGTTTCTCATTCCTCTAGAGGTTTTCCTGTATTTTACTGCTCAAATTGTACTAATATTTGACTAACAATATTGTTCAAAGTCCTCTCGTACTAATATAACAAGGTGACAGTTTGCAATGGAATTATAAGAGTGCAAAAATTACTTTATTTCTTACAATTTTCTATAATGTTAATTTATATTACATGGTTGGAAAAAATATTGTAAAGACTATCTTTAAAAAAGGCTAAATGAATTTAAAGTGGTAAAAACATTTTACAAATTATTTAATGAAACAATAGTTGAGCAGTAGATTCAAAAAAAAGAAATCTAAAAAAAAAGACTAAATGAATCTAAAGTGGTAAAAGTATTTTTAAAAATTATTTAATGAAACAGTAGTTAAACAACAAATTGACAGTAGATTCAAAAAAAGAAATCTTAAAAAAAAGACTAAATGAATCTAAAGTGGTAAAAGCATTTTTAAAAATTATTTAATGAAACAGTAGTTAAACAACAAATTGACAGTAGATTCAAAAAAAAGAAATCTTAAAAAAAAGACTAAATGAATCTAAAGTGGTAAAAGCATTTTTAAAAATTATTTAATGAAACAAGAGTTAAACAACAAATTGACAAGAGATTCAAAAAAGAAATCTTAAAAAAAGACTAAATGAATCTAAAGTGGTAAAAGCATTTTTAAAAATTATTTAATGAAACAGTAGTTAAACAACAAATTGACAGTAGATTCAAAAAAAAGAAATCTTAAAAAAAGACTAAATGAATCTAAAGTGGTAAAAGCATTTTTAAAAATTATTTAATGAAACAATAGTTAAACAAGACTAAATGAATCTAAAGTGGTAAAAGCATTTTTAAAAATTATTTAATGAAACAGTAGTTAAACAACAAATAAAAAAAAAGAAATAAAAGAAAAGACGGAAAAAAAGGGCTAGGGGGCACGAGCGGGGCTCGAACCCGAGACCTCACGGTCGGGAGAGCCCGCGCACTCAAGCGCCTCGCGCTAGCCAAGGGGGAGGAAGATTTCTTGTCGAGTAGTATGGGCGCTAAATTGTTTTGAGTCTTTTAACATCAGTCCCGGTTGGTGTTTTCACCCGGGACTGATAGTGCCTAGGGCTCCGATCCCTTGCACCGAGGCTGACCCATCAGTCCCGGTTGGTGTATTCAACTGGGACTAATGTCTCACATCAGTAACGGTTGGATATTCCAACCAAGATCGATGTGAGACATCGATCGATTGAATACACCAACCGGGACTGATGGTGCACCTATAAATCCCTCCCGCCACCTCCTCTTCTCCAATTTTTGCTACTCCCGCCATTGTTCCCCAATCTCCTCCTCCTCCCGCTCGTTTGCAAAGACCTCCGACGACCGGGACGCCTCCAACGACCCCACCGCGCGCCGTCATCCTCGCCTCCGACGACCCCACCGCCGCCGTCCTCGCCTCCGAAGCCTTGCCTCCGCCGCTGTTCCCCTCCGGCCTTCGCCAACCCTAGGGTTTGTGCCCTCCTTACCCGATGAGATCACTTGTCACTTGATGAAAGTGCTGGGAGTTTGTGCTGTCGATTCTAGAACTAACAGATGGTCTTTGTCGATTCATGCTTCTTTGTCGATTCTAGAACTAACAGATGGTCTTTGAAATCAACTAGCAAATATATAAGAAATGGTTCTTATATCATCCTGGAGGAAGTCAAAATGGCTTTGCTTTTGATAATGGTTGAGCGATTTCTTTGCTTGGTTTCGGAATCAAACTCAAAAATGCGTCGCATCTTTGTCACGGGAGTATGTTTAGCGATGAGTTGTGTATTTTTTGGTTGTGCCTCTGGTTGTTTGTTAAAGGTTGCTGAGGTATTGTGTTTTTCAGTTATGTCAATCTTTCCTTAGAGGTCCTGAATGGTCTTGGTGCTGTCTGTAAGAAGATCCTTTTTAGCTGGCATTACTTTATCTGTTGGTGTTGATTCAGTGAACCGATTGAGAAATTTGAGGGACTAGCCATCGAGCTATAGGCTGTATGATGATTCAATTAAATGAGGCAATATTAATCTGTTAGTTAGTGATTTCCTCTGTGATTTAGCACTGTTTAGATCATTGTGTCTAAAACTTCAACTTGGTTTTATTGCTGCGTATATGTGACATGCTATCATGTTATTAGTTCTGTTATGAGGCTTGGTTCATGATGATATCCCCGATCTAATCTGGAACTTAGATGTGAATAACTTTGGCTACTCTGTTTTAGTCCAAATTGGTGCTGTCCTACTATTCAGTAGCTTTTCATAGTCCATTGTTGAGTTCTAGTGAATCAAGTTTATTAAACAATGCTGAATTGTATAGATTCACTAATTTCAGATTTGTATACCCTGTGATATATTGCTGAAATTGGTGTTGGAGGGCTCATTTGGAGCAACCCATCAATTTATTAAATCTGAGAGCAATAGTTGTATGACTCCATTATTGCTCCTTGTTATGCTGCATTTGATCCTTGCTGGTGGAAGGGAGAGGTATTGCTCTGTGATGTTATTTGGGTTTCTTAATGAACATGACGTTTAATGAAATGATCTAAGCCTTGAACTGCTAGACTTGCATGATTGAAATTATTGGTTATTTTCACTGTTCTGTACAATTTGGATTTCATGTGGTAGCTCTGATCCTGTCATTGTAATGAGCTGATTGTGACATGAAATTCTGTTATCCTATAATGAGTATATAGCATATGGTCATTCTGTCATCCTTGTAATGAGTATATAGCATATGGTCATTCTGTTATCCTTGTAATTCTGTTATCCTGTAATGAGTATATATCCTGTAATGAGTATATAGCATAGTAATGAGTATATAGCATATGGTCATTCTGTTATTCTGTTATCCTTGTAATTCTGTTATCCTGTAATGAGTATATATCCTGTAATGAGTATATAGCATAGTAAGGTGTATTGAGTATATAGCATATGGTCATTCTGTTATCCTTGTAATGAGCTGATTGTGACATGAAATTCTTGATACTTTACTAGACTATTTATAAATATACAGTATATACTTTCTTTCTATGCAATGCATCATATTGACAATGTTATGGGCCAATGTTATGGGCATCATTCATTATCAATATATACTTTCTTTCTATGTATGTGTGAGATTTCTATGTCTTTGTTATAATTTTCTTGTGCATGTTAAGGTGGTAAGAGTTCAAGGCTTAAGTCACTAAATTAAATTGTCTAGCCCATTTGTGATTGAGGTGAAGATTCTAAATCTTCATTTAAACCCAATAATCTGAGAGCAATCAAACTAGAGTTTCTGGTGAATTTTGAAATTTTTATTTTTATTGATCAGTTTCTATGTATATGTGAGATTTCTATGTATGTGTGAAATTTCTTTTTTATTGATCGGTTTCTATGTATATGTGAGATTTCTATGTATGTGTGAGATTTCTATGTATATGTGAAGTTTGAAATGTATATGTATCATGTCAAATGAATATGTATCATGTGAATTATTCTAATTTCGATGAATTTTGAAATTTCTATTTTATTGATCAGTTTCTATGTATATGTGAGATTTCTATGTATGTGTGAGATTTCTATGTATATGTGAAGTTTGAAATGTATATGTATCATGTCAAATGAATATGTATCATGTGAATTATTCTAATTTCTCGTGAATTTTGAAATTTCTATGTATATGTGAAGTTTCTACGATATGTGAGATTTGTATGTATATGTGTCCCTACAAGCCCACGCACTACCTATGGTACTAGCTTAAACTTGTAACGTATATGTGAGATTTGTATGTATAAAATTGTAGGTTCACATTCATTATATTAGAGAGTTATAAAAGAAAATTCGACAAGTTTAAGCTCTTTAAACTTGTCGAAATTTTCTTTTTAACTCTTATATAATATAAATAAAAAATAATGAATCATTCTTATTCCACACTAAAATGATTTTAAAAAAATAAGCCCTGCAAGTTCAAGAAGATGGATGTCAGCGAGGCGTCTGGTACAAGGGGCAGAAGACATGAGAACTAAGTCCATTGAAAGCCTGCTTCATTGCTCTCTTCTTCTGCGTACGCCTCGTCCATCCATGCTTCCTCCTCCTAGGGCTTCATTGATCTGGAATGAAGAAGAGTGTGGAATAAGAATGATTCATTATTTTTATTAAGAAAATATATTCTTAAGTATATATGAATTTTTTCATATTATTTTTCATTTCGAGATGTATATGTATCATATGAATTTTTTCTAATGTATAAGTATCATTTTAAAGTTACATGTGCACATTTTTGTAGCATGAGGTCACAACATCGATCACTTGATTTCCTCTCAACTCTAGCAAAATTACCATCGTATAGTATTTGGTCGATTTACATTAGGAACATCTTGGCGTCATTGCCCATCCTCTCTACCGTCTTCTAGCCTAAGAAACGATGGGCGGACGAAGAATTTATGAGAAGTTTGATTGCGGGATGTGATGATCGTGAGGCAGGCGAGCTGCACCCGCCACCGAGGCCAATGAGGTCAGAGAGCACGATGAGGCGGCGAGGTAACAATCACCACGTTCATGATTGTCGGTTCCACTACCATGCTAAGCCAACATCCTCGACCCGTTCATGATTGTACCATGCTTTCAGATCGGTCAACCAGCAGCAATCACGTCGGCGTTCCAAGCAAGAAGAAGAAGGCAAGACATGTTATCACCGGTCGGTGAGGACGGCCGACCTCTTGCACCCTCGGGGCGCTTGGGCGTTCAATTGACATGCGGCATCCACGTTAGGGACCACGTGGCAATTAGCATAGCAAAATGGGATCAGTCCTCAAGATACAAAGAACATGCTTTGGAGCGATGTGAAGGAGACATTCACCTTCCCCAAGGGACCAAGAGAAGGTGAAAAGTTACACTCTCAAGAAGATGGCGGTCGCATTCCGACTTATAAAAAGAAGCTGAACACGGAGTATATCAAGAAGAATCGAACGCCCGACTTCAACAAGCACCGACTCGGCCCTGGTGGTTACCGCCATGCAATACCAAAATGGGAGAAGAGGGAACAGGACCTGCTAGCGAAGGGTATCGCACCCGCAACAACGGATTGGCCCGACAGAGCAAAGCATTGGTTCTATGCTCACGGCGGCGCCCTTGATGATAACGGCAATGCTATGTTTGGGGAGGTGCTAAGAGATGTGGCCAGAAGGCTTGTACAGTCCATCGAGGAGTCTTCCCAGGGTAGATTTGTGCCAAACAGGGAGAACAACGAGCTAACAAGGGCCTTGCAAAATCCAGAGCACCCTGGACGTACACGAGGCGTCGGCGTTGTCCCGTGGAAGGTTGGTTTTGCTCAGGACGTCGAGACCTATAGGAGTCGGGCGAGGAGCAAGGCTCGACAGACACAACAACTTAGTGCGCTTGAAGAACGCCTGAATCAAACAAATGAGAGAATGCAAGAAGAGATCCGAAGAGAGGTGCAGCTAGCCTTGAGCCAACAGCGCGAGACGGGCCAAGAACCTCCGAGTAATCCAGACATCATCAGCCCCTCCGGGCAGCGAAGCAGCTGCGCTTCCGGTGGGCTGCCAGAAGTGGACATGGACAAGTATCCCGTAGACGACATCAGACAGCGGACACCTTGTGAGCTGCATATCCAAGCGCGAAACCTTACCTTCAAGGCGGCCGATGGCATGGCTCACCCATTAGAGCCGGGGCAGCTTATCCATGGCCAACAGATACCGTCAGGATACTCCAAGGTCTCGGTGGAGGAGGTCTGCCCAGGGTACGAGGACCTTGACCTCGAAATTCATGGAGGTGACGGACTACGGCTAGGAGAGGCAAGACACAATTTCATCTGTGGCATAAGCGGTACATAATTTTTCGAGATAACATGGACGTGTCCTCTCCGCGAAGAAGCCCGAGAAGAAACCCGTCTCCTCCCAAGAACCTGTCGACTCCTACACCACCTCCTGTGCATATAAGCCCGACAAGAAGCCCGTCTCCTATACCATCTCCTACGCGATATAAGTCTGAAAAAGCCCGTCTCCTCCCAAGAAGGCGCCGACTCCTACACCACCTCCCGCGCACATAAGCGCGACAAGAAGACCGCTCCTCCCAAGAAGGCGCCGACCAAGGGAAACAAGCCACTCGGCCAAGAGCTCCCAAGAAGACGGGTCCTCCACCAAATCCAAGAAGTGGTGAACTTCCGGCGGCGGCCGTATGATATAAACGATGAGGAGACCAAGAAGGTGGTAAAAGGAGAGGTAACTAAATTTCTTAAACCCAAGTCACCAGAGAAGAAGGTTCAACTCGCACGTAAGAATTTTATAAAGGCTTAATGACTATTAAAATTTTGAAGGATAAAAAAATGCCTCGCCAATCAAACTACGAAAGCACATTGAGTAAGGAATGCCCCAAGAAGAAGATGTCACCGAGGGAAGGGTAAGGAGATGCAAAAATTCTTGAAGAAACCGCCTTACCGCAAATCAAATATTAGGCACGGAAAGATTGAGGTTGCCCAAGTAAAATGGTTATTTAAAATGGGCGGTCATTGGTCGGGCATGAGGAGCTGCCCCTACTAACGACAAAGATGCGGCAATTTCATGAATGGTACTTGGAGGCGACCAAGCATGATCTACAGATGTTCGCTGTCAAGTTTAAGCAACAAGATTTTTTTCGCGGTGAAGGTGAATTTATTGTCGACTGGGACTACATATATGACCTATACCGCATGAGGCGCCTCGATGTGAGCTTGATGGGTTCTTTGGACTCTGTAAGTGTCTTAATTATTTGCAAAAACTATCGCTCACTTCCTTGTACTATACTAACTTGCAAGCCTAACTAATTTCTTATGTAGCATGGAGATACAAAGATGCCAAGGGATCGATTTTCGACATAGGCTTCATGGACCCAGTAGTTATCAACGCGACAACCGTTAGAGACCACCCAAGCGAAATAGAGACTAACGTATTCAATGCACTAATGGGTCAAAGATATAAGTCAAAGATATATCTAGCCTACTCATTTGAGTACGTGTTTTCGTACCACCTCATTCTACTCCTTTTTCATAACACGATGTTAGAACTAATTAGTTATCTACGTTGACACATCTATGTATAGTTTTCACTGGATTCTTCTTATGATCGAGCTAAATCGTAGCTTGATCACAATTATGGACTCGCAAAGGAGACCAGTTGAAAAGTATCAAAACTTTATCGACATGCTCAACAGGTATTAATTCTTGTTCCTCTCATTATCGTACTAGTTCTATTTCCTTCAATTTGAAACAAATTCTAATCATGTACAATTCCCAATCACATGTGTAGTGCATTCACACGGTTCCGTGCTAAAAGCGTATGATTCAAGGAGAATTTTGACATTACAATTGCCTCTCGTATCGATATCATAATGCTAGCTTTTTGGTTAACTTAATTTCCTTGCATCCATTTCATGCTTTCAACTTTTTCCACCAGAGATCTTGACTCACCATAGTGTAACAATTTATGCGACTACTATGTATGCGAGTTTATGCACACCCAAACCGGAGCCGTCGATCGCATGCTAAAAGGCAACAAGGGGTGAGTAAATATAATTACTAGCTTTAATGATGTATAGGTACTCCTTATATCTTGTACAAATTCAAGTATTGATTAGTTAATGACTTAACGATAGGTGCCTCAATATTTGGCGGAACAAGGTTCGGAACTCTCGCCGGCACGAGTGAGAGCAATCCAAGAACAACTCATCGGCTTTATTTACGATGAGGTCGTAAATCCAAAAGGCGAGTTTCATGAACCAAATTTTAACAATTGGGGCCCTTCGATAAGGACCGGTGAACTATTGGAGTCGACATCTACGGCTAGCAAGAGCGATGCGCGTAAAAGATCCCAATGAATAGAAGGAAAAGAAATACTAAAGTTGTAATTAAAGTTGTGTACATATATATTGTAATACATTAGGCGATGAGCGAAGAACAAATATGTGTACATATTTTAATACATTAGATGTAATTAAATTTGTTAATGAATGTTTAGTGATTTAATTATCGTGCAAAGTGCATGATTGATTATCTATGCTTTTAATTAGTTGTGATTTAACACACACACATATATATAATAGCTACCGGAGAAATAGATCTATATATATACAAAAATCGATCTGCTTGGAGAAACCAACCAATCGATGAGGGTTTCAGCGATCTGGGTTGGAGACACCAACCGTCTCGATGAGGTCCTCGAGGTTCCTAACGCTACGCCACGTGAATTCGAACCAAGATCGATACTCTATCAAGACGGGTGAGTGAACCGGGTCGATGCCCTTGAGCATCGAGCCCGGATGGCTATACCGGTTCAAAACCGGTACTAAAAGGCGATTTTGGACCGGGACTAAATGCCCTTTCCGTAGTAGTATATGACCGTAGCATGCACTTTCATTAGGTAAGATGAAGTATGATCAATAAGGGTAACGTTTGATGCATAGAATTTATCAAGCATCCTTTCCATTTTTATGCACGGGCATCATGTGCAATTCAATGCAGAAGGAGGCATTCCTCATTAACCCTATCACATATATCATTATTACGTATTCGATCTCGACTTGTATGACCACAGTTTCAGTGCATGTACGCATTTCTGCTACACTCATCTTCTGTACTGAATCTCTCACAAAATCACAAAATAAAGTTGTCCCAGAACTGTTATCTACAGTATGGCAGATTTGCAATGGAGAATAATTTCGACAGATTTGCTCCAAAGCTTTGAATTTCCAACTATAAGTAAAACAGAGGAGAAACATGATCTATATAGTATGGTAAATCAGGTGTTGAAATTTTGTAACATAGACAAAACTAAAATTGCCTAAAACCCATGAATTGTAGTGTAATGCATCTGCCACTGAAACCAAAATTAAGTTTCAAGAAAATTTGTATGGAGTCACGAACTATGGTATGTCAAATTTGCATCACAGAACATTTTTTGGAAATTTGGATCGATTGATCAAAGCATAGATGTAAGTAAAATTTCTCATGAACCATGAGCTAATGGCATGCGAAATCTGCCATGGCAGCAATGAAATTTATATAAAAATAAAATTGATTTAAAACCATGATATATCATGGACAGAGCTGAGTTTTTTTGAACTCAAAGATAGATCCGAGCTTGAAACCAAAAAGGTAACCATCATAAAAAAAATAACGTCATAAAACCATGAGCTATAGCATGGTACATTTGCACCAACGATCAAGGGGACAGGAGATCTATCAGAAAAAGAATAGATCATGTTGTTGAAAATAACCTTAACTTTGAAAACAGTTGAGGGCTAACCACTTCTCTATTATCATGCTTGGAGTCGAGGGAGAAGTTGACAAGGTTGGCCATACGCAAACTATGATCTTTCTCATTTTCAAGTTCAAGATGAGAAGCACCGTATTTATGGCCATATGGTGGCACCAAAAGTGCAGCAAGTAGAACAGAAGATGTTATTAGTTGTATATCCTTCTGAGACAAGTTCTTACTGTCCCTCCTTGGCAAGTTGAAAAGCTTGAGCCATGCATATGCATGATATAGATGGTTATCAGATATCCATAATATTTTAGTTGACTTGGTATAATATACAACCAGAACAGATGGTTTTGGAGTTTTTTTCACCGAGCTCATCAAGCCATGGATACCCTCCACAGATCGGAAGCTTTAGTGCAAGAAGCAGAGGTTGGTGGGTGAAGTTACTTGCCTTAGCATGAAAAAGGGAATATTATTATTTTGGGCCTCTTGGATATTTGCCACTCCTCAATTTGGAAATTCGATGGCATGTACAAAAAATGCCACTATTTTTTTTTATTATATGAGTTATGGAACAAACCTGCCATAGGAAAGGTTTGCACCAATTTTGAGTTGTTCAACCTGAGTATCAAGGTACAGCTGCAAGCTTTCTAGGGCAGGCATATCAGGACGATCTTGCTGATCATGATATTTGTTCAAATTACGAAGATGGTTTCTGATAATCTCACACAACCTACTAATTTCAGTGGTTCTTTTATACTGCTTGCAAAACTGAAAAGCCTTGTGGACAGTCATCTGCATTTTAGAATGTTAAAAAAAGGCATCCACATTAGCTAGTCAAGTATTTAGTAGAGAAGATTATGTGCAAGGAATCAAGTCGGTACTTTTTAAATTTAAGAGAAGTACTGGGAAAATACCAAAGAGATCAATTCAATGGTTAGGTATGTGCAAGGAATCGATTCAGCACTTCTGAAATTTAAGAAAAGTGTAGCAAAAATAACAGATAGCTACACAATCCAGTGTAGCCAAAAATATCAAACATAACTCTATTTTATCCATATGTATCAAAAGATACATGAAGTTATTGCAGTAAATACTCCTAAAGAAAAGTTTCTGAAATGTAATGATAAGCAATCAGGACTATTGCTCTCTAATATGTAGTGTGTTTGCGCGTGCGCGTGTATATATATGCTGGTACATCTGTCAATTGGTCATGAGCATTCTTGGGCATACTACTAACACTGGAGATTGAAAGACGCTTTAGTTCAAACATAATATTCATGGCAAGATTCAATTGCTGAAGACGTGCGTTAGCTTCACGAATTAATCCCTGGTGCGTTCCTAAATGCAGGGGAAAAAAGATTAAATTCTCTAGCTGGCAGAACATTTGAATTAAGTATAAAGTATATAAGCTTAGTCATCGGACTCATCCACAATAGCAAGAGTTAGAGAAAACTGAGATAAAACAACATCTAGACATTTGACAGCATTCAACTAGGATTCCTCACTTTGTCAATGGACACCTAAAGACGCAGGTGGTACCTCCCTCTCTTTATATTTATTGGTCACAATAGTGTCACTTATTGTAGAGATGGACATTGTTGAATCTCTGACTTTAGTTCGAAATTGCCTGCAATGGGAGATCCATAAGCAGCAAAAAGCAAGCTTTGTAGCATAAAACAAACTTAGCTAAAGGCATTGTTTCCAGAAAGATCAAGCCACCCTGCCAATTGTAGCCATAGAGAATGTCTTCATACCGAAATAACAAAAAGAGGGTGCTATTTAGAAACAACTGAGAAATAAATTGAATGCTTCATTTCAGGATATGTCACAGGCATTAAAAGCTTGTAGAAACAACATTCATATTGCTAATAAAAAATCACGTTTATCTAAAATAAGTGGTAAAGAAATTCAAAAAGCGTGGTGAACCTGGATGGCCGTCATGGATCAACAAAGAGAATTTTTGTTTGCTGGGTTGATTGACTTCTGCTAAATAATTGTGAATGCTTTTGTCTCCAATATAAATCTCTGTAAATCCAACTTCAACAAAATAGCAAATTCCCAAAGAAGCAAAAATGCAACCACTTCTAGATTCATCTTGCAAATTCTCATCAATCAGCCTGTCTTTATTGGGACCAGCACACAGATGGAAGATGCATTTCGATATAATGAACTGATTCTTGTTATATGTTGAGCCACTAAGTATGGTTTTTGACGAGGGCTGGGCATCCTTTGACCGGTCGGCGCACGGTCAGCGGATCCCCCGAGCTCGGGCGGTCCCCGACCATGACCTGGGTGCGCGCCGGGGCGCTCGACCTAGAGCGCGCTGGCCCCGAGCACGGCTCCGCTCGACCTCGAGCTCGGGCATGTTCCTGTCCAGGTGCCGTTGTCCACCCCTGGATTTCGGATCAAGCATTTGACCGGCGGTTGCTCAAGGAGCGGGTCGTGGGGCAGTAGCTGGAACGTGCAGCGAGTCCAGAGCGGTTACTGCCAGCCCTCAACGTGCATGAAGGCCACTACCCGGGAATCTCTCCCGCCCGTTGCGTGCGAGGGAGGTATAAAAGCCAAGGGGGCGCAGTCTTTCAAGAACAACGAACTCACAACACATCACATAGCTCGAGCTTAGCCGTAGCCATTGTGGAACTTGAGTTGTAACACATCCCTGTATTGAGAAGCAACCAAGAAAATTGCATAAAGCGGCCGAGTAAGTTGTTACCTTCCATAAGGGGCTCGAACGAGTATAAATCTCGGTCTCCTGCTCGTTGCCATCCCGCCTCGACCATAATCACGTCTTAATCTTCCTCCGTTTAAGTGAAGCGCTGCTCGGGTCCTGCATTACACTGACCCCCATCTCATTTCTTGCGGTTGGCGATCCCGATCGTCGACAGCTGGCGCCCACCGTGGGGCCCGATTGCTTTGCTTTTTCGCAGGAATGATATCAAGGTCTCGGGAGCATGGCGCGCTTCGTCAACGGACCCTCTTCGAGCACGGATTCGGTCACGGACTCTGACTTCGTGTCCCTGTTTTCGCCTTCACCACTGCCGTCCGAGCATCGTGTCCTGATGGCGGACGATCAAGGCGTGGGGGGAAGCGCGGATGGCCGTGATCCGCAAGCCCCTGACGACGCCCGTCGGATGGTGCATGTCGCCATCAACCAAGCTATAACCGCCCTCCAGCGGGAGCGCCAGGAGAAGGCTGGTGCGTCGTCCGGGGAGCCCTGGCTCCCCCCCTCAGGAGAGCGCCTTCACGCTATCGCCCGGGTCATGACGGATCCCGATAGGGTGAAGTCAGAGCTCTTTGGTCGAGCCCTAGCCGAAGAGCTCGATCGAGCTGCGACCGAGGCCATCCCTCCGCAGTATCAAGGTAAGCACTCGGGGACCCGCTCCCAGAGAAGCGATGACAACACGTCGCGCCATCGCCGGCGCACCCATCGGACGCCTCCTGCGCAGGAGCTGGCCCCCGAGCAGCGAGCTCGGGACGAGGCCTTAACGCAGACGTGCCGGCGCCCTGCAGGCACCGTACCAAGCAGGGCCAGACCCGCGTCGAGCCACACAAGCTCCGAGTCGACCGGCAGCAAGTCTGCGGGCCTCTCCCCGGACGTTCTCCCGCGCGCCGCCGGTCCAGATCGCTGCGCTTATTTGCGGGTGACTCGTGTGCGGTGTCGCGGTCGTTCCCCTCGGCGGTCGGGTCACCAAGGCAGCCTTGACTCTGAGTCTGGCAGCAGCAGGGACCTAGTGGGTGATGACCACGCTCGGCGCGCACCTGTCCCGGCCTATGGCTGCATAGCGTACTCGGACGGCCTGCGCCGCGTGCGGTGGCCGGCTCGGTTCAAGCCCGCGCTGATCGAGCGCTTTGACGAGACTAAGAACCCCGATGAGTTCCTGTCCATCTACTCGACTGCTATCTTGGCAGCCGGGGGTGACGAGCTCGTCATGGCCAATTACCTCCGACCGTCACGGGCGGTGCCGCGAACAGGCTTTTCAACGAAGCTTTGGTTCTTTCGGTCGTGGCGCCAAATCGAGCGCCCGCGCTCCAACTTCCGTAGTTATTCTGGCGCCGGGGAGGAGAAGGACTGGATCGCGTCATCGAGGGCAAGAATGAGCCGCTGCGTGATTTCGTGCGGTGGTTCATCCGAACAAGGAACCTAATTCCGAGCATCTCTGACGAAGCCGTCATCAAGGCTTTCAAGTTTGGCGTCCGCGATCGGCGCCTTACAGAAGACCTGGAGATCACCACGAGGCTCAACGTCAACAAGCTTTTCCGCATGGCGGAGCGGTACGCGGACGCGGACGACGCTGTCCACTGGAAACGCGACTACGACCAAGGTAAGCTTGGTCCAAACCAATCAGAGGCCGGCCCGTCTAACTCCAGGGGCGCCGACCACAACACCACCGCCAGGAAGCGGAAGCGTGATCGCAGGGGCGGCGGAGGCGTGCCGCGGGTGGTCGTTTCGGCTGATGGCCAGCGCGAGGTCTTCGGGGCCCGAGATCAGGCTCGGGAAGGCACCAAACCTCGCCAGGGACGTCCCCGACCTCGCCAGTCTGAGACCAGGCCCAGCAGAGGGCCGACGACACAGGCCCCGTGGCCGATGTTTCGGCCGCAGGGGCCGAGCGCCCGAGGTTTGACGAGGCAAAGTTCTCGCTGTTTCACGTAGGCGGCGGCCCGCGATCTGCGGGCTGCAGGGCTCGGCGAAGCCGGAAGCCTTCTATGACGGGGCGAGGTGAGATGCCCGTGCTCTCGAAAGACGCATTTACCAACCGTGAGATAGGGTGAACGCGGCGCGAACACGATGACGTGAACACAGGTTCCAGCGAGGCGAAGCGCCGAATTGATGTCATCTTCGGTGGATCGTCGGCCTACCAGTCCCGGCGCGGGGTCAAGGCCGCCGCGCGGGCCATCTACCAAGTCGCCAACGGGAAACCCGTCGAGCAACCTTGCAAGTGGGCCGGGGCCACCATCACTTTCTCTTCAGAGGACGCTCTCCTAGGTATGGCCCGAGACTTGAAGACCACCTTGGTCGTGACCCCGACCATCAGCAATACCGCGGTCGGGCGCGTCATGGTCGACGGCGGCAGCTCTCTTAATTTGCTGCAGGCAGGGGCGCTAGACCGGATGCAGATACCCCGGTCGAAGGTCAAGAGCGTCGCCATACCCTTCTTCGGGATCGTTCACGGGAGCTCGACCACTCCCACAGGGCGTGGTCTTGCACGTTACCTTCGGTGACTTCGGACAACTTCGCCGATCGGCCGATCACCTTGAGGTGGTGAAGGTGACCTCTGTCTAACGCCATTCTCGGGCGCCCGCTTTAGTCAAATTTATGGCGGCCACCCATTATGGCCACCGCCGTGAAGTCCGCCGCCCGAAGCGGCATCATCACCGTCTTGCGGTGACTGCAGCGGCGCATGGATCGAGACCAAGGCCACGCACTCACGGGCGTCTTGCCCAGTGCCAGGCCAGGCGGGCGAAGAGCACCCGCCGAAGGCGGCGATCCAGCCAGTGGAACGAGGGTCGTGCAGCTCGACGAGGCGACCCGACCAAGTGCGTCCATGTCTCGGCCGGCCGAGTTCCAAATAGGAACTCGAGCTCGTCACCTTCGCCGCGCCAACAAAGGTATATTCGCAGGGAGCCAGCGGACATGCGGCGTCGAGGAGGTGATCGAGCACAAGTTGCGTGAGACCGGTTCTCGACACATGCACGAGAACTACGACGCTTCTCCCCGGAGAAGGTCGCGGCCATCAAGGAGAATCTCGGCAAGCTCTTGAAGGCCGGATTCATCCGTGAAATTGACTACTCCGAGTGGCTGGCCAACCCAGTCATTGTGGAGAAGAAAGGGGGAAAGTGGAGAATGTGCGTCGACCACACGGGGTTGAACTCGGCTTGCCCGAAGGACAACTTCCCGCTTCCGCGCATCGACCAGATCGTCGACTCCACCGCAAATGCCGAAATGTTGAGCTTCTTGGACGCTTACTCGGGATACCACCAGATCAAGCTGGCGGCCGACGACGAGAGCAAGACATCCTTCATCACACCGTTTGGCACCTATTGCTATACGACCATGTCATTTGGTCTGCGCAATGCGGGTGCCACGTTTCAGCGTTTGATGACCAAGACCTTCGAGCCCCAGATCGGGCGGAACCTTGAGGTCTACGTGGACGACATCATCGTCAAGAGCCCATCTGAGGGTGACCACATTCGCGACCTCGAGGAAACCTTCACCAACCTGAACAGGCACAAGATCAAACTCAATCCCGAGAAGTGTGTCTTCGGCGCAGCGTCGGGGAAGGTGCTCGGCTACATGATCAGGGGCTCGGGGGTCGGCCCGAACCAGGAGAAGATCAAGGCGATCGAGAAGATGGTGCCCCCGACCTCGATCAAGTAGGTGCAAAGCCTCACTGGCCGCGTGGCCACCCTCAGCAGGTTCATCTCGAGGCTCGGCGAGCGCGGGCTCTCGTTCTTCCAAACTCTGCGCAAGCCCGGGGGCTTCGAGTGGACTCCAGTGGCACAGCGGTCCTTCGACGAGCTAAAGGTATACCTGTCATCCCCACCCCTCCTTACAACACCGTAACCTGGAGAAAGGCTGCTACTCTACCTCGCGGCCACCACCCACGCTGTCAGTGCCGTCCTGGTGGCGGAACAGGGGTCTCAGCAGCACCCAATTTACTACGTCAGTGAGGTCCTGCACGGCCCGAAGGAACACTACCCGCAGGTGCAGAAGCTGCTGTATGCTCTCCTCATGGCGTCGCGCAAGCTCCGGCACTATTTTCAAGCGCATTCCGTGGTTGTTCCAAGCAACTTCCCGCTCGGGGACATCTTGCGGAACCCAGATGGAGGCGGGTGCATCGCCAAGTGGGCAATGGAGCTGGCGGCATTTGATGTCCAGGTCGTCGCCCGAACAACCATCAAGTCGCAGGTGCTTGCCAACTTCGTGGTCGAGCAGGCGTCGCAATCTGCGCCCGAGCCTGAGGTCGAGGACGCAAAGCCTTGGGTCCTGTTCTTTGATGGCTCGAGGTCCTTCAAGCGCTCGGGGGCTGGCATCCTCATCCTCACACCGCGCGGCGACCAGCTGAGGTACGTGGTTCGTTTTGGGTTCGCGGCGACCAATAATGTGGCAGAGTACGAAGCCCTCCTGGTGGGCCTCCGAGCTTGCAAAGCTTTGGGCGTGCGCCGGTTGGTCGTAAAGGGTGACTCCCAGCTCGTCGTCAACCAGTACAACAAGGAGTACCAATGCTCGGGAGACTCGATGGCGAAGTACCTCGCCGAAGTGCGCAAGATGGAGAAGTGGTTTCAGAACTTGGAGCTCAAGCACGTTCCCAGGAGGGACAACTCCAGCGCCGACTTCCTCTCCAAGCTTGCCTCCTCCTCTGACGAGGTACCACCCGACGTCATCCTCGAGACGCTGGCGGCTCCCTCGATCTCCGACCAGGAGGTCATGCTCGCCGTGATCCAGGATACACCTTCCTGGGCCAAATCCATCCGTAACTTCCTTGCGCGGGGCCGACCTACCTCCCGACCCTGCCGAAAGGAGCCAGATCAAGTGCCGGGCGAGTCTATACACGCTCGTCGAGGGCAAGCTCTACAGGCGAAATGTCTCCGGCATCCTGACGCGGTGCGTCTCCACTGAGGAGGGTAAGTACCTACTAAATGACATCCATTCAGGCCTTTGTGAAGCGCATTCTTCCTACAGGTCGATGGTCGGCAAGGCCCTCCGCATGGGATATTATTGGCTGACGGCGCTGCAAGATGCTCGTGATATTGTCCGTACTTGCCGCGCGTGCCAATTCCACGCCCGGAAGTCGCATCAGCCCGCTTACGTGCTCCAGACCATCCCGCTCGCCTAGCCCTTCTCGACATGGGGGCTAGACATTCTCGGCCCTTTTCCCCAAGCAACAGGGGGAAAGAGGTTCCTGTTCGTCGCCGTTGATACCTTCACCAAGTGGATAGAAGCTGAACCGGCCTCGACCATAACTGCTCGGGCGGCAGTTCGTTTCTTCCGCTTGTTCGTGGTCACCAGGTATGGGGTTCCGTGCAAAATCCTCACTGACAACGGTACACATTTTACCAGTGAGTTGTTCCAGGAGTTTTGCGAGGAACTAGGCATAAAAATATGCTTCGCTTCGGTGGCTCACCCCCAGAGCAACGGAGGCGGAAGCGCGCAACCGCAAATCGTCCGAGTATGTCAAGAAGCGAGTTGCAGATGAGCTCGAACGCTACGGCATGACCTGGGTGGATGAACTTCCCACCGTCTTATGGTCTATTCATACCACGACGTGCCGAGCCACAGCGTCCACACCCTTCCAACCGTGTTGATCATCGGCCGCCCCGCCTCCGGAGGTTACTGTTGGCTCTGCCAGGTCGACAGGTCGACCGGTCGACTTCGAAAGCGAAGGTCCTCGACCTTACCCTCGTAGAAGAAGTAAGATGCCGTGCCTTTCTCACGATCGGCCTTTTCCTGCAAGCTCTTCGCAGACATGCGTCTCGGTCGATCGACCTAGGGAACCCCTTGTTGGGGACTTAGCCACGAGGCGGATTCAGAGCCTAACGCCAACAAGTTATCCCGGTGGGAGGCCCCTGAGAGTCATTTCAACAGATCGCACGGGCTTCTGGGCTAGCGATGCCCGATGGCAGAGAGCTCTCTAGCTCGTGGAACATAGATCAACTTCGAAAGTTTTATGTGTAACCTCTATACCTTAAGTTTCAATAAAGATGTTCTTTCATGTTCGACTTTATGTTTGTTTTCACTTGTGATGGTGTTGCTCTTTTCTGTTCGGGACCTTCTTTCCGAATACGACCTTCGTACACAGCGCACACACCCTTGGTCTATGCCGCAAGTTCAACGCTCACCCTCAGAGGACGAGCTACACGTAAGCCGAACATCTTCGCGATCTAGCTCTCCCCTGTGCCCGGGTTCGAGCACGAGCTTCGCCACTTGACTGCTGGGCAGCGCGCGCAGTCGTAGTCGTAACTTGGATGTTGGTCTATAAGTAGCCACCTCTATGTCTCGCACGGATCCTTTCTTCCCTCTGCAGGTCGTGGCCGTTCGCTAACGTCTAATCTTGCGTCCAAGGCCGGCGTTGCTCGACCTTGGCCACAACGGGGGCTGGACAAGGGCAGGTAGTCCGCGAACGACCTCAAGAGTGCGACCAAAAGGTGGAAAAGGAACACGTCGTGGATCCTCGGTTAACTAGACTGGCACAAAAAGGGTTTGTTCTCCCTAAACACAAATTACTACGCTATAATCCTATGCTGGTCGTTTTTCTTTCACAGATCGGCCATCTCGCGATCAAGCTTTTCCTGCTCGAGCTTGGCGATCTTGGCCCGCAAGGTCGAGATGTTGCCCTGCAGTTGGTGGGCTTCTCTGGAGGCATCCGCGACTCGACGGCGTTCGTCCTGGAGCTGGGCCATGGTGCTCGTCGCCGTCCTTTTGGCGCGCTCGAGCCACCCCTCGAGCTTCAAGACCTTGGCCTCGAGCCCGGGAGGCACCTTCGCCGAGGAAGACGACTGGTCCGCGACGGCCTTCTCCAGTGCCTCAACCTTGGCCCGCTCGTCCTCAACCGCCTTGTCGGCGTGCTCAAGCTTCGCCTCGAGCTCTAAGACCTTGGCCTCGAGCTCGGGGGATGCCTTTGGCAGGGGAGATATCCGCTCTGCGGCAGCCTTCTCCAGGGCTTCAGTTTTAGCCCGCTCGGCTTCGAGCACCTTGGTCCATCGAGCGCGCTCTTGCTCCACAGCTTTAAAGCCGTGCTCACGCTCGGAGGTCCTGGTCTGCTCGAGTTCAGCCGCGTGGGCTACCTCCTGCGCCCCCATCGTTTGGCGCAGGTCGGCGAGTTCTCGGGCCTTTTGCTCGAGCTCCCCTTGCTCGACCTCGATGGTCCTGATGAGCCTGGAGCGCTCGACCTCCCGCACCTCAATTGCGTCCAGGAGGCCCCTCATCACGTCAGCATGCTCCTGGAGGCCTTGCAGCCCTCGGGAGGCATGGACGATCACCTTCAGCAGCAAAAACGGTGGCCCAAGATTAGAGGGGGCAAGGGGGATTAGGCTTCAAGCTACCAAGGTATGCGGAAGGTCCCTTACCTCGCGCAGATGGCCCTCCAGGCGTGCGCGGGTGAATTCCTCGCGGTCGTCAATGCGGCTGTGAGGGATCTCCTCCCCCTCGTCGACCGCCGCACCAGTGCCAAGGTCGACCTCGGCCACCGTTGGCGCGCTTGGACCAGGTCCTTGAGTCCCCATCTCGGGGGCGGCTTGGTCGTCATTGTTTCCTCGTGAGGTTGACTCATCGGTAGGGGGCATAGCGGCTGGACTCGACCTCCATGGCGGGGCCCTTCGCCTCGGCGCCAAGAAGCGGCGGCCGGATCTGCCATGCATCCGCGACCGCCGTGGCTTGGGGCGGCGCTGCTCGGCGCCCTCCACGGCCACGCCCAGATCATGCGGAGTCCCTACGACCTGGTCACCTTCGGAGGCTGGTGGAATCACGGCCTCGGTGCCCGGAGCGGCCTTGGTCGGGGGAGCCTGGGACGCGACCTCGGGCGCAGCCGCTGAGCCTTGGGCATCCTCCTTCGCGGTGGCCTCGAGAGAATCAACGCCGGCAGCCGCGTCGTGCACCTCGCCGGTGCTGAAGTCCGTGCTGGTCGCAGGCTCGTCTACCTCCTCGTCCGGGTCGTCGACCCCTTGGCAGAATTCACCGACCAGGGGCGGGCTTGGTGGCCCCGAGGGGGTCCGGGTCGGGCGTGAAGGCCGGCTCCGGATCAACACGTAGGTGTCCTCCTTGGACTCGGATTCGCCCTGAACAACAGGCATCGTCAGAGCGGGCAGGGTTTGAGCTCGGGTGCTCAAGGTCTGCGATCAAAATCATACACTAAGCCTAAAGGGTGCGAGGGGGACGGAAGACAAAAAGGCCAGGAGCATACCTAGGACACCAGCCTCCGCCTCGTCGAGGGACGACGGAGGTCTTGTCGCCCCGAGGATGGGGGGGCACTTCGCTTGCGCGGCGCCGCAGCCGGGGATCTCGGGGCTCGTGCCGTCCCAGCGTCACCCGCTGCAGCGGAGCTTTGAGCTTGAGGTCCCGGAGCCGGGGGAGAGCTCGAAGACCTGGCGGCGGCCGCTGTGCTCTGCTGCTGCGAAAAGGAAAACGCGTCAGACCAGCAAGGCGCGTGAGTACGGGCTCGGGGGCTCGACCGGCGGGATCCTTACCATGACGCGGTCGCCCCACTCAACGTGAGTTTTCTTCGCCTCCTGGCGGTCCACGTCAGCCGGGGGAGGTCTCTTCTTCCCCTTCTTGCTCTTGCCCATCCCAGGCAATGGGAGCATCCGCCTGGCCGTGTCAAGCAGCTCTTGGTGGTCCTGCATGCGGAGAGTGTCATTGCAGGCCACGGGGTCGCTCGGGTCGATCCGTTGGTCGGGATGGCTTACCTCGGCCTTGCGGCGGAGCATGTTCTTCGGCACGGAGTCGTCCATGGAATAGTTGTGGGCCAGTTTCCCGAACATCTCGTTCATCCTGGCGGCCACCCAAGATTCCTTCGGCGCTGCGGAAAAGGGAGCCACTCTCAGAGGAGCGTGATGGGAGAGCTCGGGCAAGACCGTGGGGAAGGGGGGCGTACCGGACGTACCCTCTCGGGTCGAGTCGATGCGCCCTTCGATCTCGTAGAACGGGTGCTCCCGCCTCCGCAGTGGGGATACCCGGTTTCGTAGGAAGTCGACGGCGATCGACTGCCCGGTGAGGCCACGCTCGGCACAGAGATGAATGGCGGCGACGGCTTCTTCATCGGCCTCGGGGTCGTCCGACTCCGGGGTCTCCTTCTTCCCGCAGACAGGCTTTCCCTCGTAGGTCAGTGTGCCAAGCTCCCCTTTCTTCAGATAGAACCACCGCTCGGACCATGGTCCGAGGGAGTCCCGGGCTTGGATCTTCGGGAAGGACCACTTGAGCCCCATTGGCGGGAAGTAGAGACACCCGACCACCGGGTCCTTCCCTGAGCGGAAGAGGCAAAATCTGGAAGAAAAGCGAGGGGTTGGGAAGGATTCGAGGAACCCCTCGCCACAGTGGGAAAAGATGGCAAGAGTAAGGATTGAGTTCGGCACGTGTTTATGAGCTCAATCTACTTGGCTGGTGAGGACCACAGAGAGGAACTCGCTCTCCGGGTTCCGCAGGCCGAAGAGGACATAATGCTTTCGGTCGCACGATCTAAATCGTCCACTGGGCATGGCTCGGTCTCGTTGCCCGGCAGCCACCACGTGAATGGGTCGAGCAGCCCCAGGGTCTCGAGTTCCTTCATCCTCTCGGGCGACAGCGTGCTCCTCCCAAGCTTGGCCATGGCAATTGCAGCAATTTCGGTCGAAGGGAGAGAGAAAGTTTTTTCGCTTGAGCTCGGAGGTTTGGGAAGACAATGAGCGCCGATCGGGAAGACCCTTCAATAGGCGCTGTGGTCCTCGGTTTATAAGCCGCGCCGGCGCCGAGTCTAGACCGCGGCACTTCAGGGGGCGTGCTAGCCACGATTTGACAGGTGCAATTAAGGCCTGGGCAGCGGTTTTGAGAAGATAGGCAGGTGTCGCCAACCGTTCGCGTCCGTATCAGGGTTCCGGAGATCAAGAGGCGCCAGGTGTCGCTCATCCATGGCCTGGCGTTATGCTTCCACCCGACCTCGACCTCAGGCGAATTCCGGGAGTCGGTCCCGGACTATGGAGCCTCAAGGTCGGCCCGTGTTCCAGCCACGACCTTAAGCCTTGGGGGCTAGCTGACGAGGGCTGGGCATCCTTTGACCGGTCGGCGCACGGTCAGCGGATCCCCCGAGCTCGGGCGGTCCCCGACCATGACACAGGTCTTGCGCCGGGCGCTCGACCTAAGCCTTGGCCCGAAACGGCTCCGCTCGACCTCGAGCTCGGGCATGTTTCTGTCCAGGTGCCGTTGTCCACCCCTGGATTTTGGATCAAGCATTTGACCGGTGGTTGCTCAAGGAGCGCGAATTAGTAGGGCGATCATTTGGAGCGTCTTGAGTCCGGGCGGCGATTCTTGCCGACCCTCAACGTGCATGAAGGCCACTACCCGGGAATCTCTCCCGCCCGTTGCGTGCGAGGGAGGTATAAAAGCCAAGGGGGCGCAGTCTTTCAAGAACAACAAACTCACAACACATCACATAGCTCGAGCTTAGCCATAGCCATTGTGGAACTTGAGCTGTAACACATCCCTGTATTGTGAAGCAACCAAGAAAATTACCGCAAGGCGACTGGAGTAGAGCTGTTACCTTCCATAAGGGGCTCGAACCAGTATAAATCTCGGTCTCCTGCTCGTTGCCATCCCGCCTCGACCATAATCACGTCTTAATCTTCCTCCGTTTAAGTGAAGCGTTGCTCGGGTCCTGCATTACACTGACCCCCATCTCATTTCTTGCGGTTGGCGATCCCGATCGTCGACAGCTTTGTATTGCAGTACATCATTATAAATACTCATCAGAGCTTGATTCTCAAATACCACAGACTGAATTCCAAAGAAACTAACAAGGATGTTTGTACGTTGTCCATCGAGTAGAAGTTTCACAGAACCGGTCTGGCAGCACTGTTGCCCTTGCCATCCCTAAATCCACCCACAAAAAAAATGTCAATTTCTTCTCTAAAAAAGACACAAATAATCACATCATCGAATTGGAAGAGATCAGCAAACATCAAACAAATCGAACCTGGCACCAACAGCCGCTTCGTCTACAGTGTGCTGGTGGCATGGGCCCTCCTACTACTGACATGAGAGAAGAGCAGATCTCACGTTAGAGAACCAACCGTGTGACTTGATCCGACGCTTCTTGGGCGCAGGCCAGCGGTGCTACACGGCTCTGGTCCTCCACGCCGAGATGCCCTCCATCCTCAGCCATGGGGATGGCGCAGGCGAAAATAGCCAGATTTGGGAGGCGGAGGAAGCGAGGATGTCAGGACCCAACTCTCTTGCTGGCCGGACTCTGAAGATTTATCACCCTCTGCAGAATATTCAACAAGAACGACAAGCAAGAACGACAAGCATAGAGATAATATCTACCGCGAAAGAGGAACTCTAGGGCTTAAGCTACACAGAGAACTTTGGCGAAGCATACTTTCCCCATCTCATTTCTCCCGCTTATACTCTCCAAAGATTACAGCAAGTAAAACGATAAATGTTCAAAAGACGGAGACATCGAAAAAGTAAAGACAAGATGAAAATGACCCTCTACGCTTGTTGTATAATATATCTTCTTCCCACCGTTGGATGACACGATGCTTGACACTAGTAAGCCTCCACCGTCGATGTCCACTTGAACAAATTCAACAGCCAAGACGCGCTTTGTTGCCGCCACTAATACAATGAGGTTTATATCGACCTTACGATCATAGAGCGGTTTTGAAAAACCGTCAGTAATATGGAAACATCACGACGGTTATGGACTCAAACCGTCGGTGAGGATATCACGAGCGGTTTTATATTACAGCCATCGTGATGCAAGAAATATCACGATGGTTTCTAAATAAAACCGCCTGTGATAGCTCTGATTCTCATTACGAGCGGTTTGAAGTAAAACCATCAGTGATTTCACGACGGTTATATAATACAACCGCGTAATATCTCTGATAGTCATTACAGACGGTTATATTTAGAAACCATCTGTGATATTTCTTCATCCTGACATTGTATAATGTAAACCATCTGTGATAAAACCGTCTCCCGTAAAAACAGAGCCTCGATCCATCCACTTCGTTTATAGGGTTTCGGTTTCTATCCTAAGTGGCGGCTGTGGAAGTGAGGCGATTTTTTGAAAGAAAGCCATTGATTTCGAAGGGTGATATTAGATTCATTTGATTTTGGTGATCTAAGGTTAGTAATGAGTTCTCTAATTGCATGCATCCAATTCAATATCAAGGTTGGTTAGGAGAATTAATTTAAAGATTGTTTGATTAGATCTAGCTTAATTGTAGCTGGATCCATATGTTGTTTGTGATATTTGGTTAGTAATGTGTTTTAATTGCATTATATTCAACATCTATCTTGATAAGGAAGGAATTTGATGATTTTTGTAGATCTAGCTTGTAGAACCATGTGTTGGTTGTTTGATCTATAAAGTTAGCTAGTAATGGTTCTATTTGCATAATATAATATTCGATCATGATGTAGCTAGCTAGCTTGTTAAGGATAGAATTTAAAGATTGTTTAGATCTAGCTTATATATAGATCAATTCAGTCTTTTGGTCATCTAAGGTTAGTAATGGGTTCTAATTTCATTATTATATTGAAGATTAATTTGAATTGTGTTAATTATTTCTTTGTGATGTAATTAAGGTATGTAATTGCATAATTAGTTTAAGAATGTGTGCATCGCACTACACCGGTGCATAATATTTAACACTAAGTGTTATATGTGTAGCGTAGATGGATCGAAGTGGATGTCTGTTGAGAACCGTCACGAGTGTTGAGTACCTATAATGGCGTCTCCACTTTCAAAAGAGCTGCGAGAGGAGGATATGTTTAATAAGGGGTGCAATTCATGTCATGCCGTGCATTGATTCGAAAATCTGAAGATGTTTGAAACTTCGGTATGGTCGAAGCACACTTGATTCAAGGGTTTCAAAAGGGCTATACATGTTGGACGGACATGGCGAAGAGCATAATATCTGAGAAGCGACAAGTAGTGTTAATATTGTCGACGAAGTTAATGATATGTCGGATGATCATATCGATTGTGCTTCCGATGAGGACAGGTTGCCGCGATGACAATTTGGATCAGATGCTACGTGATGTAGAAGGAAACCTTGATGACGGGGAATATGGAAAGTTCGAGGGCTTAATGGAGGACTCGGAGAAACCTTTGTTCGCAGGGTGCAAGTTGAAATACACAAGGTTATCATCCATGCTTGAACTACTCAAATTGAAGGCAAGCAGCGGTTGGTCCGACAAAGAGTTTCACAATATTATTCGTCTATTGGCGGACATGCTTCGAGAGGAAGCGAGTTGCCGACAACCACCTACAAAGCCAAGAAGGTTCTTTGTCCCTTGGGAATGGAAGTAGAAAGAATACATGCATGTCCAAGCGATCAGTATCTGTACCACAAAGAGTACACAAACTTGCATATATGTCCGTGTGCAGCGCATCCGGTACAAGCGTAAGAGTCATTAGGATGATGATGGCGAGAGCATTGAGGTGAAAAAAGGTCCTCTGCTAAGGTGGCATAGTATCTGCTGTAATTCCTCGTTTGAAGCGTTTGTTTGTGAACCCAAAGGAGGCAAAACTGCTTGCGTTGGCACTTTGAGGCGTAAGAATGATGGAATGCTAAGGCACCTGCCGATTCCATCCAATGGAGAAACATCGGCAGGGAGCTTTCAAGAATTCGGTGCGGATCCGAGAAATATAAGGTTTGGATTGAGTACGGATGGAATGAATCCTTTCGGTAACATGAGCAAACGGCATAGCACTTGGCCCATAAATCTCTGTATCTACAACCTTCCTCCTTGGTTGTGTATGAAGCGGAAGTACATTTTGTTGTGCATGCTTATCCAAGGACCGAAACAACACAGGAGCGATATTGATGTGTACCTAGCTCCATTGGTGGAAGATCTAAAAACACTGTGGGTTACCGGGGTACACGTATGGGATGCGTACAAACGAGAGAACTTTACTTTGCACTGCTTGTTGTTCTGCACCATAAATAATTACCCTGCCCTTGCTAACCTGTCAGGCCAGAGTACAAAAGGAACCAAAGCCTGCACTCACTGCTTAGATGATACCGAGAGTTTATGGCTGAATCACTCCCGCAAAACCGTGTACATGCGTCACCGTAGGTTCCTTCGGAGGAATCACCCATATCGCAAGATGAAGCAACTTTTCGATGGAAGGAACGAAAATGGTTCAGCTCCAAGGCGTTTGAGCGGGAGAGATGTTCATGGCATTGTTAAGGATTTGGATGTTGCGTATGGAAAGGGACGTAAATCAAGTACCCGTGAAAAGAGCATGTGGAAGAAGAGATCAATATTCTGGGACCTACCTTCTTGGGAGCTCCTAGAAGTTTGCCATTTGCATCGATGTCATGCACGTGAGAACAATGTCGTGACAGCGTGATTGGTCTCTTACTCAACATTAAGGGTAAAACAAAGGATGGTATCAACGCACGGCTTGACTTGGTCGATATGGGCATAAGACCTGAGTTAGCACCGAAAGAGACGGATAAAGGCCGTACGTACTTGGAACACCTTGTTATACTCTGTCAAAGGCGAAAAGAAGCTGAATCGTGCGATGCTTGCATGGTGTGAAAGTTCCGTCGGTTACTCCTCCAACATGAAGAGACTTGTTTAGTTGGAAGATTTGAAATTAACCGCATGAAGTCTCATGATTGTCATGTCTTGATGACACGATACTCCCTATCGCAATTAGAAGTATTTTGCCGGTCAAGGTCCGAGAGACAATCACTAGGCTGTGTTATTTCTTTAACACAATCGCTCAGAAGGTCATCGATCCCGAAGGACTAGATGCTCTGCAAGCTGAGGTGGTGATGACTCTATGTAATCTTGAGATGTATTTCCCTCCATCATTTTTCGATATCATGGTCCATCTCATTGTTCACCTTGTGACAGAGATAAAGATATGCGGGCCAGTGTTCCTACATAGCATGTACCCATTCGAGAGGTACATGGGAGTTCTCAAGTCTTACGTACGGAATCGATCTCGTCCGGAGGGTAGCATTGTCGAAGGTTATGCAACAGAAGAGGCCGTCGAGTTCTGCGTCGATTACATGGCCCAGGTCGAACCGATAGGTGTGCCTCGATCTCGCCATGAGGGGAGGCTCCAGGGTATCGGGACCATCGGAAGGAAAGCAATCACGCCTGATTCGATTGCGTATGCTCGAGCCCATTTCACGGTTTTGCAACACATGGATGTAGTGTCCGCCTATATCGTCAAGCACAAGCAATGGCTAAGGCAACAGAATCCAGGACGGCAGGAGTCTTGGATCACGAGACAGCATAACCTTCAGTTCAACAAATGGTTGAAGGAGCGACCTATCATTGGGAGCTCGTCGGATGACACTGTTGACATGGTTGGCAAAAGGACCAACTTTACAGTTGTCACATGGAAAGGATATGACTTAAATGGGTACACATTTTACACGAGAGATCAGGATATGAAGAGCACAAACCAGAACAGCGGTGTCCACTTAGATGCATTCAATAATACCGCTGGGTTGACGAGGAGCTCCTACTATGGGTTCATAGAGGAGATATGGGAGCTCGACTACGTACTTTTCAAGATTCCCCTATTTCGGTGCCGTTGGGTCCACCTCCAGCACATGAAGGTTGACAAGAATGGCATCACTACTGTGGACCTCGAACATGTCGGATACCAAGATGAACCATTCGTACTCTCTAACCAAGTTGTTCAAGTCTTCTATGTAACCGACCCGTCCAACAAGAAGCGCCACGTAGTTCTTCAGAGAAAAAGGAGAATTGTCGGAGTTGAGAATGTAGTAGATGAGGAAGAGTACAATCAATTTGATGAGTTGCCACCTATCAGAAATGACATCCTGGTCCCAGAAGAACAACATGAGGAAGCAAGCTACACACGCGTCGATCATCATGAAGGGCTAATTTTCATACAAAAGAATAAGCATGTGGTGGCGTAGTTATGAGAAGGGTGCATTGTCGTCATGTTTACTAATTTTCATGTGTAATAATATTACATTAATGCTATTGTAAAGATGATCTTTGTAAGTAGCTTGTGAAGCATCTGAATTATGTATATAGGATTGTGATGATCTTTGTAAGTAGCTTGTGAAGCATCTAGATTGATGGAAAAGATGCAAGTATAAGAGCAAGTATTTATTCCTTAATATCAATATGATTCCAAATACATGATTCAAAGATGGCCATTCGACATAATTGATGAGAAGAAATAAATTATGTAGACTATGGCAAACAAGAATGTAATCATGTCTACTTTGGCAATATGGAAATAGTTGTATGTGATTGCTCTCAGATTTTAGGGTTTGAATTGAGGATTAGAATCTCCACTTCAACCACATGATGTCTATATTCTATTAAAGATAACTTTCCCGAAAGATACAACAAAGTGGCACGCACAAGAGTCGATCGAACCGAACAGACAAGTGAATGTCAAGGAATAAGATATATCACAGACGGTTCTTTAACATAACAGTCTGTGATGTTTTTTATCACAGACGGTTCTATTATATAACCGTCCGTGATATCTTAACATCACAGACAGTTACATTATATAACCGTCAGTGATATCTGAACATCCTGAGATGGTTCTATTATAGAACCGTCAGTGATAATACATCCTGAACCGTTATCTTTTAGAACCGCTCGTGATGTGCTCTCTATATATATCTCTCCAAGCAGAGCCTCATTCACAGCGCGCCAAACCCTAACCCTTTGTGACATTTTGTCTCCCGCGGCAGCCTCCCCATCGGCGTACGTGCTTCCTCGGCGGCCTCCCCCTCCTGGCGTCCTCCCCCTCGGCGTCCTCCCGGCATCGGCGTGCTCCCATAGTCGTCCTCCCCTGCGCGCGTGCTCCCCTCGGCGTCCTCCCCTCGGTGACCTCCCCCATCGTCGTCCTCCCCCGCAGCGACGTGCTCCCCCTCGGTGACCTCCCCCACGGCCGTTGACCTCCCTCGCAGCGACGTGCTCCCCATCATCGTGCCTGGCCTCTCTCGACAGCGATCGGTCTTTGATACGGTGTAAGTGTCTTTCGCATCTTTCTTTCTTCTCGTTGGTACATGGGTGATTGGTACTACTCTATGAGTATCAGTGAACCGATCGAGTATTTCTGGGGGACTAGCCATCGAGCTAGAGGCCGTTTCTCGATCTGGAGGCTCTGATTTTGTTCTACTACTGCTGCTCGATGATGATTCAATTAAATGATGCTATATTGATCTGCTAGTTAGTGAGTTCCTTCTGTGATTCTGCACTGTTTAGATCATTGTGTCTAGAATTCAACTTGGTCAGTGTTGCTGCTGTATATGTGATATGCTATCCTGTCTGTGATTCAGCTCTTATACTCGCACTTATTTACGCTTGTGTCTTTGTGTGGATGTCCTAGTTTTAGGGGAGGTGCTGCTGAAATTTTTATTAAGTTCGGCAACCTCCTAGTTCGCTTGTCCTGCTGTTCAGTAGCTTTTCATAGTCCATAGTTGAGTTCTAGTGAATCAATTTTCTTAACCAGTGCTGAATTGCGTAGATTCACTAATCTCATATTTGTATACCCTGTGATATATTGTTGAAATTGATGTTGGAGGGTTCTTTAAGAGCAACCCATCAATTTAGATAATCTGAGAGCAAAGTTGCTTATAAGCTAGTCCTTTGTGTTATCTTGTTTATGTCATACCTCTTGTGTGTGAATTATGTATTCTCATATATATGCTTGTCTGCTGTGTGGATGTCCTAGTTTTAGGGGAGGTGCTGCCGAAATTTTTATTAAGTTCGGCAACCTCCTAGTTCGCTTCTTTTGCTAAAAGGCTAATAACAAGCCATTTAGGCTAGTTCTTTTAAAAGGCTAATAACAAGCCATGGTATCCACAAACTTATTCACTCTAATTTGATTTTATTTGTTCTTCTCTTTTAGTTACTTTGAAACTATTTTAACTTATAAAGAAGATGTCGTCCTCTACTCCATCGTCTGAAGGACATGATGTGCCCTCAAAAGAAGAATCGACCGTCTTGCAAGAGGACCAAACAAAAGGCCAACAGATCGATATACCATTACGAGATCGATCCAAAGGATGGGGCCCTAGAAAGCCAAAAAGGCGGCGAATGCATTTGAATATGTCGGGATAGTAGCACAGAGGCGGTTCGATCACGCTATCTTCACGGAGGTTGGTGACTATTGAGGCTCGCAATGCCTTGCTAACGGAAATTCTTTCATCGTTCAACATTCCAGAAGAATCCGCTCCCCTAGTGCGACGGTATGCACTGCTAGCGGCAGGAAAGGCATGGAAGACCTTCAAGCATACGCTTTTCGTAGACTACGTCAAGAAGGATCTAGATCCATACTCTAAGTATGGGTTCATTGATGTGGACACGTGGCGGCGTTTTGTTGAGATGAAGACGACAGACGAATTCGTGCATCAAAGTGAAGCAAACAAGGCCTTGCGAGCAAGGACACTCACCCCACAAACTCGCACCTGCGCTCTGGGGGAAGAAGGCGCAATGGGACAGGAGGGCGAGGAGGGTATCGCGCCATTTCCAGCGATCACAGATCCACGTGCCAGAGACTGGCTAAGAGCGAGGTCAGCTGCCACGTCCTCTGCAACCGTCTCCTTCGTAAACACCGCGGACGAGGAAGTCTGCCAACGCCTGGTAATATATAAATCGAACTACCAATTTTACGTAATTAGTCCATGACTTCATAAGTGAAATAACTTGTCCGGATCTTATAGGTAGCGTTGAGTACACAATCGGGCGATGGCTCTTTTTTCCCAGACAGGGAGAAAGATGCACTTTCCATGGCCTTGGGAAACAAGGAACACCACAGTCGTACAAGAGGCAAAGGGTTTTTGTTCCATGGAAGACTGGATTCCTGACGACTTCCACATATACCGAAATAAGAAGAGAACTAGAGCGAGCGCGAGTCAAATCTTATAAAGAATTTGGAGGACAAGTTGAGAGGACAGTTGAGAGAAGAGTTGAGGGGAGAACTGAGAGAAGAATTTTATGAAAGGATAAGAATCCTCGAGGAAAGGCTCACCAATCAAGAAAGAAATACTATACAAGCCCTAGACGTATGTCCGCAAGTCAGCCCCACTGCCCGTAAGAGCAGCTGTGCATCCGTTCCTCCAAGTGACATAGATGAACATAGCGGGACTTATCCTGTATGTGACATTAAGGTGGCTACGCGGTGCAATCTCCAAGTGAGAATTAACAATGGCACCATTCCTCTGACGGCTGCTTGGGGCATGGCGTATCCATCCACTAAGGGGACCATGGTGCACGGTACCATGATAGCGCCAGGTTTTACCAAGGTCAATGTGGACGGGGTGTTTGATAGTTTCAAGATTATCGATCTACAGAAGCCGCCAAACGATGAGATCGTGAAACTGGGGGATGCCATTGGCACATTCATCCAATGGCCTAGCAGCGACATCTCCCTGGTCGTCCCTTCTGTCATGCAACAACCGCGATGATCTGATTCGCCTATTGTATCGTCTGATCAGTTGGCTACCAAATCAGCAGTCGTAGAGCAGACTCCACTTGATGTATATAATGTTGACCTCTTTCCTGCCCATTCCTCTCCCGTGAAGGGTGCATACAAAACAAAGAAAGGCAAGGGCAAACAGAAGAAAGAAAGGCAACAACAAGTCGACTATCCATCTGCTGAGTTGGCTAAAAAATACAAGCTAGGAGAGCCGTTACTAACGAAAGGCAGCGTAACTTCACTTAGTATACCTTGCCAACAATTGCATAATTGGTACACCCAACAAGCTGGAAAGCGAGGCGTGAGCGCACAACAAGTATCGGCGTTATGTTCAAGTATGAACATCTATTCAACGACTTCGGGGGGCTTCTTCACGGTCGATTTTCGGACTTGTTCCATCTCTACAACCTCGGCGCCCTCGACAAGCACTCATAAGATGCTTGGACCTTGTAAGTGTGTGCTATCACAGTCTACATTCGTCTAATAGTGATAAATGTCCTCCAATATATATATAATTCGCCTTTGTATATATAGATACATGATACTTGAAGCGACACAGAAGAAACTATCGATCAGTTTCCTCGACCCACGTATAGTCTCAAAGCAAACAATGGATGAGGATATAAACATGGTCGAGAAATACGTGATAGAGGCATTGCTAGCACAAAAAGATAAAGAATTCATACTTATACCCCATAACCCAGGGTAAGTGCTACCACATGCTATACTTTGGTCTGTACTGTGCACACAACTCTGTTTCGTTCATTGTCCATTGTGATATACCTGTGTAGATTTCACTGGGTTCTAATTGTAATTGAACCAACCACAAACCGGGTTAAGTACCTTGATTCCGGACGTGGCGAAAACCATGACTTGGTACCTATCGCAAAATTACTCAGCAGGTAATCACGTTTCCTCCGTACATAACGTACATGGTCGTGTAAGTTGTTCCAGGTTTATATTGCTATTGGAATGGCTTAGGCTAACCTTTTGCAATCTTGTAGAGCGTTCAAACGCGTGAAGGATTGGACTAAACTACAGCATGATTTTGACTTTCCGGTATTCGCTATACACAATAATCCTATATCAAACCCGTAATAGTGACTCTAGAACTAACCGTAGGTTTTATTTGCGATGCCACCAAAGAAGGTCGGAAATAACCTATGTGGATTTTATGTTTGCTACAACATGCAAACCATCGTCGATACAAAAAATAGCGATCACGGTTAAAGGCTGCGTTGGTGAGAACCATTTGAGCAACATTAGAGGGAGAGTTTGTTACTTCACGCTCACCGAAGTAATAAATAAAAAAGGCGCGTTCCACGCAGGCTGATAACTTCTGGAGTTGTACAATTGTCAAATGGTATTCATTAATTCGGAAAATATGTCAAAAACTTGCGGTTATTCTTATTTGTACGATTCATTGTATTGTCACATGATATTATCCTTAATACATATTTGCTCATCTTGAATGCAACAACTTAATTAACAGTGTCTTGCTTGTTGGAACTACATGTTTTTCCTACACCCTCAGCAGAACCTCCATTATTTATGGTTTGTAGTTCGAAATTTCCATCTACTTAGGTATTCCTGCATCAATATTTATGAGACACAGCCAGTTATAGATGTTGCAATTGAATATCTACACTTCCAATATGCATTGAGGCAACAGTTTGTCCGATCAGGATAGACTTAAAGTATAAACATTTGTAGCGCTTTTTCATCCCTTCTTATGATAATGTTGATGGAACTCGACTAATAAATCAACCAAGACCCGCACGCAGCATGGCGAGGCGATGGCCACCATAGGATGCTTGATCGAACCTGACACACTGGAGTGTGTGATTTGCTTCATGCCATATGAAGTGGCCTTGCACAGCGTCACCGTCGTGCCACGGTGCGATGTGCCCGACGACATGCTCTTACAGCGTGACCGTCGTGCCACGGTGGGAGAACATGGTACATTGAAAAAATTGTAGATGTGCCGTAGAATTACTCTGGTAGGCTAATTCAGATTGAACAAATGTGATTGCAAGTCGGGTCTTCGGACCCTACCTTGAGTAATCTACGGCACATCTACAATTTTTTCCCTGAGCACTCGATTCGACAATTCCCCGCCCTTGAGCACGCACTAGTCCGCAGGTGTGAAATCAGGAAAAGATGATTTGATGAAGGAAACATCTTCCCAGGTTGCATCTTGCTTCGACAAGTTCATCCACTGTATAAGCCATTGAGCCACCACCTTTCCGCTTCGAGGTATGATTCTGCGGTCCAATACTGCAACTGGCGCTATTTTCACCCTGCCTTTTGCATCCACCAGAGGTAAACCAGGTAACGGAACTGCATGAGACCCCAGATGCTTCTTGAGTTGGCTGACATGAAAAATGGGATGTATGGTAGCTTCTGGCGGTAATTGAAGTTCATAAGCCACTTCACCAATCTTGCGCAGAACCTTGAATGGCCCATAGAATTTGGCACGCAGCTTGAGTGACCCTCTAAGCCCAAAAGCATTTTGTCTGTATGGTTGCATCTTCAGGTAAACCATGTCTCCGATACTGAATTCCTTTCAGTTCTCCTTTTATCAGCGAAATGCTTGATGCGTTGTTGGGCTGATAACAGATTCTCCTTCAATTTTTTTAACATCTCCTATCTTTGCTCCAATGTCACCCGAGCCTCTTCAGTCACATTACAAGGAATTATCAACTCAGCCACCTGAGGGGGATGATAGCCATACAAAGCCTGAAATGGAGTTAGCTTCAATGAAGTATGATAAGTGGTATTGTACCACCATTCCGACAAAGGTAACCACATCATCCATCTTTTCGGTTCCATAAAAACCATGCTTCTCAAGTATGATTCTAAGCACTGGTTGACTCTCTCGGTTTGCCCGTCGGATTGTGGGTGATAGGAAGTGCTGAAACGTAAGGACACCTTGAGCATGTCAAATATTTCTTTAAACAACCGGCTGGTAAAGATTCGATCATGATCAGTCACAATGGCGATAGGAAGCCCATGAAGTTTGAACACATTATCCAGGAACACTTGAACAACTTGAGGTACAGTGTAGGGGTGAGTTAAGGCCATGAAATGTGCATACTTTGTAAAACGATCCACCACTACCAAAATAACATCTTTACCTTTTGATTTGGGCAAGCCCTCAATAAAATTCATAGAAATATGCGTCCATGCCATCTCCGGCACTTCCAAAAAGGGTTCAAAAGTCCGGGAATATGAATATGCTCTGACTTAGTAAGTTGACACACCGGGCATTCCTTCACGAAAAAGTCCACATTGCTCTTCATATGAGGCCAATAGAAGACCTTTTTCAGCCTGTGGTAAGTAGCCCTAATGCCAGAGTGACCTCCAATTGCAGATTGATGAAAATTCTGCAGCAACTGCATTCTGACTTCTTGCTGATTTCCCACATATATTCTCCCCTTGTATTTTAAAATACCAGCCTGCTCCTTATACTTGCTGTTGGACTCAGTTTGTGCTTGCAGCTCATTCAGTATTTGTGCCACCTTTTCATCTCCCACATAACTATTCTTTATGTCTTCAACCCATTCTGGAAGCACACAAGTGATAGCCCTGCACTGGTCAGCCTCAACTTCAGTATGATCCTTCCGGGATAATGCATCCGCCACCACATTTTCTTTTCCCTTCTTATATTCTATTCTATAATCGAATTCCAAGAGTTTTAACTTAAGTTTATGTTGGATACCTTCAACAAGTCTTTGGGTGGCAATGTATTGAAGACTCCTTTGGTCAGTCTTGATGATGACAGTATTGCCCAATAGATAATGCCTCCATTTCTTAAGTGATTCCAGGATTACCATGGCTTCTTTATCATAAATGGATTTGCTTAATGCTCTTGGCCCTAGCACCTTACTAAAGAATGCAATAGGTCTTCCAGATTGCATCAAAACAGCCCCCAAACCTGTACCACTTGCATCAGTCTCTAGCTGAAATGGTTCACTGAAATTAGGTAGAGCCAATACTGGACATGTGGTCATGATGCACTTCAATTTTTCAAAAGCTGTTGATTGATAAGATCCCCAATGAAACTGGTCTTTTTTCAGCATATCAAACAACGGCCGACAAATGTGACTGTACCCCTTTACAAACTTTCTGTAATACCCAGTCAAACCCAAAAAGCCTCTCAACTTGCTGATGTTATCAGGCTTTGGCCAATTAATAATATCTGAAATCTTCTTAGGGTCTGTTGATACCCCATCCTGGCTAATGATATGACCTAAATAGTCAATGGTATCCACAGCGAAAATGCATTTACTTCCCTTGGCAGTGAGCTGATTTTCCCTCAGGACTTGTAGGATAGCTTTTAAATGTGATAAGTGATCTGCCATAGTCTTGCTATATACCAAAATATCATCAAAGAAGACTAATACAAACTTTCTCATGAATTTGACAAATACCTGATTCATCAAAGCTTGAAATGTGGACGGAGCGTTGCACAGCCCAAAAGGCATGACAGTATACTCATAGTGGCCTAGATGAGTCCTGAACGCCATTTTTGGTATGTCTTCTTCTTGCATTCTAATCTGATGATAACCCGATCTCAAATCGAGCTTGGAGAAGATAGTAGCACCATGTAGTTCATCTAGCAAATCATCAATCACAGGCATGGGAAACTTGTTCTTGACCGTTGCAGCATTCAATTGCCTGAAATCAACACACATTCTCCATGCCCCATCTTTTTTCCTTACCAGAACTACAGGTGAGGAATAAGGGCTTCTGCTTGGCCGAATTTCACCCTTAAGCAACATGTTTTTAATGATTTCTTCTAGAGAATCCCATTGATAATGTGGTATTCTATAAGGCCTCAAATTAGGTGGAGTAGTTCCCTCCTTCAAATTGATGCAGTGATCACAATCTCTTTTTGGAGGTAAACCTTCTTTCTCCTCAAAAACATCTTTAAACTGTTGGAGAACCTCTTCAACCTCATAGGGTATTTGCTGTTCATTCTTGTTTGAGTTATAATCCATTAGGTTCACTTGAATGAATAAACCCAATGCTTGTTTCTGCACCATTTTCTGCAACTTCCTAGCTTGAATACTATAATCAGCATGAGGTTGAGTATACTCAGGAATGTGAATCAGTTGTCCCTTTTTCTGGATGGTCAACATTTTTTTCTTGAGATCCAGGGTAATGGGGCTGTGCTCATAAATCCAGTCGGCCCCAAAAATAGAGTCATAGCTTCCCAATTGGATTAGTCTGAAAGTGGTGGTGAATTCCACATTTTGAATGGTGTACTTCAATCCAGTAACCTGAGCTGCTGACTTGAGTTCTCCTCCTCCAGCCACAGTGACTCTCGTGTTTGGCACAACACTGAAAGGGTAGCCATTGCGAATAGCATGCTCACAATCCATAAAAGAGTGGGTGCCACTACAGGAATCTGATCTATTTACGTCGGCCAAATATATTTCCGTCGGCCTAAAAAAAACCGACGTAAATAGAGCATTATTTACGTCGGCCACGCCAAACCGACGTAAATAGGGTATTATTTACGTCGGCCCCGCCAAGCTGACGTAAATAGGGCATTATTTATGTCGGCCCTACCAAGCTGACGTAAATATATGTATTTACGTCAGCTTAGCCGATGGAAATAGTGTCCCACTGACCCAGAAAAAAATTAAATTTCAGAATTTACGTCAGCCCGACCTGGTCGACGTAAATAGTGCAGCCCACGTGGCCTATTTACGTCAGCCCAGGCCGACCGACGTAAATGGGCCGACCGCACTTACCTGCGCCGCGTTTGCCCTTCTCTTACGCCCTAGCAAATTTAGCGCATTGCTAGCCGCCGCCGCTACGCTCGTCCGCCACCAAGCCCGCCCAGCCACCGCCCACCACCGCAACGGAATCAGAGGCCTCCGTTCCTCTAACCACTCCCCCGCGCGCGACGCCGATATGGCCACCGTGGCGAAACCATTCATGGCCGCGCCATCCGCCGCTCCCCTGTCAGGAACCGAGGAGAATTTCGTTGAAGTCTGTATTGGAAGAACTGTTTCAGTTTCAGATACCTTGGGGTAAGTGATATCAAGTGGCTGAGAAGAAATCAAAGAACGTTATGAAGATCAGAGGAAACAGAGTAGAAGACGAAGTTAGCGATGGATCCAACGGCTGAGGATGAATTTGCTGTTTACTGTTACCGTTTAAACTTACTAATCGCTGTATTTACTATTTGGTAAACAATTTTGTCGTTTGTCTGGAGACTGCAGTATATAAGCAGCTCCTTCCTTGCTTTAGCGGACATGGAAAACATTGATGCTTTATTCTGTTATGCTTTACCTTCTAATAGCAATACATCTACAATTTCTGTCTTGGAGTTTCTGAAGTTCTACTTTCCCCAGTTCATACTTCTCCAGTTTATCAATCCATTTTGCCTTTCCTTGTATGATTTTGTTCTTGTTTCTTGCTTGCGATTTGGAGTTTCTTGTCGGTACCCCAGGGGCCTGACATTTGGTATCAGAGCCATTTGATCCTTGGCGTTCTTCTTGTGGATGGTGTTGTTCTTGAGCGGTGCAGGTTGAGGAATCTCTTCCTTGGTAAAATCCCTAAGCCGCTCGGGTTACACTAATCTCACACAGTTAGTGGAAGTTTTGCAAGATCGGAGAGCAAGGAAGGTTGGGGAGGGCTCTGAACTCTTCCTGTAAAATCCCTAATCTGCAAACATCGTTGGACTGATTGAAAATGCCAAAGGGTGGAAAGGTTTCTGAAGAAGAAGTGGGATCAGTTTTGGCTGCAGAAATAGAAGAAATGAAGAAGGATATCATTAACCTGTAGCAGCAGATGGGGGAGAACTCAGTGCTAGTGCAAGGGCAGATGGATCAACTTCAGAAGCAGATGCAAGGTAACTCTGCGAAAATAGATCAAATTATGGAGATGCTTAAGACCATAGTTGATAAATCTGGTCATGGGGAAGTTGCGAGTAATGAAGGAAATCTGGACGGAGGAGAGCAAGTTGGGCCAAATGAAGTCAGAATGTCAGTATCAGGAGCAAATTTCCAGAGCACGCCAGGAAGTGGTCATTCTATTGTTCCACATCATGCTAGACTGGATGTTATGAGAGGTATGCAATCTGTTCCTTTCAATTTACCTCATGGATCTGTCATTGGGCCGGTGTTGTCATCTAGTCACTTGCGAAGCAATATCAATACTATAGCTGGAACATATGGAGTGAGTGTATATCCACCAGTGATGGTTAACAGCTCTTTTGCTCCTCAGTTTGTGGCGTCTCATCAACCATCAATACCAGCGTACAGAATCTCCAGTAGTTACCCACAACCACTGACTTTTGCATCCCACAGTAGAACAGAAGGACAGTGGGAGGGAATTCTGCCAAGAGCATTTGAGGAATAGCATACCAGAATGAAGAAAGGAGTCAGTATAATTCTGGATTCAGTAAAGGCCCAAAGGTGGAGTTTCCAAAATTTGATGGAGATAACCCTGAAGCTTGGATTAGAAAAGCCGAGAAATGCTTTGAATTGGGTAAGACGCCGGAGTGGCAGAAGGTGGCTATAGCTGAAATATACCTAACTGGACGTGCTGATCAATGGCTAAATAGTAATAGAATTGATACACGCACATTAACCTGGTCCCAATTCTGTGATATGATATCTCAGAGATTTGCTGCAGAGACTAGAGTAGAAGTCATGGAAAATTTCAGAAATCTGACACAAGTTGGAAGTATTGAAACATATATTGATAAATTTGAGATAATGATGAGTTTGGTTAAGAGAAATAACCCTCATCTAGCTGAAGTGTATTTCTTAGACTACTTCATATCTGGGTTGAAGAATCACATTAAAGTTCCATTGAAATCTCTCAATCTGGAAACATTAGTGGAAGCCTATTCACATGCCAGAAACTATGATGGTGGTACTAATTTTAGGAAGCAGTCCACTTGGGATCCAGGCACTAATAGCAAAAAGGCTGAGGTTATAACCCACAGGAAGGAAGGTCAAGAAATGAGTAAATTGATTGAAGGCAACAAATGGCCTGGAGGAAAGTGTTATAAATGCCATGAACCCTGGGTGCCAGGTCATGGTAAGATATGTAAGTTTCAAAAACAACTTCACTTAATTACTATGGATGAAGAAGATGAATGTGGTGAACAGCAAGAAGCTGATTATAGCACACCACCTGAGAATCCTTGAGGACAAGGATCTGAAAGAGGGGGACATTGTCAGGAACCGAGGAGAATTTCGTGGAAGTCTGTATTGGAAGAACTATTTCAGTTTCAGATACCCTGGGGTAAGTGATATCAAGTGGCTGAGAAGAAATCAAAGAACGTTATGAAGATCAGAGGAAACAGAGTAGAAGACGAAGTTAGCGATGGATCCAACGGCTGAGGATGAATTTGCTGTTTACTGTTACTGTTTAAACTTACTGATCGCTGTATTTACTGTTTGGTAAACAATTTTGTCGTTTGTCTGGAGACTGCAGTATATAAGCAGCTCCTTCCTTGCTTTAGCGGACATGGAAAACATTGATGCTTTATTCTGTTATGCTTTACCTTCTAATAGCAATACATCTACGATTTCTGTCTTGGAGTTTCTGAAGTTCTACTTTCCCCAGTTCATACTTCTCCAGTTTATCAATCCATTTTGCTTTTCCTTGTATGATTTCATTCTTGTTTCTTGCTTGCGATTTGGAGTTTCTTGTCGGTACCCCAGGGGCCTGACATCCCCTCACCGCCACCGCCGCCGCCCAGAGGAGGCCCTCCATCGCCCGCGTGCTCGTGCTCGGTGGCACCGGCCACGCCGGCGGCTCCACGGCCACCGCGCCCTCCAACCTCCGCCCTGACCTCAACATCCTCATCGGTGGCAGGAACCGGTAGGTCATACCTCATATGTACCTTCCCCACTCCAGCCCATTGTCATTGCCCCCGTCTGTTGGGTTACATCAACTGCTTAATGGAAACTACCGAGTATGGTTAGCAAATTAGTATACTTGGAATAGGATTTTTGGAGTTCGACTGTGCAACCCACTGTACATGAAAAGCATGGAATTTTTAACAACGGTAGCATATATTAAGATCTGCTCAATATTCAAGAATACATATATCAAGTAACTATATACCAAGAGGTTAGAGGTCTGTATTCTGTAAATTGCTTTGTTCCGCCTGTACAATAGGACAATTATGACCATATATTCTGCCGTGATACTCTGACATGTGGGAAAGTAAATCTTTGGCTTCAAAACTTGGAAAGCAATCTGAGTTTCTGGAAGTTGATATTCGCAATGCAAGCATGTTGGAGGAAGCACTGCAGGGTTAGTGATGCAATCATGCAACGACCTACTCATGCTAGCTGTGCTTTAAGTTGGAGTAGTATATTGATGGTACAATTCCACAATAGCAGTAATGCTTAAGACTCTTGCAAAGCTCTAAACAAGTCTTTGCTAACTTCTAATGTTTAACCACTATAATCGACGGGTAATTTTGCTTGATAAGAAACATAACTGACTTGAGAATTCTGTTTCCCCAGGTGTGGATTTAGTTGTTCACGCTGCTGGACCTTTCCAAAGGGAAGATAAATGCACTGTTTTGCAAGCAGCAATATCTACTAAGGTTTATGCTTGAGGCTCAGCTGCATAAGTTTTGTTTACACCTGTTGAAGTTAGTGATATGTTACCTGAAAACCCTACTGGCACGCTTACATTTTTATGAACAGACAGCATATATTGATGTTTGTGATGATACGGGCTACTCGTGGAGAGCAAAAGGTTTCAATGAACAAGCAAAAGCTGGTGGCCTCTTCCATTAGACAACAACGGATTGTGATGCAAATCAAAGTGGACCACAACATTTTGTATAATTAATTTTGCATATTTTTTTACAGAGATGGCAATGCTTTAATTAAGTAATAGCTGTCGATAGCTAGAAGAGCTTCATATCCTAATTTTTTGAGCACTTACCGATGTACTAAATCCTTTCCTTGCAACAGTGATGGCTGCTGATCTTGTGCATGCTGCCAGAAGTGAAAATGCTGGCGAACCTGAAAGATTAAGGTTAGGAATTCTTTTTTTCCCTGGGAAGGAAAAATCAAAATACGCATCAAGGACAGAAATGGTGGTTGGATTTGGTTTTTTACCCATCTACCTGACCTCATATTGGCATGTAGTAGTTAAATTGGTCTTTGTCATGATAATTTTTTTCTCCTAATAGATACGTTTGGTAATCCTGTTATCTTAAAACACCTGCATATTCACTGTATTGCCACCTGTTGCTAAATCCCTTTTTTAGATTCTTCTATTATACTGCAGGTTCAGGTGGTGCTGGCCCAACAATATTGACAACAAGATTTTTGCTTCTTGGGGAGGATGTAATCACAGATAACAAAGGTACTTTTCTTCTTCGTTAGTGCTCCTATGGTATTTCTGAATGAAGTAGAAAAGCTGAACTCATTACCAATTCAGGAGAAGAAATCAAATTGAAGCCCTACAGTGGAGCCCTCAATATTGATTTTGGAAAAGGGGTCAGAAAGAAAGATGTTTACTTACTGTAAGTACTTTTGGGCACTATTTACTTTTTCATATGTTATAATTAACAAACTGGAAATCCAATGTGGTATAACCAATACTTGTTTTACTGTTAGACCAATATGGTTTGCTTGAAGTGGGCTGAAATCTTGAAAATAGGGTAATATTCCTAATGAAGTTGGTCAGTTGGTGTTTATTGTATACCTGACTTTGATTTGGTATTTTTCAGGAGTTTTTGAGGGATAAAAATAAGGTTGTAAAGTTGGTTGAGTTTGTTGATCCTTTTGTTCAAGCCATAAATGGTATTGCAGGAGAACGTGTCTCCATGAGAGTATGTATTTTACTTACCTCTATTTTCAGAAATACTAGTTCTATTCAAATTGTGCTCAGAGTAACATCATACTAAATTCTACTAAAGCTGTGTCCAATAGTAGCACGTGCAGCTGCCAGTGACCATTGTTTGATCAATCTGTGCAGATAGACTTGGAATGTTCAAATTGCAAGAATACTATCTGTGTAAGTACAGGCTTCTCCGTGAGCAATTAAGCATTCTCAATATCCAATACCTAATTGATCATTACCATTACTTATCACCAACTATTAGATTATTTACCCAGTAATTTATACTTGAATTTGGGACAATTGCATCTATAAGCATATTAAATTGGATTTTCAGATCGGTGGGCTATGCGATAGCTGCATTTGTTTTAGCGGTTCTTGAGGGCAACACACAACCAGGCGTTTGGTTTCCAGAAGAGGTGAGTGGTGCTCCAATGGTACGAAAAATAATGTAATAGTTGACAGAAGAGATTCTTTTAGCCTTTCTAATACCATCTCATTCCTTCATAATGCAGCCAGAGGAGTAGCAATCGAAGCAAGGAAACTGCTTCTTGAGCGTGCATCTCAAGGAACAACAAACTTCGTGATGAACAAGTGATTTCCTCTCTGCCTAATTTCAGCACCTACATAGTTTAGCTAATATTGTGTATGTTGGGTAACATATTCTGTCACTTGGATTGACAGGCCTTCCTGGATGGTAGAGACTGACCTGAAGGAAGTTGGCCTCGGAATTTACGTGTGAGAAAGAGCGTATGCTTGACACTGGATATATCAGTTTACAACTCGATCCTAAATTTATCATCGAATCTTGGAGCAATTAGCAAAGATCTGGACGTATGATCAATAGTAACAGGTTTTTGTCTAAGGTAATTAGCAACAGGTTGGGCGGGGCAGCCTGCAGAACTAAAATCTTCTCCAGGTTCAGCTTGATGCTTCCATATGATTGTATGCATACTTTAATTTTAGTTATATATTCATGCCAATTACATTTGTTTGGTTGTATGCTTTAATTTTAGTTGTGTATACATGCTTTAATTTTAGATATATGTCGATGATTGTATTCATGCCAATTACATTTGTTTGGTAGGAATCTTCCCCCATTCCAACCTCCACCCTTCTTTACCCCGCAATCTCCCAACATGGTATCATCGAACAATTTAAATTTGTTTTAACGTAATCTAGCTATCTCTAACATATGTTCGTTGATATAGGGTTCGGCGGCCCGCACACCGGATGCACATGTTGGAGGCACCGGCGCTTCTTCTTCAAGGATTACGCCGTCAGTTGGCGACTTCTTAAACTCGGGAGGCGACGCCGGTAGTGGGCATTATTTTGAAGATACTCCGCCAAATTGATGTTTGTATGAACAATGAGTAGTATGGTTGAACTGTCATATGTCATGTTTACAAATTGAACTTTCTATGTGTTATATGCAAATTGAAGTTTCTATGTGTTGTATGCAAATGGACGGATTGATATTGGTTTATATGAATGCATGGTTGAATGGCTTGATATTTTTGCTGTCCTGAATGATATGAATGGCTTGATATTTTTTCTCTACTGAATTGATATGAATAGATTGATATATCTGCTGCCCAAATCCAGTGGCGGATCGATATTTGGCTAGCTATGCGGTCTCCAAGATTTATGTCGGCGGTGGCGACATAAATAACTCGATATTCGTCGGCCAGCCGGCCGACGTAAATATGATGACGTGGACATTATTTACGCCGGCCTCGACCGACGTAAATAATGTCCACGCCGCTCAAGCGGGGACGTGGACTACTATTCCTATTTACGTCGGCCTCTGGCCGACGTAAATAAACCTTATTTATGTCGGCACCGACGTAAATATGGGCTATTTACGTCGTTCGGTTTACGTCGGCCTATTTACGTCGGCATGCCGACGTAAATATCTATTTACGTCGATTTTTGACCTATTTACGTCGGCTTTTGGCCGACGTAAATAGATCGGATTCCTGTAGCGTGCTGCCACTATCCACCAAAGCAATCGACTGTTTATGTCCCACCTGGATAACCAAAGAAAAAGTAGTTGGGCCCGAAATTCCTTGCATTGCATGAATGGACAAATGCATCAAGTGTTCATCTGTTTCCCCCTGCTCATTTTTAACAGGACTTCCATGAGCAGTTAAATACCCAGAGTCTGCCAACCCATCATCCTCTTCTTCTTTATCTACATCATCCTCCCCTTGCAGCAAAATAGCATGCAGTGCTTTCTTCACTTTGCAATTGAGATTATGACCAGGAGTCCATGGCTCACTACAATGCCAACAGGTTCTGATGCGTTTATTTGTGGCTGTTGTTTTGATGCCTTCCTTCTGTTCTTTGTTTTGCGGTATCTTCATAGTAACTGACTGATTCTTGGTCTTGTACATATTACTTCCTTGCCCCTGTTTCCTTGCCATGGCAGCCTTCTCATTAAGTTTAGCATACCAATAAGCCTCAAGTAGACCCTTTGGTTGATGACTGCTCACTTCATACTTGATCTCTTCCTTCAACCCACCAATGAAACAGCTCAGAAGATAGTTTTCCTGTAAATACGGATGGTCCCTTTTAACCAACTCGACACATCTCTCAAAATAGTCAACATATTTCCCCACAGTACTCAGATGCTTAATATTCTGCAGTTTTTCCACCGCCTCATGAGCACTTCCCTCAGAAAACCGGTCACACAAAATGGCACAAAATTGAGACTAGTTTAGGGACTGCCAGGGTATGCCAATTCCTTTGAACCAAGTATGGGCTCGTCCCGTTAGATGTCCCGACGCCAAATTAATCCACTGTTCTACAGGTGTTCCAGCCATCTCATAAAATTTTTCACATTGTTCAATCCAACCAATTGGATTCTCCCCATTGAATAAACTCAACTCCAACTTGGGTCCCTTGATGATCGCTTCTGCATACTGATGAGTATTACTGTTATGTCCCCCATAAGCATTCCTCTGTGCATCCACAAGATTAATGCCCGGAAAATGGTTAAGGCCTGTTGGCGCTTCTCCTGGGTATACTATTCCCATACCAGTGTGTTGATTTAGTGCCGGATGCTGATATATGGGAGATGGTAATTGATAACTCACAGCCCCTGCTCTTAATTGCTGATACAAATTAGCTCCATGGGAAAACTGCGTGTTGTTCTGGTTTACAGCCATGTGTGGTGGTGTTCGTGAGTAATAACCAGTAAGTCCCTGTCCCCCTTCAACCCCCAAATTGTTTTGTGATGAAGTTCTTACAGCAGTTGACAAAATGGGTGCAGGATTGCTACTGATCATCTGATTCTCTAGTTGCAACATGGGGTTTTGGTGCAAGACAGGCATAGCAGATATGAGTACCTGAGGTTTTCACAGATGTTGTCCTGCTGTCGACAGCTCTTCAAGCCCGGTTGTTCTACTGGTGCTCTCTCTCAATTCCTCCACAGGAGTTGGTGATTTAATCAGGAACGCCTTGATGTCCGCCACATCCGCTTTGAGTGACTCTAGGTCAGCCAATTTTTCCTTCATCTTTTCAATCTCCATACGATTCCCTTGGATTGTTACCTCCTCCGGGCAACCACCAACTGAAGAAACTCCCGCCGACATGCCGCTCTTCTCCATACCACTCAGATCGAGGGATTTTACGGTTTCCCAACCTCAGACCTGTGGCCCTCCACCAGTCACGACGACGCTCTGATACCAAAATGTCAGGACCCAACTCTCTTGCTGGCCGGACTCTGAAGATTTATCACCCTCTGCAGAATATTCAACAAGAACGACAAGCATAGAGATAATATCTACCGCGAAAGAGGAACTCTAGGGCTTAAGCTACACAAAGAACTTTGGCAGAAGCATACTTTCCCCATCTCATTTCTCCCAGTTATACTCTCCAAAGATTACAGCAAGTAAAACAGTAAATGTTCAAAAGACTGGAGACATCAGAAAAGTAAAGACAGTATGAAAATGACCCTCTACAGTTGTCGTATGCTATATCTTCTTCCCACCGTTGGATGACATAGTAAACATCACTAGTAATCCTCCACCGTTGATGTCCACTTGAACAAATTCAACAGACCGGTACGCCTGGTTGCCGCCTTCTCTGTTCATCTTCTCCCAGAGCACTCGATTCTGACAGAGGAGGAGGCCGAGAGGGCAAGACCATATGAGTGGAGATCGATCTGAGCCGATCGGCCACCTCGTCGCAATCGGTCGAGGCCGAGGCGGAACAAGGCAAGCGCACATGCGGGCGGCCGATCAGGCGACATAAAGACATAAAGATAGGCAAGAGCGAGGGAGGGGAGGGAGGGAGGGAGGGGGTTTGGTTAGGGCCCTCCTTGAATCGACCAATAAGGTAAACTCCAGTATTTTGATTCGCACCAAGATCAACACTCCACCCAGAACAAGAGGAAACGAAAATCTACGAACTAAGAAAATAAACTATGATATGTGGCACACGAATTGAGTGTCATATTCTGAAATCTCCCATCGTTGTTGGGAGATTTCAGAATATGACACTCTTTAATCGTTTACAGCTAGATCGCCATAACAACTTTTAGCTCGGTAATACAGCTGGAATGCAGTGAAATAGCAAAATGACAAAAGAGCTGTTGTCGCTAATTACTGTTTACTTTCACCTAATCGTTGGATGACTAGCTTCCTATTACAACTCAGTCCTTACCGTAGATGTTACTTTAAATGAATCTGTTGATTCAGGCATCTCCTCTGCTAACTTCCTACTGTACTGCTTCTTCCACTCGATGGCTCTGATAATTTCCCCTGGCTGAAGCAAGGACTTGTCCTCAAGCCTGGAAATCAGGAAAGGTTTTCTGGATGAAGCTGGCATATCCCCAGGTGGCATCGTTGACGGACAAGTTCAGCCACTGAATCAGCCACTGCGTCACTGCTACTCCATTCCTTGGCACAATTCTTCGGTCCAGTATAGCTATTGGTTACGTTTTAACTCTTCCATTTGCATCAACTAGTGGCAAGCCAACAATCGAAACAGCTTTTTTCCCACATGTTTTTTAATTGGCTTACATGGAACACCGGGTGAATGGCAACATCTTCAGGTAACTATATTTTATATGCCACTGATCCAATCTTGCTCAACACTCGAAATGGGCCATAATACTTGGAGCATAATTTTAGAGATCCTCTTAACCCGAAGGCATTCTGCCTGTACGGTTACATTTTTAAGTACACCATGTCTCCCACCTTAAAGCTCCTCTCGGTTCTTAGCTTATTTGCAAGCCTCTTAATCCGATTCTGAGCATTAATCAAATTATCTTTAAGCTTCTGAAGCATTTCATTCTTCTCTTCAATAGTTGCTTTAGCATCTTCTGAGACATTACAGGGAATAGATAATTTGGCCAATTGTGGGGGGTGATACCCATACAAAGCCTGAAATGGAGTTGCTTTCAAAGATGTATGGTATGAGGTGTTATACTACCACTCAACAAGAGTCAGCCATGGCAACCATCTTTTAGGTTCTTGGAACACCGTATTGCATAAATAAGCTTCCAAACATTGGTTTACCTATTCGGTTTGGTTGTCGGTCTGTGGGTGGTACGCCGTGCTGAACCGAAGTGATACTTTGAGTAATTTGAATACCTCTTGAAACAATTGACTTGTAAAAATTCGGTCCCTATCAATGACAATAGCTACTAGCATGCCATGTTACTTAAATATATTGCCCATAAAGATTTGAACAACTTGTTGTTCCGAGTAAGGATGTGACAAAGCCATGAAGTGCGCATATTTTGTGAGTCGATCAACAACCACCAAAATCACACCTTTGCCCTTGGATCTTGGAAGTCCCTCAATAAAGTCCATAGTTACATGGGACCATGCCATTTCTGGAACAGCTAAAGGATTCAGCAAGCTAGGAATCTGTATATGCTCCACTTTAGTTAATTGGCATATCGGGCATTCCTTCACAAAATATTCCATGCTTCTTTTCAGCTTCGGCCAATAGAAGAGCTTCTTGATACAATGATACGTTGCTCGAATTCCCCAATGACCACCAATGGCTGAAGTGTGAAATGAATCATGCAACACTGACCTTAAGTGTGAAATGAATCATGCAGCACTGACTTTAAGTTAGTGGTTTCACCTACATACAACCGACCTTTGTATTTAATCAGCCCAGACTCAACTTTAAACTTGTTGTTCGGATCCAATTCTTCTTGAGAAACTCCTAGGGTTTTCACTGCTAAAGAATCCTGTTCATAGCTTGCTTTTACATCTACCACCCATTCTGGAATCACATAGGTGATAGCAGCACAAAACTCATCACTAGTGGACTGATGTTCAATTCTAGATAAAGCATCTGCCACCAAATTCTCCTTTCCTTTCTTATATTCAGTTTGGAAGTCAAATTCTAACAATTTCAACATAAGCTTGTGCTGAATCCCTTCCACAAGCTTCTATGAAGTAATATGCTTTAAACTTTGTTGATTGGTTTTGATAATCACCTTGTTTCCAAGTAGGTAATGCCTCCATTTCTTGAAAGCTTCTAAAATCACCATTGCATCATTATCATATATTAATTTTGCCACGGCTCTTGCTCCTAGAGCTTTGATATAATATGCAATGGGTCGACCTTCTTACATGAGTACTACTCCAAGACTAGCACCACTCGCATCAGTTTCAAGCTGAAATGGCTTATGGAAGTCAGGAAGTGCTTAGACTGGACACGATGTCATAATGTGCTTGAGCTTTTCAGAAAACTTCGGTTTGCTCCAATCCCCATCTAAAACTATCTTTTTTCAACAAATCAAATAGAGGCTTGCAGATTGTAGGATCGAAATATACTAATGTAGCAATCAGAGGGGGGGTGAATGATTGCGTGGAAGCTAAAATCAAATTTCTGGACTTTGTTTTTCTAACACACCCCAATTTAAACTCAAATTACTTGGAGATCAGTTCATGTAGACGGCGAACAGTCAAGAGACCAGTTCACATAGTTGGAGACCAGTTCACACAGTTGGGAGACCAGTTCACGCAGTTGGGAGACCAGTTTACACAGTCGGGCGACGATCAAGAGAGCGATCGGAGACCAAGAGAGCGATCTGGCGATCAAGAAAGCGATCGGGAGACCAAGAGAGCGATCTGGTGACCAAGAAAGGGCCAAAGATCACGAGAGCAATGGGCGACGAAGAGAGCATTGGATGACCAGAGAACAGTCGGTGACCAAGAGAGCGATTGGGTGACCAAAGGCAGTTTGAGCGAGTAGACTAATACACATTAACTAAAATAGTAATTCCCAAAGATACAACCATTAGATCAATGTGAAATTTTAGCTGTAGAAACTAGATTCAATTACAAAGCTAACCCAAAAAGAATCAACTCAATCGGACCTACAGATCTTGAGATATTACCCTTGAAATATGACTGAATCGTCAGACGCCGGACCAAAGCAAGAACGGAAGGATATACATTCACTAAAATAGTAATTCCTAAAGATCCAACCGTTGGATTGATATGGAATTTTAACAGTAGAAACTAGGTTCAATTCTAAATTTAACCCAAAAATAATCAAATTGATTGGATCTACTGATCAAGAGATATTACCTTTGCAAGATGGATGAATCAAATAATGACGAAAACGAGAAATAACTGCGACGGATCTGACTTCATGCATACATGCATGGCAAGACTTCTAGTTGCTAGGCTCTTGATTTGTTTCCTTACACTGCCTTCTAGTTGTCGCACTAGGAGCAAACAAAAATACCACAATGCACAGCTGCCAATAGCAAAACGAAAATCGCCAGCCGCTGGAGACGCAAGAAGGATTTTTATTTTTGATCTGGTTACAGTACTCAAACAAAAGAGTACAACCCTAAAACCTCAGCGCTCAAGATAAACAGGAGACACCTCTCCCTATTTATACTGAGCAAACATAAAGAGATTGAATACAACTCCACTTCCAACATGGAAAGAGTCTGTATACATCTCAACCTGGCCCAACTCGACCACCAAGGCCTAGATTCCTCCCTGAACCTAGTCCCGAACCTCAGTTCCTCCATAAACCTAGTTCTGGTCCCGTCATCGACCACATTCATCCTCGAGTAACACCTGCACATGAATAAATAAGAAACGCATCCGAGCACAAGTCCACGATTTGACTCAAAGTCAATTCATGCAACCACTCACACGAGCGCATTGCATCAAGCAAAATCATTAACATGCTATCGCATCATATCAAACAATCATCTCAAATAGCATATGCACAAGCACCACACATGACATAACAAAAACCACTTTGCAATGCCAATTTTATTACTCAGCCAATTTTTCAGCACATGATTTCACACAGATTCTACCATAATTCTGGATAAATCGCCTGTAGTAGCTAGTTAGACCAAAAATCACTCTGAGCTTAGTTATATTATCCAGTTGAGCACATCAATCACCTTCTTCGAGTCAGTTGTAACCCCTGCTGAGCTAATTACATGACCCAAATACTCAATTGAAGTCACAATGAAGGATCGAGATGGCGAACAGAGGGGGGTGAATGGTCGCAAATAAATTTTCCCCCAAAATACTCCAACTAAAACCGAGAAAACATCGCGCAAGGGAAATCGTGAAAAAACCCGCAAAAACCTGAACGACTAGACAACTATGTGCATCCCTAGCTTACATGGATATTATCCATAAAATATGTGAGGGATTTTTCAATAACAATCCTGGTTGTCAAGTGTCCAAAAGAAAGAGGAATCAATTCAAATACTTCTTTTCTAAAAGAGATCAAGCCAAAACACAAAAGTCTCTTTTAGAAAAGCAAAAGCAGATATTTCCAGAATCTGTCTTTAATTTGAACAGGAGGTTGGTGGGCTTATGCTGCTCATAAAATTATGAGAAATTTTCTCCCTATGAGAAGATGAGTCGTGAAGCTCTCCACCAAAATTCAGATCAAAAAGCCAAGTAAAAAAATCATCATAAATTTATGAACACAGACAGTCAGAAACTTCGAGCAAAAAATTTGGGGCTCGGTTTTCACTTCATAGCACCCAAACGGTGAAACCAGTGGACTCCAAACTTTTTATACAGATGGGTACAGGAGTCCCGCAGAACTCCAACAAGAATCACTCAAAAAGGATTTTTCTATATTTTTCTAAAAATCAAAGACTGACTGCTGCGCGAAGAACAAGTTCTGGACAGAACTGAAACTTGAAAGAAGAGATGATCTCTACTCAATCAAAGAGTGCAAAAGAGATGTAAAACCATATGAACACACTCAATACATCCAAGATCAGCATTTAGAAGGAGGGGAGGCAAATCCAAATTGCATGAATGTAAATTACGCGAAAGTAAATGCGTAACATAAATGCTGAATTTAAATTGTGTAAAGTAAAGACATAATGTAAATCACGAATTTAAATTCACAATAATGTAAAGAAATTTCTTTGTATTTCTGGTGGAAGGTTTACAAAGCCTCACTTCATGTGGGCAAAGCTCAAAGGAGCAACTCAAACCTTCAAGGGAGGAGGCCACCCTCCACCCCTATTTATACAACTCTTGGGCCACCTACCACCCTTGGATGAGTCCCTCAACCCTAGGACACTCATCTAAGGGCTAGGATTAACCCACTCACACAGCCATGCAAGGCTAACCCAAAACCCACACACATACCGGGTTTTCTTGCAGTTCTCAAAGCATACTACCTAGACCCGCTAACCTATCAACTAGACCATAATCCGACGGCCCTCATTGATCCACGCGGCATCTAGCTAGCATCATATCCTTTCCTTATCTTCTTGGCTTGCCGGACTCCGTCTCCGGTCATCTTCCAGCGATCTCTGACCGTCGGACCTCCGACGCCTCGCCTAGTCCGGTCATCCTCCGCCTCACCATGACCTAGCACTGTCCGTGCAACCATCAAAGACAAGGAAAACCTTCACATAGCAATGCCCACATATATATTCAATGATTATCCCAAATCATTAATCAATCTTAATTTCACTCATTGGTCCGGTGCTACCGCCCCCAGGCCGGTAGCACTAGGAAAACTTAACCTACACTCAAATTGCTTCAAATTGAAATCCAATTCAATTCAAACTCAATTTCAAAACAAACCAACCTCAACTCTTGTCAATTACTCATCACACACAAGGATAGACCTCCACATGGTCTTTCACACAACAAAGACAAATTTACTCCTCTTCGCCACTGGCTGATTTTCCCTTAACACTTGCAGTGCAATCCGCAAATGAATCCTGATCGTAGATGTTACTTTTAATGAATACATTGATTCGGGCATCTCCTCTGCCAACTTCCTCCTGCACTTCTTCTTCCTCTCGATGGCCCTGACAGGGGGGCGGCGGTGGCTGGTGTGGCGAAACCCACGCAACCGCATGTTAGGTGGACGTGGAGAGCTGGGGGAGTTCCAGGAGGAGAATGGATGGGCTCACTGACATGAAGAACATCACCAACAGGAAGAACATCAAAAACTGAAGTGAAGGTGCAACGGGCGAAGGTAGGGAGCCGGCGGAGCTCTCGAAGGAAAAAGGGGCAGAGTGGCCAAGGTACAGGATGGCCAAAATGATGGAGCTCTGATCGAAGCAGGCACCGAAGGGCGCATAAAGGGAAGAAAGGAACTGGCCACCACGCAAAGAACACCTGCAATGCGAATCGATGGCGAGCAACCATCCATCGGAGACTCGCACGACCTGTGCGATGGAAAGGAGTAGAGGCATAGACAGAACGGAGCCGACGATGCGTGGGATGCAGCAATTGGCTGCGCTGGCGACGCTTGTATGGCCAAACGCGGAGAGTGCTCCAATTCCAAGCGACATAAGTTATGTAATATTCCATTTACTAAGGAAAATGCTTCACACATTACACATTTTCTTAGAACATATATCTCAACCTTTGATTTCTTTTCACACCCAATCTTACCCATGATCTATACCAACAACTTTTGATCTATACCATCCAACCGATTGTTGTATGCATGTATAATAAAAAAGTTGGTGCGTATAGCATTACCAGTTTACATGTGTATTCAACCATCTGATTTATTTATTATCATATTTTTTTTGAATTAGTGTAGACAAAAAGAGTAGATTCAGAGTATCAATATATTAGTCAGGTATAGCAATACTCTAGTTAAGCTCGGCAAATCTAATAACAACACACATGGACTGAAGCGTGAGTGACTAATAACGGACATGGCAGACAATAGTCAAGGAAGACGGAGCCATCGTGGTCAAAAGGTGAAGAACATGTGGAGCGCCAAATGACTTAGGTTTGTTTGCAAGTGAGGACAGTTTGGGGAGTTTGGATGTATGAGAGGCTTGGCGGCAAGTCATTGGGGCCACATGGAAGGTGATAAAGTTTGGACGATCTTCAAGTCAAAGGAAAAGACCAACAATGGGGCAAATTGGTAATTTAACCATTACTGGAGATCAAGGCAATTTAGAAAACATGATCTCTGGTATAATTGGGTTAGGTCAAGTCAAGGAGGGTATACACACAAATTCGGGTTCATGGAGCTGTTTGGAGCGTAATGTGAAGGCCGCTTTGAAACGAGTGCGTGTGAGTATGTAAAACCCATTATGTGTTGTGTTAGCGGGTTAGCCTATGTGAATGCAGATGGTATCCACTTGTATAACTAGGTTATGGTTGCCTCCTTTATATAAGGGCATGAGATATAGAGAGAGGTAATACTAAGAAGAAGAGATTAGGGTTTACACAAGATTTTTTGTTTCTTGTGTGTGTGAGAGCTCTTTGGGATCTTTGCCCTCCTATGGAGAGGCTTTGTAATCATCATTCTTGAGATGAAATAAAAGAAAAATTCATGCTCAAGATCTTGCTCTTGTTTTGATATCCCTCCTTCTTGAGTTTGCATTTGTTCTCTTATTTTCTTGATCTTGTGTTGCTAAGAATGAATGATTGATGGATTAATCCTCTATAGATCATATCCCAATCATCTAGGCATGCCTTCACATGATCATCAAAATTTTCTCAAGAAACTGGTTTTTTTGTTTGAAAAGGAAGAACTACTAGATCTTGTTCTTAGTCATTTGAGGGTTTTTTTTTCTTTAGTGTTCTTGTTTGCTATGATATGTGGAAGATCATCTAAGATCATTTCAATCATGAAATCTCCACGAGTAAGCTAGATTTGACATAGTTTTGATGTAACCTTTTCTTAATTTGAAGAATATTGAAACTTTGATGTTAATCTTTAAAATTAATGGTTGAAATAGATTCCTGCCGAATCTGGAGCAACTTGAGATACAGTAGGATGCCATGGCTAGCCTGGAAACATGATATCAATCTTGTCAACCTCAGAAGCATGACGAAGGTCCCACCTAGCATTGAGTTCCTCATGCCTCTTCGATACCTAGACTTTCGCGAAATCACCCCTGAGTTCTTGGCGTTGTTGCAAGAATGTCCTAGAATTCGCGGTATGCGATGGTGGTATTATCTCTGACATTAACCGCTCGCTCGCTACTGGTGACATTAGCTGGAGATGTAAATCGCTCAAGTACCACTACTATATACCTCCCTTAGCATCTTTTTCTTTTGACTCACTTAGCATCTTTTCATGTCATGTTATTGACCGGATCCAAGTGGATGAGTTACAAAGTCCAAAATCTCAGCCCATTTACATAGACCCCTATCGAAAATGAGCCTTTCAAACAAGCCCTACTGACGAGGCCTGGGAGCTCCTCGACCGATCGGCGTACGGTCAACGGATCCCCATGCTCGGGAGGCCCCGACCACGACACGGGCGTGCACCGGGCGCTCGACCTCAGCGCGTGTGCCCGAGCTCGACCATGCGACCTCAGCTCAAGGCGGTCTCATCTCGAAGCCCTGGTCCGCCCAAGGGTTTCTGGATCTAGCGTTGATGGCGGCTTCGGAGAGCGGGTCGCGGGATGACTAAGTCTTGGCAAGTTCGGGCGATTCTCAGCGGCCCTCAAGGTGCACACAGGCCCCGTTCCAAGAATCGCTCCCGGTCGTTGCGGGCGGAAGGAGTATAAAGATCAAGGACGCATGAGCTCCACAGGGAGGACAGGACAACAGGCAACGCATAGCAGCTCGAGCTAGGGATCTCCATTACTATCTTGAGTTGTAAACACATTTCTGTACACCCACATAACAAGAAAGTCACCGCCGCAAGGCGACTGGAGTAGAGTCATTACCTTCACAGGGGCTCGAACCAGTATAAACTTGTGTCTCGTGTTCGCTGCTTTGGCTCGCGACCATCCTCACGTCCGCTAGCTTCCTCCGTTAAGTGAAACGCTTTCGGGTCCCTTAACGTTCTAACCCTACCTCACTTCTTGCGGTTGGCGATCCGATCGTCGGCAACCGGGCGCCCACCGTGGGGCACGATTGTTTTGTTCTTTCGCGAGAACGACACCAGGATCTCAGGAGCATGGCGCCTTTCATTGATGGATTTTCCTCGGGCACAGACTCCGACTCCGTGTCCCTGTTCACGCCTTCACCGCCGCCACTCGAGCAGCACGTCCTGGTGGCGGACGGTCCAGGCACCGAGGAAGTCGCGGATGACCGTGATCCGTAGACCCCTGAAGACGCTCGCCGGATGGTGCAGGTTGCTATCAACCAAGCCATAACCGCCCTCCGGCGGGAGGCCCAGGAGAAGGCCGGCACGTCTTCTGGGCCGCCCAGACTCCTCCCCACCGGGGAGCGCCTCCGCGCTATCGCCCGGGTCATGGCCGACCCGATAGGGCAGGTCGAGTCTTCGCCGCCCTGGCGAAGAGCTCGATCGGGCTGCGACGAGGCGAACCTCCGCAGCTCCGAAGTCAGCACTCTGGGACCCGTTCCGAGAGGAGCGACGATAACACGCCACGCCGTCACCCGCGTCGGACTTCTCCTGCGCGGGAGTTAGCCTCGAGCGGAGGCTCGGGGCGAAACTCGACGCAGACTGCGCCGGCGCCCCACGGCACCGCGCCAACCAGACGAGTTCGGGCCGAGCCGTTCCGAAGTCTGGCAGCGGATCTGCGGATCACTGCCGAGACATTCCGCCCAGGCGCCGAGGGTCCAGACCGCTGCGCATTACCAACGTGACTCCGCGCTCGGCACCATGGTCGTTCCCACCGATGGTCAGCACGGGAGCCTCGACTCGAGTCCGGCGATGGCGGGATCTCGTCGGCGGTGACCATGACCAACGGCGCTGTCGACCTACGGTTGCATGGCATACTCCGACGGCCTTCGTCGGCGTCTTGATGGCAGCGCGGTTCAAGCCGCGACGAGCGCTTCGACGGGACCAAAAACCTGGACGAGTTCTGTCCATCTATTCGACCGCTATCCTAGCGGCCGGAGGGGACGAGCTTCGTAATGGCTAACTACCTCCGGACGTCTTTGGGCGGGCCGCTAGGACTCGGCTTTTTAATCGGCTCGCTCCTTCGTGTCGTGGCGCCAGATCCAGAACGCTCTTCGCTCTAACTTCCAGAGTTGTTATGAGCGGTCGGGCAGGGAGAAAGACCTGGATCGTGTCATCCAGGAAGAACGAGCCACTACGGCGACTTTGTGCGGCAATTCATCCGCGACAAGGAACCCGATCCCGAGCATTTACGACGAGGCCGTTATCAAAGCCTTCAAGTTGGGTCCGCGATCGACGCCTCACCGAGGACCCAGAGATCACATCGAGGCTCGGCGTCAACAAGCTCTTCCGCATGGCGGAGCGCAGACGCTGACGCGACGATGCCGTCCGCCGGAAGCGCGACCACGACCAAGGTAAGCTTGGTGCGAACCAAACAGCAGGCCGCCCGTCCAACTCTGTGGGCGCCACCAAGCGCCACCTCCAAGAAGCGAAAGCGCGACCGCCGGGCGGCGGAGGGTGCCGGTGATCGTCTCGGCGGATGGCCAGCGAGGTCTCGAGGTCCGAGGCCGAGCTGGAGGACTCTAAGCCTCGCCAAGGTCGACCTCACCAAAGCGAAGAACCGGCCCAAAGAGAGGGCTAACGCGCCGATTCCCCGCAAAGCCGATGCTCGCCGCGGAAACCGAAAGGTCGCGGGATATGACGAGTCAAAGTTCTCGCCTATTCCATAGGGCGGCGGCCACGACCGCGGACTGCAGGCTTGGCGTAATAAGCCGGGCGCCTTCTACGATGGGCGGGTGAGATGCCGTGCTCGAAGGATGACGACCACCGGACGGGTGAATGCTTGCGAGCGAGCACGACGACCTCGATTTCCAGTTCGGCGAAGCGCCGGATCGACGTCATCTTCGGTGGCTCGTCGGCTTACGGACGGTCAGCGAAGTCAAAGCCGCTCACCATCTACCATCTACCAGTCGCCATTGAAGCCCTCGAATAGACCACCAAGTGGGTCAGCCACCATCACCTTCTCTCCGAAGACGCTCCCGTGTATGGCCCGAGACACAAGACCGCTTTGGTCGTGACTTCGACCATAAGCAACACCACGGCCGTCGTGGTCATGGTCGATGGCGGCAGCTCTCTTAACTTGTTACAGTCGGGCGCCGATCGAATGCGATTCCCGGCCGAAGGTCAAGAGCATCACCATACCATTCTTTGGGATAGTCCTCGAGCTCGACCACCCCTTGGGGCGGTCGTTTACCCACACCTTCGGCGGCTCGACAACTTCCGCGACCGAGTTGATCACCTTTGAGGTGGTCGAGGGTGACCTCCTCACAACGCCATCCTCGGGCGGCACCGTCAAGTTCATGGCAGCCAACCACTATGGCCATCGATGCATGAAGTCGCCGGACCCAACGGTGTCATCACCGTGCGAGCGACCTCAAGCGGCGCATGGTCGCGAGACCAAGGCCTTGGCTCGTGGCGTCTTCCCAGCGTGGTCTTCGGAGGCATCGACCAAGAACGCCCGCCCGGCGGCGATCCAGCCCAATGGGTAACGGCAAAGCGATGCCCTTGATGAGAATGACCGGCCAAAAGTCCCACGTCTCGGCGAGTTGAGTTCCAATAGGAACTCGAGCTCGTCACCTTCCTTCGCGCCAACAAGGGCATATTTGCTTGGGAGCCAGCGGACATGCTGGCGTCCCAAGGAAGGTGATCGAGCATAAGTTGCGTGGGACCGGTTCCCGACCAGACGCCCGAAGCCGTCGTTTCTCCTCGGAAAGGTCGCAGCCATCAAGAAGAACCTTGACAAGCTCTTGAGGCCGGCTTCATTCGTGAGATCAATTACTCGAGTGGTCGGCAAACCCGATCATCGTCTTGTAAGAAGGGAGGAAGTGGAGAATGTGCGCCGATCATATCGGGTTGAACTCGGCTTGCCCGGGACAACTTCGCTTCCTCGCAAGATCGACTGCACCGTCGACTCCACCGCTAATGCCAAGATGCCGAGCTTGGATGCTTACTCGGGTACCACCAGATCAAGTTGGCGATCGAGGACGAGAGCAAGACTTCCTTCATCACACCGTTTGGCACCTATTGCTATATGACCATGTCATTCGGTCTCACGCAATGCAGGGCCACCTTTCAACGACTAATGACCAAGACTTTCGAGCCACAGATCGGCGGAACCTTGAAGTCTACGTGGGCGACATCATCATCAAAAGCCCCTCCGAGGGCGACCATGTTCGCGACCTCGAGGAGACCTTCGCCAACCTGAACAGGCACAAGATCAAGCTCAACCCCGAGAAGTGCGTGTTCGGCGCGGCGTCCGGTAAGGTGCTCGGCTACATGATCGGGGGCTCGGGGGTTGGTCCAAACCCAGAGAAGATCGAGGCGATCGAGAAGATGGTACCTCCGACCTCGATCAAGCAGGTGCAAAGCCTCACTGGCCGCATGGCCGCCCTCAGCAGATTCATCTCGAGATTCGGCGTGAAGCTGGCTCCCATTCTTCCAAACCTTGCGCAAGCCCGGGCTTCGAGTGGACTCCAGAGGCCCAGCGATCCTTCGACAATCAGGCGTGCACTGCGTCCCCACCCCTCCTTACAACGCCAAGAACTGGTGAGAAGTTATCGCTATACCTCGTAGCCACCCCTCAAGTTTATTAGTGCCGTCATGGTGGCGGGGGGTCTCAAAGAAGACCCCATTTATTATGTCACGAGGTCCCGTGACGGCGAAGGAGCGCTACCCGCAGGTACAAAAGCTTTTATATGCTCTTCTCATGGCTTCGCGCAAGCTTCGGCACTACTTCCAGGCACATTCCGTGGTCGTCCCGAGCAGCTTCCCGCCGGGACATCCCGAGAAACCGGAGGGTGGCGACGAATCGCCAAGTGGGCCATGGAACTCGCGGCGTTCGACGTCCGTGTCGTGGCGCGAACGACCATAAAGTCGCAAGTACTCGCCGACTTTTGTGGTCGAAAGCGACGTCGCACTCGCTATCGAGCCCCAGATCGAGGAAGAAAAACCTGGTCATGTTCTTCGACGGCTCGAGGTCCTTCAAGCCTTCGGTGGGATACTTATCCTCACCCAGCGGCGATGAATTGAGTACGTCATTCGCTTTTGCTTCCAACGACCAACAATGTGGCGGAGTACGCCCTCTGGCCGCTTCACGAGTTTGCAAGGCTTTGGGTGTCGCCGCTGGTCGTGAAGGGCGACTCGGCTCGTCATCAACCGTTCAACAAGGACTACCAATGCTCGGGAGATTCGATGGCAAAGTACTCGCCGAGGTGCGCAAGATGGAAAAATGGTTCCAACTTGGAGCTCAAGCACATCCCGAGGAGGGACAACTCCAGCGTGGATTTCCTCTCCAAGCTCGGCTCCTCCGACGACGCTATCCCACCCGACGTCATCTTGGAAACGCTATCGGCCCCGTCGATCTCCGACCAGGAGGCCATGATTGCTTTGTAGTCGAGGGAATCCCTTCCTGGGCCGAGGCCATTCACAATTACCTCTCACGGGGCGACATGCCACCCGACCCTACCGAGAGGAGCCGAATCAAGCGCTGGGCGAGTCTGTACATGCTCGTCGAGGGGGAGCTCTACAGACGCAATGTTTCTGGCATCCTAACACGGTGCATCTCCACGGAGGATGGTAAGTACCTACTGCATGACATTCACTCAGCCTCACGTGGGCGCACTCTTCAGACAGACAATGGTCGGAAGGCCTTCCGCATGGGATACTATTGGCCCTCGGCGCTCAGATGCTCGTGATATCGTCCGCACCGCCGAGCATGCCAATTCCACGCCAAGGTCGCATCAACCCGCCCTACGCTTCCGAGACCATTCCGCTCGCATGGCCCTTCTCGACACAGGGACCGACATCCTCGGTCCTTTCCTCAAGCAACCGGGGAAGAAGTTTACGTTCGCTGTCGTCGACACCTTCACCAAGTGGATAGAGGTCGAACCGGTCTCGACCATAACAACCGGCGGCGATCCTTTTTTCCGCTTGAACGCGGGTCACCGGTATGGGGTTCGTGCAAACTAATCACGGACAACGGTACACGCTTCACGATGAATTGTTCCAGAGTTTTTGCGAGGAACTTCGCATCAAAATATGCCGTACGGTGGCTCACCCCGAAGCAACGGAGCGGCGAAATGCGCCAACGGCAAATCGTCCAGTATGCCAAGAAACGAGTTGCGATGAGCTCGAACGATTCGGCAAGGCACAGGTGGGCGAACTTCCCACCGCCCTATGGTCTATTCGCACCACGACAAAGCCGAGCCACGTGGTCCACGCCCTTCCAAATTGTTTTCGTCTCGGCCGCCCCGCCTCCCGAGGTCACGCTTAGGCTCTGCCAGGTCGCCTTGGTCAACCAAGTCGACTTGGAGCGAACGGCCTCGATCTTACCCTAGCGAGAAGAAGTAAGGTGCCGTGCCTTTGCCACGATCAACGCACTACCGCAAGCTCTTCGCAGACATGCGTCTGGTCAAGACGACCTAGGAGGCTCCTTGTTGGGGACCTAGCTCGAGGCGGATTCAGAGCTCGTCCAAGACCAATAAGTTATCCCAGCATGGTGGAGGGCCCTATAAGTCGTTTCAACAGATTGCACTGGGCTTACTGGCTAGCGCCCGATGGTAGAGAGCTCTCTAGCTCGTGGAACATAGATCACCTTCGAAATTTTATGTGTAACCTCTATGCCTCATATTTCAATAAAAGCTGGTCTTCCATTCCTTTTCTTTTATACCTGCTTCCATTTGTGTTGCTGATTTTCTTTTTCGGTGGCTCCTCTTCCGAACATGACCTCCGTCCATGCTGCTTCCCTAAAGTCTTAGTGCAGTTTTTACGCTCACCCCCGAGGACGAGCTAAACGTAGTTTAACCTCTTCGCAATCTAGCTCTCCCCTGTGCCCGGGCTCGAGTCACGAACCTCGCCGCTTTGACGATCGAGCAATGCGCATGGTCGCAAGGGTCGCGCGAACGCTGGTCTACTTAATGATGTTCGCCTCGTGTTCTTCTGCCATTGCGGATTGTTCCTCCACTTTGCAGGTCGTGGCCTCTCGTCCACATCTACGTCTTGTGCCCAAGGCACGCGTCACTCGACCTCGGGCCCAACGGGCCGGGTAAAGGCGCCACGCTAGACACCGACCTAAAGAGCAGGCGCGACGAACAAACGGGCGATAGTGACTTCAAGTATCCCCAAGACCACGGATTCATAACAGGGACGAGGTTTCTTTGTTCACTAGAAAGCAAACTGTTTCCTGTTAGTACATTCCCTGCTTTTAACGTTTTTCTCTGTCGGCCATCTCGTGGGCAAGCTTTTCTGCCGAGCTGGGCCACTTTTGCCCTCAGGGTTGCGATCTCCCCCTGGAGCAGGAGGGCTTGCTGGGGAGCATCCGCGGCCCGACGTCGCTCTTCTTTGAGCCGAGCAGGCGCTCTTATGCTGCCTTTACCGAGGCGCTCGAGCTTCTCTTGAGTCAGGGAACCTTGGTCTTGGCCGGAGATGGCCTCATGGAGCCGTCTCCAACGCCTCGACCTTAGCTGTTCGACCTCGGCGCCTTGGTGGCATGGTCGAGCTTCCTCGAGCTCGAGATTTTGGCCTCGAGCTCGGGAGGTGCCCTTGCATGAGTGTGCTGCTCCATAGCAGCCTTCTCCGGGTCCTTGACCTTGGCCCGCTCGGCCTCAAGCGTCTTGTTGGCGCTCCCAAGTTCCTCCTCAAGCCGGAGCACCTTGGCCTTGAGCTCGAGTCAACGCCTCGCGAAGCCTTCTCGAGCTTCGATCTTGGCCCGCGACCTCGGCGCCGTGGCCAGCGTCACGCGCTCTGCTCCACCGCTTTAAAAGCGAAGTCGCGTTCGAGGTCCGAGTCTGCCGAGCTCACGCATAAGTGTCTCCGGCGCCCTCATCGTCCGGCGTGAATCTTGAGCTCTTGGTTCTCTCTGCTCGAGCTCCCCGTCGACCTCAATGGTTCGGACGAGCCTGTCGCGCTCAACCTCCGCGCCTCTACCACATCGAGGAGACCTCTTAGCACATCCGCATGCTCTCGAAGGCCTTGAAGCCCTCGGGTGGCGGATCGGTCACCTTCACGTCAAAAAGGGTGGCCCAAGGTGATAAAGGACAAGGAGACAAGCTACAAGGTGAGAAGTATCTTGGAAAGTCCTTACCTCATGGGGCGCCTCTCGAGTTTATTGCGGGTGAATTCCTCACGGTCTTCAATGCGATCGCGAGGATTCCTCCTCCTCCTCCTCGACAGCGATGCTGCAGGTCTGGGAGTCGACCTCGCACCGTGACGCGCTTGGGCGAGGTCCCGAGTCCCTGCCATAGGGCGGCCTGTTACCCGCCCTCCCCGGCGGTCGAGTCCGTGAAACGTGAGGGGCAGGTGGCGGTGTTGTCCCGATCTCCGCGGTCGGACCCGCATTCGCCCCAGTGGCCGAGGGGACAACAGTTCGATCCACCGCGGCACCCACGACCTCCATGGCTGGGGGCACCACGACCTCGGTGACGCAGTCGGCGATGGGAGGTCGGGGAAATCGGCGTGGCGTCACGACCTGCGCCCCCGGTGACCGGCGGGGTCGCGGTCTCCGCACCCGGAGCGACCGTAGCTGGTGTGGTTTTGGGGGTCGCCGAGCGTGGCCTCAGCGCTCTGAGCTTCCTCCCCTCGGTAGCCGGGTAGCTCATCGGCAGCTCAAGCGCTGTGGGCCTCGGCCAGGCTTTGAAGTCCGGCACATCCGCGGGCTCGTTTTTCCGACGAGTCGTCGAGCCCTTGGTAGAACTTCGCCGACCAAGGGCTGGCCCGTGGAGTCGTGTTCCACGGCGGCTTCGGGCGAGGGCCAAGCTCGGCGTTCTCCTCCTCGGTTCAGACTACGCCTGAACAACGACCATCGTCAAACGCAGGCGGGTTTCGAGCTCGGATACTCAAGTTCTGCGATCAAAAGTACGCTAAGCGAGAAAGGATCTGAAGGCGGCGCGATTGGGTCTCGAGCTTACAGGCCACAGACTCCCTAAGCCAAGGGCCGTCGAGGTCTTGTTGCCCGATGTCGAGGGCGCCACGTTTATGTGTCCTCACGACCGAGGACCCGGGTCCGAGCCGGCTCCTCATCACCACGGCAGCGGGGCTCGTCTTCGAGCTTTGGGGCGGGGTACCCGAGATCTGGCGGCGGCGGCAGCCGCACTCTGCTGCTGCACGAAGGAAGGAATGTTAAAAACAGCAAGGCATGGAAGAACGCAAGGACTCGGGGGCTCGACCAGAAGGGCCCTCACCGTAGCACGATCCCCCCACTCGACATGGCGCTTCTTCGCCTCCGATTGGCTCGGTCCGGCTGGGGGAGGCCTCTTCTTCCCCTTCTTGCTCTTGCCCCCACCGGGCAATGGGAGCATCCTCCTGGCTGTGTCGAACAACTCCTGTTGGTCCTGAGATCTTGCGTGGGTCAGAAAGACCTACGCTAAAAACAGGGTCAAGGGCAGGATCGGGACGGCTTACCTCGGCCTTCCGGCGAAGTACATTCCTTGGGACCGGGTCGTCAAGGGTGTATCCATGCGCCAGCTTCCCAAACATTTGAACATCATGCGGAGACCAGATTCCTTCGGTATTGCAAGAACATGGGCGTCGGAAAGGTCGGAGGATGGACTTGAGCGAAGTTCAAGGGCAGAGGCCTTGCGATCGTGCCTTCACGAGTGGGGTCGTCGCGCCTGTAATCTCGAAGAATGGGTGCTCCCTCTTCCGCAGAGGGGACACGGTTCATAAGAAGTCGACGGCGATTGCTCGCTGGTAAGGCAGCTGCAGGGCGCAAATGTGGATGGCGGCGATGGCCTCTCGTCGACCTCCAGATCTTGAACTCGGGGTCTCCTTCTTCTCGGTGACGGGGCCCCTCAGACGTCGAGCCCCACTCCCCTTTCTTGAGTAAAACCACCGCTCGGGCGAGGACCAAGCGAATCCGGCGGCGCTTTGGGAAGGACCATTTGAGCCTGTTGAGTCGAATCTGACACCCGACAACAGGTCCTTCCCTGAGCTAAGAGGGAGTAATGGCGAAGAACAATGAGGGTGGGAAGAATTCCGTGAATCCCTCGCCTGAGATGGGAAAAGATGGCGGCGTAAGGATGGAATTTGGTACCAGATTGATGAGCTCTATTTCGCGCCTAGAGAGGACGTCGCCACGAACTCGCTCTCCGGGGTCCGCATGATCCAAGGAGGGCGTAATGCTCGTCAAGACGATCTCGTCATCCCTAGGCGAGGTTCGGTCTCGCCCGAGCAACCGCCATGTGACCGGTCTATTATCCCGTGATCTCGAGCTCTTTCATTCTCGCGGACTGACTGTGGTGCTCCTTCCAAGCTTGGTCATGGCGTCGTGAGCGCTTGGTCGAGGGAGCGAAAAAAGGGCCTCGCTTCGAGGCGAGGAAGCTTGAAGACAAAGGCGCCAGGGCAAAGGGTCTTTGGCTAATGGTGTGGCGTTGGCCTCGAGAGAACCGAAACACACCTAAAAACTCCTGGCGCCTCAAAAGACGTGTCGGCCGTGATCTCGACGGTGCAATTAAGGCTTGGAGTCGAGGCCGCCAGTGCACGCCAACCGTTCACATCCGTACCAACATCGAAGTCCGAGGGTTGCCGGTGTCGAGGCCGAAGATTTGCTTTGTGGTCTCATGAGCCTCGACCAAGGAGTTTAGACCTCTGAAGGTCTTTTTCTCCCAAGAGTAAGGCTCGAGGTCATCCCGAGGTTCCTTCCGACCTAGAGCCTCGGGGGTGGTGACGAGGCTCGGGAGCTCGACCGATCGGGCGTGACGGCCAATCGGATCCCATGCTCGGAGGCCCCGACCACGACACAGGCGTGCACTGGGCGCCTCGACCTCAAGCGCTGTGCCCAGGCTCGACTCATGCGACCTCTGGCTCGGGCGGGTCTCATCTGAAGCCCTCGTCCGCCCAAGGGTTTCGGATCTAGCGTTGTTGGCGCTTTCAGAGCGGGTCGGAGGATGACTAAGTCGCGGCAAGTTCGAGGCGATTCTTGAAGCCCTCAAGGTGCACAGGCCCTGTTCAAGAATCGCTCCCGCCGCTTGCAGGCGGAAGAGTATAAAGATCAGGGACGCATGAGCTCCACAGGAGGACAGACAACAGCAACGCATAGCACTCGAGCTAGGGATCTCCATTACTATCTTGAGTTGTAAACACATTTCAGACACCCACATAACAAGAAAGTCACCGCCAAAGGCGATCGGAGAGAGTCATTACCTTCACAGGGGCTCGAACCGGTATAAACTTGTGTCTCGTGTTATTTGTCGCTCGGCTCCGACCATCCTCACGTCCGCTAGCTTCCTCCGTTAGAGTGAAAGCGCCGCTTTCGGGTCCCTTAACGTTCTAACCCCTACCTCACTTCTTGCGGTTGGCGATCCCGATCGTCGACACCTACATTATGATTTCTTTTCACACTCAGTCTTACCTATGATATACACCAACAAATTTTGATCTACACCATCAAACCGAGTGTTGTATAGATGTATAATAAGGTCCTATTTGGCAGAGCTCTAGATATCAGCTTCACCTCAGATCTAGAGCTTGTAGGATAAAATAAAGTGAATTAAGTTTATATTTTTAGTCTGAAATGTAAACAAGATAACCCACTTAAACACTCTTAAATGTACCTACAGTTTAAACTCTATAAATTTCTAGAGCTAAGAATGCTCTGCTTCACGAACTTCACGGATTTTGGTAGAGCTGAAGCTATGCCAAACACCCTTAAAAAAAGTTGGTGTGTACAGGATGACCGACTAACTATATTAACATGAATCAAACAACTCGATGCGCATAAAAAAGCGCAGTCACTACTATGGAACATATGATTCTTTAACAGGGTCCACATCGGCATCATCACCGGATGTGGACCCTAAGACAACCTAAAATGGCGATGATAGTCGAGGACTATCGCTGCGGATGTAAACGGCAAGATAATCACTATCACGCCGGTTTATACTAAGAACCGGCAAGGATAATAACTATCACCGCCGGTTCATACTTTCCAACCGGCGGTGATAATATATTATCACCGCGGTTATTGTTTAGAACCGCGGTGATAGTAACTATCACCGCCACATTTTCAATAATATCCGGCAGTGATAAGTAACTATCGATGCCCAATTGTTATCAATATCCGCGATCGATAACTACTATCACTCGCCCTTTTCTTGTTAGCTGGCGGTGATAACTCGTGTCCTATTTTGATATCCAAAAGCTGGCAATGATGGGTTTTTAAACCTTTTTGCATATATATTTTTGCGTGATATGTTGTAGCATTATATACATTGTACAAGAGATGTATTCTCAGACGGTATCGTTGTGCACAATAGTCTTGAAGCATCACTAAAGTGTAATTGAAATACATTGAAGCATCATAATATTTAATTATTACATTGTTCATTCACTTTTGGAGCATTAAATTGTTCATTGAAATTGTTGCCATGCGAAATGGTCGTAAAACTCGCCTTCGTGTGGAGAATTTCTCCAATTATGAACCCGACTATCTGCTCTTGAAGGGCATCAATTTCGTCGGGTCGAAATTTCTTTGGTGCCCTGATTGACGCGTTGTCATGGGAGAAATTGAAGCATTAATTAGTGTCATCGTCTTTATAAAGAAAAGTACGGGTCAACATGTAATGATCGATATACGGTGGCCATTGTAGTCCGTGATTGTCGATGATGAACGCGTGGATATGTGTCATTGCGTAGTATCCACATAAATTGTTCCCTTGGGGTTGTTTCTGGCATGGAAAATCGGTGTGTATTCTCAAATTTTTCACGTATGGATGATCTTTGTTTGCTCTTCTTGCAAGATTGTTTGTACACCTGCTCATGGTTTTGAGTAGTCATTAAAATTAATTAGGTGCAATGGGATGGAAGATTATTAGAGCAATAATGCAACGACCGAAAGTTACACCGCTTAGCAAGTCTATTAAGTCTTGGTATTCGCCTGTCGGTTTCCTCATTGAGTCCAAGATGGTGATGTTGCTTTAAATCTAACATGAAGACAAGGACGATCCGATGAAAGTCGCAGAAGCCAATTAGTCGTCACATTGTGTTGCGCATCAAATATGAGACACTAGTAGGCGTGGAAACACGTCTTGAAAGTTGTAGGGTAAAAGTACGTAGTCCTTGTGTTGTAGCTTTAGCAGCACCTTGAGTACGTACACCTCAACATCATTTATTGTTCTTGGATCTTCAATAAGTTTGCAGTTGACCATGCCCGGGTCCAGGAATCCTATCTTTTCATTGTTGTCCGCTCTAAGTATCTTTGTCTCCATTCTACGTAAAAAAAGAAGTTAGACCCTATGTTTAAGAGTACGTGAATATACAACATGAATTATACAAGAGACTTACAGAGTCTATATTCTTAATATAGACACGTCCAGAACGTCTCGTCGGTACATCTGATATAGTTCCATGTGTTCAACCCAGAAAGAGTCATCATTGTTGTGAAAGTCCATATCTTTGTATCATCGGGAAAGCGGTGTTTTGTGTCTTTTGGACATCTGCGCAGTACCATTCAAGTAGACGCCAGTAATTGTGTGGTTAGTTTGACCTCCTTATTTGGATGCAAGAAAGCTTTGCTGCTTAACGAATGGCCACTTTATAGGTGCTGCTACCCTTCAAAGACCACTTTGGCTTCCAAAGAATAAATGCTTTGCCACCATCTCCTTTAGATTTCTTCCTAGAGATGCGATCGTGAGTCCGATAGTTGGCTAGGTTGAGGAGCTTGAGTTATCCGCCTCTGTCTGCTTAACCTTCGCTAAGTCCAGAAGAAATCCCATTTAGCGAGTTCGATTTCAATCTTAGCGGTGGTGGCGTCTTCTTGAAGTGCTCTTCTACATAGGCGCCTACTTCTTTTGTGTTTCTTCGTCGGTCATTTCATATGGTCGCTTTCTTGCTAAGAGTTTTGGCTAGCTTCACAGATGACTTAACTTTTCCCCGATCGTGTAGAATGTTCAGATCGCGGTGCTCTTTGGTCAGACAGTGGTATTTGGAGCAGGAGGAGTTTTCTTGGGTGACGGTGGAGGAGGAGGACTTTTTCTGGGTGGCGCTGAGCAGGAGGAGTTTTTGGGTGGGTGGCGGAGGAGGAGGACTTTTTCTGGTGGCGCTTGGAGCAGAGAAGGAGCTTTCTTTGATGACACTGGAGGAGGAGGAGGACTGTTCTAGATGGAGACTCTGCCTCGTCATCGTTGTTAACATCATCGTCGTTGTCATCTTCGAGGCAAACTTTATATAGCGCTTATGCCATGCGATGAATGTGCCCATGCTTTGTCCAAGACTTTGCCCTCCTGCCAGCGATCTCAACCTCCACTTTGCGATGATCTCACAACCACGCCATCAATCAAACTCTGGCGTATCCCCGAGGAATTGGGCGGTTATGCAACATCTACCCCTCGTTGCATGGCCAAGCCATCCCTTCAGCCACCTTGATGGTAATGTTCGCTACGGGCAGGTGCAGACTGCAGCATGTCGGCTCTATGATTTTGTCCACGGAAAACTACACGCAGCGAGTCCTCTTGGGAGGGTTAGCGGATGCTTGGTCGCTTTTGAGAACCCCCGGGACTTACGTCATGTGATGATGACCTCGTCATGTGACCGACGTTCGCTCAGACCTTTGTTACCATTTCTCGCATCACTTTCATTTGTTCTTCAAATTCGACTTCCCTTCATGCATCCGGTCTTCTATTTTTTATTACACGCTCATTCAACCGTTCTTGTCTCGATTTCTTTGGTCGCTTGTACATATAGGCATCCTCTCGGGAATCTTTGCTTTCGAGGCACCAAGCCAACCCCTGCAGTGCGACCTGTGGTGCTCCCTATTACCCAAGGCACGTGTTAGCTCGTCGTCCTCCCTTCTTGGCGAAGGAGCCACGAATAACCGGAGTGGGCATCTGCGATCTTCCTTGAGATTTCCTCGTCTTTTTTCGCTTCGCTTAAGCCGCCATCATCCGACAGAGTAGCTCCTACGCAAGCGGCCGATTAGCCGATCTTGGGGCCATGTGAGACGTCGCAGAATAACTCCACTAAGTGTTAGCCGTTCTTCCCGTGCATCCCACTTTGGTACTTTCCTCACGAGCCACGATTGCTTCAGCACATGGGGGTAAATGTTCTTCCTAATTTGCCTTATTCTGCCGGGTGATAGCCTAGGCTTCATCGATTTCTTATATTCCTTGAATTCATCCCAAAATTGCTGTAACCTCGAGAATTTATTAAAATCCTGCGTTTGATCCTTCTTGACGTACTCCTTATTCAGCTTTGTCTTCCGCTTCTTCCATGCGGTTCCCATAACGCTTAGTGCATGTTTCTGGCAATCTCCAAGCGATCTTGAGGCCCGAAACTTCACCGCTCAACTCGGTCCACAATGTTTCCTTGATGTCGCCGGGAACATCTGACGAGAATCGCAGGACGTGTCCATGATTTGTAGATGATGGGCACATTATCTCTAGCCAGGACCCCGCATGCTGTCCGATATGGCCCAAGCAATGATGCGGGTATAGCTGGTTCATAAATGAACCGGCAGTGATAATGTATTTTTAGTGCCGGTCTTTATGACCCGGCAGTGATATTAAATATTACTGCTGGTCATTTATGAACCGGCAGTGATGTTGTAATAGTAGTGCCCGTGATGTTCCATTGTAGTGCGCGTGATATATATATCTATTACTGCCGGTTGTAGACTATGATGTGGCACTGATGTGTTTTATTAGTGTCTGTTCTTGTTTGTCAACCGGCACTAATGTTCCTTGTCTGCTGTGGCGTAAGTGGCGTGATGGCAAATCTTTGCCATGGCAAGGACTTATCGCCATGACAAGGAAAATTGGCACGCTTTGTTTTAGCCCAACCAAATACAAACATTGGAATTTCTTTAGCCCAATCAAATAAGAGCTATTTAGGGCTTCATACAAATTGCTAATTTATTTGTAAAAAACCCCAAATATAAACATTGGAGTTTTCCTTTTTTGTTTTATTTAAAATTTCAGTTAATTAGGAATAATCAATAAAAACTTGCTCTTACTATCTCATCTTCATCCATTGGACATTTACTCTTTCTGATTGACTATAATAATCAATACTCCATAAATTTCAAAATGAAGCATGTTCTTCGTACAAAATGTTTATATCACAAATTGAAGCTTGACCTTCATACAAAATAAAGCATATCCTTAATTACACAACTAAGTTACAATCCGACCTTCGTTATGATCGCGGCGTATGTATGTAGCTTCCTCTATGTCTTCCATGAGACCTAGGTCGATGTTCTCACCGAAAGGAGGAAGCTCATCAAACTGGTTATAGTCTTCCTCGTCGACTACATTCTCAACTCCCACAATCCTTCTTTTTGATTGAAGAACCACGTGGCGTTCCTTGTCAGCTGGATCCCTCACAAAGAAAATTTGTGTAACGGCATTAGCAAGTACAAATGGTTCTTCTCTGTATCCGACGTGTTTGAAGTCTACGGTAGTGATACCGTACTTGTCGATATTCACGCCCCTAGGTAGCCTGACCCACTGGCACCAAAAGAGGGGGACCTTCAAAGGCCCATAGTCAAGCTCCCAAATCTCTTCTATGAATCTGTAGTACGTCTGCATATTGCCATTGTTAAGCATCTATACGGACCCATTGTTTTGGTTGGTGCTCTTCTTATCTTGTGCTCTCGTATAAAATGTATACCCATTGATGTCGTATCCTTCAAATGTCAAAATTGTATATGATGGTCCCTTAGCCGCGTTCTCAATTGAGCGCTTTCTGTGTGCGTATGCATCATGTATCTAAGCAACCAATCTCCAAAGTTATCTCTGTGCTCTCTCGCGATCCAAACCTTAGACTTACATGGGTTTTGTCTTCGTAGCATGTTCTTGTGCATGTCGACATACGGGGCCGCTACAACTGATTGGTGCAGAACTGTAAAATGTGCTTGCGTGAATGAAGCACGATCATTTATGCGGATCGATTTCGACCTAGTGTCCCTTTCCTTGTAGCCTCCCTTCATGGCGAGATACGGGCACACCAATCGGTTTGAGATCCATGTAATCGATGCGAAACTCGATGACCTCCTCGGTTCCCCAACCTTCGCAATGCACCCTTCTACCGATGTCGATTCTTTAACATATTTCTTCACAACCCCATGAACCTCTCAAAAGGGTACATCGATGTAGAAACACAAGGCCAAGCGTCAGATTCTTTCACAATATGAACAATGAGATGGACCATAATATCGAAGAAGGATGGAGGAAGCACATCTCGAGCCAAGATAGAGTGTGGATTACGCCTTGTTGCAGCTTATCCAGCTTCAATGGGTCGATGACCTTCGTGAAATCGCGTTGAAGAATGAACACAACTTTATAATTGGGTCTCGCACTTTCTCTGGCGTAACACCCCTAATTACTACAGCTGACATCTCTGGTCATCATCACGTGGCAATCATGAGACTTCATACCAACTAATTTCAAGTCTTTCATTGAGACTAGCCTCTTTAGGTTGGCGTAATAACCGGACGGAACTTTGACTCCGTGCAAGCACTCACACACGCTAATTTTCTCAATCTTGCTTAAAGTGTAGCAAGTCGGGAAGGTACTTTTTTCCTTGACCTGGATCTTCATGATGCGCTCCTTCACGAGTTTCATATCTTTCAGTCCATCCGTGCCTTGAGTGTATCTTTTGTTTTGCTGGTATGTCTAGTAAAATACCAATCAAAATTCACACACGTTCTTCTCTATATGCATGACATCGATAGCACGTCGAACATCCGTGTCTTGCCAATAAGGTAGGTCCATAAATCTCGATCTCTTTTTCCACAAAGGAGTTGTATCACCGAACTCGGGGCCGATGTACTGCTCCCTTTCCATGGATAATTTTAATATCCTTCTGACCGCAAATATCTCTTTGTCATTGCGATGTTTGAAGTCAAGATCTCCATTGTACCGTCAAAAGCTCTCTTGTTGTTGCGATCTGGGTGGTCCTTATGAAGGAACCTCACGATGCCGCATGTAACACATTTTTCAACATATTTCAGCCACGGCTCCTCAGATCACCCATGCAATGCACGCATCCATTGAATCCTTTTATAGTCCGCCCGAAAGATTGCCAAGAGGGGGTAATCATTGATAATTCTGAACAACAACGCTTTGAGCATGAAATTCTCTCTTCAGACTCATCCCATACCCATACACCGTCATTCCACAATACCGTAAGATCTTCAACCAAAGGGTTTGAGGAACACATCAATATCGTTGCCAGGTTGCCTCGGCCCTTGGATTAGTAACGGCATCATAATGTACTTCCGCTTCATGCAAAGCCAAGGAGAAAGGTTGTACATACATAAAGTCACCGGCCAAGTGCTATGAGGACTACCCATGTTGCCGAAAGGGTTCATCCCATCCGTACTGAGTTCGAACCTTATATTCCTCATATCATATGCAAAGTGTTTCTTGTATTTTCTGTCGATATTCCTCCACTGCGCGGAGTCAGCAGGGTGTCTAAGCATTCCATCCTTTTTACGCTCCTCGGCATGCCATCGCAGCAATTGAGCATGCCTTTTGTTCACAAACAGACGCTTCAGACAGGGGATTATAGGGAAATACCACACCACCTTGGTCGAAGGTCTTTTCTTGTTACACTGCCCCTCGATATCGTCATCACCGCGCTTATACCGAGATGCCTTGCAAACGGGACATGCATCCAAATTTGCAAACTCATTGCGATACAATATGCAATCGTTTGGACATGCGTGTATTTTCTACACTTCCAGTCCCAACGGGCAAACAACCTGCTTGGCCTGGTACGTGGTTGTTGGCAACACATTACCCTCTGGAAGGACATCTCTGAAGAAACCTAACAGCTCCGTGAAACTCTTGTCGGACCAACCATTGCTTGCCTTCAATTGCAGCAGCGTAAGCACAACATGCAGCTTTTTGAACTCCTCTTTGCAACCTGGGTACAAGGTGTTGTAGAATCCTCTACCATACGCTGAAACTTCTGAAAATCCCTTTCACTCGTGAGGTCCTCCTCCCCATCATGCAACATCTGTTCTAGATCATCTTCATGGTTATCGATGAATGTCTTGTCTTCATCATCATCAATCAGATGCCCTTCACGCACAATCTCATCTTCACCATGCTCGGTCCAGCAGTATAGGTAGACTTGAAACCCCTTGAAGCAAGTGTGCACGGATCGCCTCAAGGTTCAAAATTGCTTCTCATTCTTGCAATCGATGCACGGCAACAAATATAGTCCATCACCTTATTTGATTTATACGCCATACAGTAGCGCCGTAAAACTAGTCACACCGTTAAAGTACTCTCTATCGCGACGGTCCGCTTCATACATCCATCTTCGATCCATCTACAAATATTTACAACAAATAAAATCTCAGTAAATCAATAAGTGCTCACAAATTGTTTTATACATTTAATTTGTTATGTAGTGCTAATTAATGTAGAAATTTTCATTACTTATAAATCTATATCCAAATCTCGATTGTAAAACCAATTAAATAATTGCTATTAGTTATATATAATGGTCCGTCCAACAAATTTGAGTACTATTGTCTCCTCTTCTCTCATTTCAAGATTATTTTATCAAGGAGTATTGATGAGGAACATAATTCTTTTATGCATGGCCTTTTTACATCAATTATATACCTTTTCATCCATTGACATTTACTTTTTCTCGATGATTATAATAATCAATACTCCATACATTACAAATTGAAGCATGTCTTTCGTACAAAATGTTTATATTACAAATTGAAGCTTGACTTTCATACAAAATAAAGCATATCTTTAATTATACAACTAAGTTACGATCCGACCTTCATGTTTATCGATGAACGCTATTCACACGTGGTTGCTATTAGTTATATATAAATCTATATCCAAATCTCGATTGTAAAATCAATTAAATAATTGCTATTAGTTATATATAATGGTGCATCTAGCAAATTTACATTACTTACGTAGTATTAAATTAACATACGAAATAAAGAAACAATTTCAAGTATTTAGATTAAACAATAGTTAATTATGAAGTGCTACCACATTTAAATTCAATCAACTTATTAAATGCAATCACCATACATATAAAAGTTGGTAATTTCAAATCTAAACTCAGATTACAAATCTAATTGTGTTGACTAGGCAATCAATAATTTCGATCACAACCTACAACAATATAGAACGTAATATCCAACTAAACAATATACTAACCTTAGATCGGTTAGAAACGACAAATTACACCAAATTTGAGAGCAAAAATTGGCCCCTCTCCACCCCAATCGAGCAAGAACAGAGCTCCTCTCTGTTCTCGACATCTTGGGGAAGGGAGCCAGGGTATATATAGTGCCATATTATCACTGCCGGTTTATTCTTTTGAACCGGCAGTAATATATCACTGCCGGTTCTATCTCAAAAACCAGCAGTGATATGGCTGCTTTTTCCCGCGATTCACTTTATCACTTTGCCGTTACCTCGTTGAACCGACACTAATACTTTCACCGCCGGTTCTCTATCTAAAACCGGCGAGGATATTGAGCCGCTTCCGCCCAAATGATTTATCGATTCTGATTAGACATATCTTTGTTCCTATCACTGCCGGTTGAACTTATACCCGACAGTGATAATATTATCACTGCCGGTTGAATTTAATAACCGTAGTGATAATATGAACCTTCTAACTCTCGCCGCCAACGACCGTCGCTCTTCCCCATTCCTCTGCCAACCGTTGCGCTTCCCCATTGTCGCAACTGTTGGGCTTCCCATTCCTCCTCTATATAATGGACAGCTCCTCAATCTGTGGCGCTCCTCACAATCCACCATTGCTGCAAGAATGGCACCCCCCAAGAAGCGAGCATGTACTGGGCAAAATAGTGATCCGCCTCCAGAGAAGAAGGAGGAGAAGGAGGAGAAGAAGGAGGAGCAAGAGGAGGAGCAGGAGGAGGAAAAAGAGGAGGAGGAGGAGGAGGGCGACGACGACGACAGCGGCTACGGCGAGCTCCTTCGGCGTTGGGGCAAGACCAACTCCGCCACCGAATCGGATTCAGAGGAGGATGAGCACCGCTGCAACTCCGATTGGTCATCTGGCGGTAGCTCCGGCAACGAGGAGGAGGAGGACGACGACGATGACGAGTTTTCGATATAGGGTTTAATATGTTTTGTATATAAAATTATGACTATATGTAATTATGGACTACAAATGTTCTGCGAGAGATAAATAACAAATGTTTAATATGTTCTGTTTTTTTATCTTATTATGCTTTGATATGTTCTGTATCTTAACAAATTTTGGGTAATATCACTGCCGGTTCTGGAGTAAAACTGGCAGTGAAAATTGTCTTATCACTGCTGGTTAAAAAAGAAAAACCGGCAATGATAGATCACTATCGGTTTTTTATATAAACCGGCAGTGATATCTTCTTATCACTGCCGGTTCTCTCTAAACCCGGCAATGATATTGCCTCCATTCGTGCTGGAAAATTTTACTATTCTTATCATTGCCGGTTGAAATTAGAACCAGCAGTGATAATATTATCACTGCCGGCCTGCGCCTAACCGACAGTGATGGGGCGTCGCGGATGAAGCAGTCTGTAGTAGTGGGTTCAGGTCATCAAGATATTAGTCAGGTGTAACAATGCCCTGTCCCGTCCGTCCCCAAATCAATCGATGATCAATCGATTCCCTCCTGTCTCCTCTCTCCCTCGCAGTCTCGCGTTGGGAGGTGGCTATTTTTGTTGAAACTCAACGAGACAACGTCCGTCAGTCACGCAACAGTACCAAGCAAAATTGCTTTCTTAGTCTGTACCGACTATTGCCTGAAAACAACTTCGCCTGAATACAAAAGTTCGGTTGAAACGCTTCTGTGATGCACCGCCTGAAAACAAAGTTTAAATCTTTGAATACGGCAGTAGGGCAAACAACAAAGGCAATATATCCTGTGCACATAGACTTTTCGTGTACACACCGTACACACCAACTAACAAAAGTCACGAAAAATTCTACAAAAAATTGTAGATGTACCTCATAGATTGCTCTACCTATGTATGAAGTTTCAAGATCAAATTCATTATATATTGAGAGTTACAAAAAAGAGAAAATTCTGACAAATTTAACTCTATTTGAACCTAAAATTTTATACATAGGTAGAGTAATCTATGAAGTACATCTACAATTTTTTTCAAAATTTTTCGTAACTTTTGTTAGTTGGTATGCACGATGTGTACATGAAAAGACCTGTGTACACAGGATATGTTGCCAACAACAAAACAGAGAAATCGTTTGCGACGAAACCAACACCACGCCTTTTCTGTTGTATTATATATTCTATATTTATACTGGATTACATGGAATGGCTCCCCCGTCCCCATCGCTCTCGTCCCCCCTTTCCCCCCCTTTCCACCGCCCACTCCCCCCACCAAAAATCCACAGATCTGAGCCAGATCCGAATCAATCCACCGCCAAACCTTCCAAGGAACCCCAAGATCTTCACCTCACAAGATGTAGATCCACCCTCTTGGCTGGAGAGTTCTCGAGGAACGAGGTCAAGCGTCCAGAAAGGAGCTAGAGTCGGCGGTCTCCAAGGAAGCAGATCTGGGTCTACAGGACAAAGATCGAGCTCAAGACTCAGTATGCCTCAAGATCCAGCGCATTCAAGACGGCGAGCATCGGAAGACAGACATCGATGGTACCAAGATTCAAGGGCACACCTCTGCATTACAAGGAAAAGATTTGGGTCAGAGATGCATTCAATTGCAGCGAAGCGTGAGCTATCAAGACCACTTCCCAGGGAAACAATCATGGCCACAATCCGAAGAGCAGATACGGAAAACTAGACTCCCGGCCTCTCTAAAGCAGAAATGGATTCAACGAGAGGAGTGCGAAGATCACCATCAAAGCCGGATCCAAAGCAGACCCAGCGGAAAGAAGGAAGATATCCAGCGGTCTGTCAGCACTCCCCAAGCCGCGTCGGAGGTATCCATTAAAATTTTTCAAGATGAGGGAGGATGGACTACCGTCAAACCGCGCCACTGGTGGAGAAGAAGGCAGACACATTCAATCTCTCAAGGCAGCTCTGAACAACCGATACTCCGACTCAGTGGCTCGGAATTCTTCAAGAGGAAACTGTATGGTAAATGCTTTAACTGCTTGGCTACAGATCATTTGGCTGGTTTCTGCAGTGCGCCGATCAAGTGCTGGAGGTGTCTTCGCTCTGGGCATAAAGCCGTGGTGTGTCCAAGCAGCCGAGCTTCAAAAGGCAACACAAATACTCAGAGCCTTAGACACTTCCCTCCTTTGCTCCTGCCCCCTCCTCCCTCCCACTCCAATACACGCTCACCGAGCTCCACACCTTACAAAGACATGGTCCTGGGAGGGAACAGCATGGAGCCAAGATACCCTGGAGACCCGCGAGCGAGGCCTGCTAGAGCTTGCTGTGCGATTTCAGCTACTGGTGCCATCAAGCGCAAGCGGGATGAACTCGTTGATAGGGCGGCTGTTTGCTGGTTCGAGGGGAACAGCCATGACGTTGACTCTTTCTTGGTGGGCGACATGCTGCGTTCCCGCTTCAACCTTAGTCATAGAGACTTTCAACTGCTGAAGCACTTCCCGGAACAATTTCTGGTTATCTTCGCTGAAGCATCAGTCAGGAGGAGAGTGGTGAATGCTGCAACTGTGCATTACCGGGGTCGTGATTTCAGCTTTGCGGCCTGGTCGGAGCAAAGATATGCAACAAATGTCAACTTCGAGTTCCATGTCAAAGTCCGCATTGAAGGAGTTCCAGTTCACTGTTGGTGCGAAGAAGTTGCGGCAAGAGCATTGGGAAAGAGCTGCGCTATTCATTATGTCGAGGAGCGCACCAGGCGTAGGGAACGCACTCGGTCCTTTGATCTTTGGGCCTGGTGTTCGGACCCATGTGAGATCCCGAAAGAGGTGTCCCTGACCGTGATGGAGCCGGACCGGGAGCTTCCCCCTATCAATGTCCCGTTACCACAAGTGGAGATCATCCATGACGAGCCTTCTGATATGAAGCGTGGGCAGGTCTTCAACCTGCGCAACCACATCGAGGTGGTGCAAGACCTCTCTTTCCTTCGAGGACACAGAGGCTTCGGGGGTCTTCACAACCGCAAACAACGCCGGGAGTTCATTTGGGCATACGGGGCACCGGATGAGGTGGGAGAGAAGAGAGACCATGCTGTTCAAGACAGAGGGAGGGACCTCGGCCACCGCCGCCATCATGACGATGATGATGATGATGACCGACACCATGAAGACCACCATCGTAGATCGCGCAGACACCGAAGCTTGTCTAGCTGGGCTCGTGACTCAAGATGCAGGGGGGGTGTCGAAGACTGCCACAGTGCTTCATGGAAAGGACTCGCCGGTTCAGCCGTACGACGCTACCGACAACGCCTTCCAGACCGACAAGACACTACACCGCAGCAGCAGTTGGTGGGTCAGAAATACAAAAACGGCCATCTGGAGAAGAAACCCCCACTGGAGCAGGACAAGAGAAAAGTTTCCTTTGCTGTACCACTAGTTTCAGTGCTCAAAGAACAAAACAGACGTCACATCAACTCAAAGAACAAGATGAAGGTGGGGGGCGATGCACTCAACGATCAAGATGAAGGAGGGGAGTCTGGGGCCGAAGCACTCAATGATCCAGAAGACAAAATGAAGGATCCAAACTTCGACAGGCTGACACAACTGGGGCATCAGGTAACCATTGAATCTTCTCAGTTGGCCAAGATCTCTCTGTTGCATCCATCACTTGTCGGTCCACAGCCCCTTTTCAATGAGAAAAATGATATTCATTTAGGCACACCACCTGTTACTCAGATGCATATCTTAAGTCCCACAACACCCAGTTGCACGAACCATGGTTTTTGGTATAGTGACTCCCAGGTCGAACCTCCTGTGTGTCCGCAAAACATACACCAAGACTCTACTGCTCTGCGTCTTAACAACAAGGGAGTAGCACAACATCTCCAAGCGCCCCAAAATACACAGCTTAGTTCACAGGTTATCCCTGCCCATCCAAAGGACATAACAGAAATACCTCAGCAAAATTTCCTGCCAATCGCATATTGCCTGGCACCCCTCAATAGTCTGGAACAACAAGAACTTCAAACCCCGCAATCGACACATTCACTGACAACAACCCGGGAACCTATTCATTTTCAGCGCCGGCAAACTGATGCCTTGGCGACTGATCTTACACACGGCGCCACTGACTCCCAAGCCGATCCAAGTCCTGTGTAGGAGGACAATACCACCCCAAAAGACATTTCCCAAACCGACCCAAGTCCTGTGCAGAAGGCAGACAATAGTGGCCCGGCTATGCAAGATTCCCAAACTTTACAAAACACAGTGCCCCAAACGACATGTTTACAAAATATTGCAACCACATTGGGTGGAGATCACACACTGCAAACTATAACAACTGAGGTGGTTCCAACAACACCGCTAGGGGGACCAGCTCCACATGACACACCGCCTGCTCCTACACAATTGGGTCTAGAGGACTTCATGCAAGCAGTCTCACACAACCCCCAGACTCCTATCATACAATCCCCCCATGCCTAAATAATCGGCTAAACTCCATTTCAGAACATAGTGGTTCAACTTCCAAAGGATACACCCAAAGAAAAAGCATACGATTAGCAGCAAAAGCGAAAGCAAGAATCGGCACCAACAAGGGGGCAATTACACTAGCTCAAGAACTACTTGCAGCAAAACTTAAAGATCTTTCCCCGCCGGAACAACAGAATAAACTGCATAATGCTCACCCTCATAATGATCTTTTTGAGCAGCTCGCCAGTTTCTTCGAACAGCCAATAAGCAAGGATCAGATGGCAGCAATATTTGAACTGGTGAACCAGACAAAGATCAAGCACAAAGGGGGGAAGAAAGCAGGTCAAGGGGGGCTAGGCCCAAGGGCGGCAACCCGGCTGGATGACTGAGCTGTGGCGCCACCTGAGGAGAAGGATGTGTTTTTTACTCATGCAGCAAGATGAGATTTGCCAAACTCAAAGCAGCCGAATAATAATTTCAGCTGCTCCCTATATGTACTTTGTTTGTTTATCTTATGTCAATGGTCAAACAGTCGTTCCAGATGATGTGGTCTTAGGGTATTCTCCCGAACTTAACTGCTGTTGGTTATGTAATATTGGCCGTCTAGCTCGGTTCTGGATGGTCCAGGAACTCCTGCTCATGTATGAGAAGTCGACTAATATGTTAGGTTTTCTGGTGCCTTATGTGATGGCGCTCGACATTATGTATTCTACTGCTAGTATTTATCAGAAGTCGCACTGTGCTGCTACAGCTTATGATATGGCGGCTGATATCTTATGTATGCTGATGCTTTATTCGGGTGCCTCCTATACCCCAATGGTTGAGCACTCTGCCCTTTATGAAGTGGTGTTACTAATGTCAAATGAGTGCAAAATGTAACATTCTATCATGGAATGTCAGAGGTCTCAATAACCTGGCCAAAAGAGAGAGCATCAAGCAATTAATCCAATCATCTGGCGCTACAATTGTTTGCCTCCAGGAAACGAAAATAGAAAATTGGACTACTAGCTTGCTAAATGAAACCCTGGGTGCGAAATTGGCCAATCAGTCGGTCTATATACCTTCCAATGGCGCTTCGGGCGGAGTCCTGTTGGCGGCCTGGAATGACCTATTTGATCTCAGTAATACCCGAATCACCCAAAACACAATCACTGCGACCTTGACATCACGATATGACATCACGATATGATGAGTTGGCCTGGGACATTACTGGAGTTTATGGGCCACAAACGAATGAGGACAAAATAAGTTTCCTCATTGAATTAGAACAGCTGATTGAAATAGTGTTGCCGAGGTGGTTGACCTTAGGAGATTTCAACCTCATTAGACAAGCCAGAGAAAAGAATAGAGGATCGGTAAATAGAAGTATGATGCGACGCTTTAATCGCTCCATCAATAGAATGCAACTTCTTGAACTGGACCTTCAGGGTCGCCAATTCACATGGACAAATGAACAACAACAACCCACCATGACAAGAATAGACCGTTTCCTGGCTACTACAGAATGGCATGAGATTTTCCCAAATGCGGATCTGTGCGCCATGGCTTCCATGACATCTGACCACTGCCCCCTCCTTATGCAAGGAGATGCAAACTTTGAGTACTTCAGAGGATTTCGCTTCGAGGCTTGCTGGACTTCGATGCCGGAATTCCTGGAAACGGTTGAGCAATCCTGGAACCAACCTATCCACACTACGGATTCGATCCTGAAATTGTACATCAAAATGAACAGAACTGCTAAGGCACTAAAGCGTTGGAGGAGGAAAATTTTCACGACCATCGCTCTTCAAACAGCCCTCATTCAAGTCACGCTCGTTCTCCTAGAATGCGCACAAGAAAGACGATCGTTATCGCAAAATGAAACAGACCTACGGAAAATACTCAAAACCAAATTGCTAGGCCTGGCAGCAATTCAGAAAGCAAGAGCGAGACAGCATTCAAGACTAACTAAAATCAAGTTGGGAGACGCCAACACCCATTTTTTCCACCTGATGGCCAGTTCGAGGCGAAGAAGAAATCTGATTCGGGTCCTCCAGATAGAAGACCGAATAGTGTTTGAACAGCAGGACAAACTAAACGAAGCTTACGAATACTACAAAACGGTGTTGGGTGGTCGGGATAAGGGACAAAGCTCTACTTTGGGGATCCTTAGACTACCCTGCAAGGGATCTCACCGAACTAGAAACCCCCATCACGGAAAATGAAGTGACTAGCATCATCCAGGATCTGCCGACACAAAAATCACCAAGGCCGGATGGATATATTGGCCTGTTTTACAAAACATGTCTCCACATCATCAAAACCGATCTAATGGAAGCGATCAAGGCCTTCTTCAATCTACGACATGACAGCCTGGAAAAGTTAAATGTGGCGAACATCATTCTGATCCCGAAAACAGAAAACGCAGATAGATTGGAGGGTTTCCGGCCAATTAGTCTTATTAACAGCTTCATGAAGATCATCACTAAGATCCTCGCGAACAGGCTTGCGCCCAGACTGGATGAATTGGTATCGGTCTCACAGAATGCTTTCATCAAGAAAAGATGCATCCATGACAATTTTTTATATGTTCAAAGAGTTATCCGCCAACTACACAAAGACAGAAAGCCGGCTCTCTTCATCAAACTCGACATTTCGAAAGCTTTCGACTCCCTGAATTGGTCATACCTTCTAGAGGTGCTCCAGGCCCTAGGCTTTGGCCACAAATGGCGCGAATGGATTGCTGCAATCCTCAGGACCTCATCCTCACGGATCTTAATAAATGGTCAACTGACTCAGCCAATAAGGCATGCGCGCGGAGTGAGACAGGGCGATCCGCTATCTCCCTTGTTATTCATCCTTGCAATGGACCCGCTTCAAAATCTGCTTGAGTTGGCTGCGACTTATGGGATCCTCAAACCGGTACTTCCGACAAATGCGAGACTAAGATGTTCTCTTTACGCCGATGATGCGGGGATATTCTTAAATGCTGATGCGGGCGAGCTGATAGCCCTTAGCCATATATTGGATATTTTTGGCAGATGCTCTGGCTTAAAAATCAACATCTCCAAAACTGAAATCTACCCTATCAGATGCCAAGAAAACCTCGTGCAGGAGCTGTTGAATGTTTTCCCGGGGAAGCTCGCAACCTTCCCGGGGAGGTACCTCGGTCTACCTTTACACAACAGACAACTTACAAGGATTGAAATTCAACCATTGATTGATAAAATAAGCACTAGACTGGCGGGATGGAAAGGTAAACTACTATCAAAGGCAGGAAGAGAGACCCTCGTTAATTCGGTGTTAACTTCACAACCGATATATCACTTGATGGTTTTTCCAGCCAAAAAGTGGCTCATTACAAGCATCGACAAACTAAGAAGAAGCTTTCTGTGGAAAGGGAGAGAGCCTGCAACATGTAGTGGAGGTCACTGCCTAATTAAATGGCCTGTCACCTGCAGGCCAAAAAACAAAGGGGGGCTTGGTATCAAAGACCTGGAAAGATTCGCCAGAGCGCTTAGACTTCGATGGCTTTGGTTTAGATGGAAGAACAATGAAAGGGCCTGGACACGGATGGACCTCCCTTGCGATAAATCGGATATCGCCCTTTTCAATGCCTCCACAGGGTCACGGTCGGAAATGGTAAACTTATGGATTTCGAGATCAAGCCGATAGAAGGACAAGCTCCAAAAACATCGCTCCTCACCTTTTCCGAATAGCTCGAAGAAAGAACATCTCAGTCCGTCGGGCTTTGCATAACAACTATTGGGTTCGTTTTTGCACACCGGTGGTCTCCGAAAACCAAATCAGGGAGTTCGTGGCGCTTTTCCAAGCAATACGTCGTATCAACAGGGATGAGGAGAGGGAGGATCAGATAACCTGGCGTTGGACGGCTGATGGACAATACTCCACAAAGAGCGCATACCTGGTTCAATTTCACACCGTGTATTGCAAGATGAAGATCAACCCGATATGGAAGGCGAAAGCTGAACCTAGATGTCGCTTCTTTGCTTGGACGCTGTTACACAACAAAATACTAACAGCAGATAACATGTTAAAAAAGGGATGGCCTTGCAATACGAATTGTGCTCTTTGCAACATGTCACAAGAGACATCGACCCATCTCTGCAAAGACTGCCCGTTCACTATTCAGGTTTGGAATATCCTAGTACGATGGGGAAATCTGGGACAATGTCAAAACATCACAAACAGTGGCTCGGTGTACAGTTGGTGGAGAAGAATCAGAACCCTTTTTGACAAAGAAAGACGAAGAGATCTGGATGGTCTCATTATCTATTTCTGGTGGAACTTATGGCTAGAGAGAAACCAAAGAATTTTTCAGGAGATAGCTAGAACGCCAGAACAGGTGGCCTCAGCGATCAAGGATGCAGTACTCACCCGTAATTTTGCCCTGTCAACTCAGTCGAAGGATTAATGTTTGATAGCGGAGAGGGGTTTTTTGTTCTTCTCTTTCCTTTTCTCCTACTGTTCTTTTTTCCTTCCTTTCTTAATCCGACGAGTGGTATCCCTGTAATGTTTGCAAGGGGGGGTCGTCTGTAAGGTTTTTTCACGTGTCCGGTTTTACCCTTAAAAAACAGGACCCAACTTTTTCTCTATTTAATACATACAGCAATGCTCTTGCTGTTCTTTCGAAAAAAAATACTGGATTACATGATCCGGATGACTAACCAACAAACCAAAACGGAATCAGCAACCTAACTGACTTGTATTGCTAATGAACTCGACTACTGTAGCCAATCCGGGCACCTCTATGCAAACTTGAAACATCAAACCAAATAAAGACTCCGACTTAAAACCGGAAACCTTACAAGATTAGACTATCAACACTCCCCCTAATCTTGTACTTCTGACTTCACATCAATAATACCGAGTCTCTGACGCAATTCTGTGAACTTAATCCTTCCAAGTTATGTTATCCTGAACTGAGTTAATTTCTTCTTCCATTGCTTGCTGCCAGCATCTGTGTTTAGTTGCCTCGTCAAAACTTGTTGGTTCCTCTGCACTTAACTGACACAAGTTCAATTCTTCTGCAAGTTCTACAGGCTCACAATTGTCATAGATGTCACGTAATGAACGTGTCTTCCGAGGCAGAGTTGAGGAATTCGATGCTGGAGAATATACAACAGTTTCTGGACTCACAATCACAGGAGTCTGCCCTTCTTGCGTTGACGTCCGTGCTGGACTGGAGCAATTCGAAATTGTATTGCCGCCGTTCTGTACAGACTCCATCGCCTCAGTATTGCCGATACTTAATGTTTTACTATGCGGTCCTGTAGTTGCGTCAGGCACCTTATTGCCGATATTGCTTTCAGGTGCATTATTGCTGTCATTGTTTCCTGAGTTATTATTGCACACCAACTCACTGTCTTCCGGATAATGCCAGACAAAAACTTCTCTCTCGTCACCTACTTTATCCCACTGCCATGACTAGTCTTCTTCAAAGATCACGTCTCTGGTTACATGTAGTTTATTGCTTTTAGAGTCATACACTCTATACGCCTTAGAGCCTTCAGCATAGCCGAACATAACCATTGAATACTCCTATCATCAATTTTTTTGATCTCAGGCTTCACCTCTTTCACATGAGACAAGCACCCGAAAGATTTCAGATGATTTACTCTCGGTTTTCGGCCATGCCATGCCTTATATGGTGTTATTCCGTCTAAGCTCCGAGTTGACGATCTATTCAATGTATACACAGCCGTTCTCACTACCTCTCCCCAAAACTTCCCGGGTACCGATTTGCTCTTCATCATGCTACGAGCCATCTCGACCACAGTTTGGTTTCGACGCTCAACTACTCCGTTTTGCTGTGGAGAGTAAAGAGCTGTTGTGTATCGTTTGATTCCTGCATGCATCTTCACAAAATGCGCCAAACTCGATTGAAAGGAATTCTCCTCCCCTTTCAGTCCGGAATGCCTTTATCTTCATGTTTTTCTCATTTTCCACCGCAGCTTTGAGCTCTGTTCACCCGAGCCAGAAGACTTCCTTCACGGTCATCTATGTGCATGGCGCCATCTTCAACAACTAGCTATTTTATTGCCATTCTCATCTAACTGACCAACACTAATGATGCTACACTTTAACTTTGGTATGTAGTATACTTCTGTCATCATCTTGTGCTCCATTTTTCGGCAGTTCAACAGTACCGAACCAAGCCCACATATTTCCACCACTGATCCGCCTCCAAATTTTACAGATCCTTTAATTGATTCGTCCAGCTCTGCAAATAGTCGCTTTGTCCCAACCATGTGATTAATAGCACCGGAATCAAAATACCATTTACCTTCTGATCCTTTTTCGCCGTTGTTGGCAGGAACAAAATTTTCTTCATTAAGCATAACTAGCCGATGTTGATCCTGGACAAAGTTTGCTTCTTCATCATCATGTGCAGAAGTGAGCCGTTCTGCATGTTCGCTGGTGCTCCGATCTGCATGTTCGCTACCCATCTGGACGGGCTTGCTCTTTTCCAGTCTTAAAGTATGACACTACTTCATGCTGGACAAAGTCATTACCTTTCTGGACGGCTTGATCCGGTACAGCATTTACGTCTTGACTCGCTTCTTCCTGGATGATTTTAGCTCCTTCTACCGTTCTACGTCATGTGCAGTTCCACTCTGAACTGCACGATCGATTCCCTTCTGGATGGCGTGAGCCTTTCCATCCCAAGTGTTTGTAGCCCAAGTGTTTGTAGCTGCTTCATGCTGGATGACGTGAGCAGGTTTACTCTGAACGCCTTGAACTTGTTCCTCCTGAACATCGAGCGATATTACGTACCACGGCTAGCAACAATGCAAGCTCCATGTCCTCCTTTTTCTGAACATAGTGAGCTTGTTCTCTCCTTGGCTTGCGGCATTCACTCCGGAAGTGCCCCATCATATCGCAATTGTAACAATTTATTTTTGACTTATCAAATTTTCTGAATTATCTTTCTTCACCTTCTTCACTTTGATTGCCTTCATCATTAGAGCCTCGGCCACGTCCATGGCCTCGTCTACGGCAAGTTTTGTACCAGAGTTTGAGGCCTCGCCATGTTTTTTTTTTCTTTCACGGCTAGACTCTCCCATTGCGTGCGAGTAAGCATTAGTTGCTCCCCATCCTTTTCAACATGTCCACAGCATCTTCCTTTCGAGGTTTCTTCAAATGCTCTTAATAATCCAAATCCAATCGCTTCTTGTACGGACATACTCTCAACATCACCAAATTGTTCAATCGTGCCGACAAGTTGCATAAACCGATCGGGAACCGAACTAAACAACTTTTCAACAACGGTGACTTCACTCAACTTTGTACCAAGCGACCGTATCTCACCAACCAGCACGGTCAACTTCTGAGAAAATTCCACAATGCTTTCCTCGTCGCCCATGATCAACCGATTGAACTGGCGCTTCAATGTTTGAACTCTTGCTTTTCTGACACGATCTTCTCCTACGCGCATATCCCGGATTTCTCCCCATGCCTCCTTAATTTGCCGTTTCCTTGCCGGCAATAGCCATCATGACTACATGGTCCGGGATGGATTGGGAGATTGCGGCTAAAGAGTCCTGATCTTTGTCTTCTTCGACCAGTGCATCGCCTTCTACCGCTCACCATACACCGAGCGATCGGAGTATGCTCTTCATCTTTACGGCCAAAAGACCGTAATTGGTGTCATCAAGCATCGGGTATTGTATCAGAATTCCTCTCGCTACCGCTTTTACACCGGATGTGGACGGATCGGTAAGCACTGCTGCCGGTGGTGCGTTCCTGCTGATGCTCATTGTCACATGTGAAAGTGGCTCTAATACCACTTGTTAAAACTCACCGAGACAACGTCCGTCAGCCACGCAACAGTACCAAGTAAAATTGCTTTCTTAGTCTGTATCGACTATTGCCTGAAAACAACTTCGCCTGAATACTGAAGTTCGGCTGAAACGCTTCTGTGATGCAGCGCCTGAAAACAAAGTTCACATCTTCGAATACGGCAGCAAGGCAAGCAGCAAAATAGAGAAATCGTTTGCGACGTGAAACGGGCATCACGCCTTTTCTGTTGTATTACTCTATATTTATACTGGATTACATGATCTGGATGACTAACATGTAGACTTGAAACATCAAACCAAATACAGACGACTTAAAACTGGAAACCTTCCAAGATTAGACTATCAACAATTTAAACCCCCAAAAAAAAAGGAAAGGGCGAGAATGGAGATCACTTCGTTGTTTTCCACCCGTAGAAAAGCAGTTTCTTGCTTTGCTCTCTAGTGACATTGTCGTTGTGCCATTTTGTATTGAACTAGATAGAGAGGCGCGCGATGTCGCACCCGGCAAAAAAATTTGACCCAAATTTTTTCTGCAAAAAATGTAATTTTGTTTTTCTCGAACTACAGCGTCTTTTTGCAAATTAACCAGTGGAAGGACTTGTCCGCGATTTCAGAATCTTCCGGGCTGAAATAACCGGCATCCGGGATGTAGGATCGAGGCGCACCAAGAGGGGGGTGAATTGGTGTAAACTAACACCTAAAACTATTTTTTTATGTTTTTATTAATTCTGGAAATTAACAAAATAATGACTAAATTAATCAAATCAATCTAGAATAATTGATCAAATACTATGAAAAGAAACTAGATTAAACATGCATACTAGAGAGCAATTATACGTAAACATGAATTAATAATTCATACTCACTGATTTTCATCAAATAATATGCATATGGATCTCTTTACATGAAAGCACAAATCTCAAATAATCTCCGATATTTTTCTCTAATTTTTTTCCCTCCTCTTCCTTCTAATCCCTCTTTTCTGTCTCTTGTTTTCCTTTTGTTCTTCTCGCTCTGTTGTAGGAGCCTCCTTGCATGCAACAGTGTCAAAATCCCTCACGTTGCTAGGAGTTACTGCAGCATCGCTAGTACTGTAGCATCGCGTACTGTAGCGCCGAAGTCCCGGACGTCTTCTGCACCACCGTTTCGATGACTTCGCGTTCTCCTTTTTGCAGCCGCGCGCCTACTGCTGCTCTCTGGTTCTTCTTTTTTTGTGCGGCCCTCTGTTCGACCGTTCATGCTGTTATATATCGGCTGGGTTGCTCGCGCACGTCCTTCGACTCGAACACGAACTTCATCCGGCCCAAGAAAACATTGACCGAATACAATCTGGACTCTTAACTGATTACAATGCAACTAAACCAGAACTCTGAACCGAACTAGATTATCTAGCCAACAACGCTGACACACGCTAAGGCTGACCTGTCGCTCTCGTGTGACTAGCTCGCCTGTACGACTCGCTGGCCGTCACACTGCGTCGCCCAACTGCAAAGATCTCTATGCGTCTACACTCGCTGCACCTGCGTCCTTCGCATGCTACGCCTCCTGCACCTGCGATCTCGCATGCCACCTGCACCTCTGCGACCTCACGTGCTGCACTTGCACCTCTGCGACCTTCGCATGTGCTTCTCTCGGGCTACACGCCACCTGCGCGGATTCTCCCCGACCTGCAGTGTACGTCCGTCTGTGTCCGCCAGCGCTGCAACGTGCATCTCACGTCCCTGCGTTGCACTTCCTGTTGCCTGCGCTGAATCTCCTGTCACAAATAAAACAAAACTTCGCAGTACCTTGTTTCATAACAAATATTGTTGTCAAATAAATCATCACACATATATTAAATTGTTGTCAAATTAATCATCACACTATAAATTTCGCAAATGGAACTAACACGGGTCAAATTTACGAAATCACGGGGTCTTTTTGCAAAATAGCCGGTGAAAGGACATGTTCGTGATTTTAGAATTTCCAGGGTCCTTTTTGCAAAATAACTAGTGGAGGACCTATTTGTGATTTCGGAATTATCGAAGGGTTTTTTCACAAAAAAGGTACTTGGAGGCTTGCATGCACTCCAAATCTTCCAGCCATAAGGTATACTAGGTTGATTTGCGCACTACGTTGCGCCGACTGAATTTTGATAGCATGCGCTCGAGAAAATAAAGTTGGAGGGCCCGTACGCGAATATACGAAACTATAGGGTTCTTTCTGTAAAATTACAGGTAGAAGGGTCTGGATGTATTTTTTGTTTCTACAAAACTACCTACCGGAGGACCCAACTGTGAATACACAAACTACGGAATTTTTTTTGGAAACGAAAAAATAAAGGCGAATGACCCGTACGCGAATATACGAAAAGATAGGGCCCTTTTTGCAAAACAACCGATCGAAGGGTCTGGATGTAATTTTTTATTTTCGCAAAACCACCCACCGGTGAAAAATAGTCTAGAGGAAAAAGGGCGAAAAATTATTAGAGATGACAACCTTCTTTTGTCGAGCCTAATACACGAATGACCCGTACGCGAATATACGAAACGATAGGGCCCTTTTTGCAAAACCACCGATCGAAGGGTCTGGATGTAATTTTTTATTTTCGCAAAACCACCCACTGATGAAAAATAGTCTAGAGGAAAAAGGGCAAAAAATCATTAGAGATGACAACCTTCTTTTGTCGAGCCTAATACATAAGCTACGGATTTTTTTTTTGGAATCGAAAAAATACGGGGCGGATGACCCGTACGCGAATATACGAAATGATAGGGCCCTTTTTGCAAAACCACTAATCGAAGGGCCTGGATGTAATTTTTTATTTTCGCAAAACCACCCACCGGTGAAAAATAGTCTAGAGGAAAAAGGGCGAAAAATTATTAGAGATGACAACCTTCTTTTGTCGAGTCTAATACTCTACGCGTTCACCGAATAATAATACATGTTTCAAAAAATATCAGAGATCGAGATGGAAAATCGAGTTGGGAAAAAAGTCTAGAGATAGAGATGCACACATATTTCTGGTGGCGAAAACATTTTTTCTGGGAAAAACGGAGAAAGAATCTAGACGTAAGGAGCAAGGGCCTGTTTGTTACGTTTCTAGACATGTCCGCCCACCGGAGGACCTGCTCGCGAATATACACAGACTACGTTTTTTTTAAATAACCGGCCGAAAGGACCTAAACGCGATTTCCGGATTTCCTGAGGGTCTCGCCCAGGCGCCGACACGTGGATGGACCTAGACGTAAATAGCAAGGGCCTGCTTGTTATATTTTTGGACCTGTCCACTATCCTGAAATTTTTTGGAAACGAAAAAATAAAGGCGGATAACCCGTACGCGAATATACGAAACGATAGGGCCCTTTTTGCAAAACCACCGATCGAAGGGCCTGGATGTAATTTTTTATTTTCGCAAAACCACCCACCGGTGAAAAATAGTCTAGAGGAAAAAGGGCGAAAAATTATTAGAGATGACAACCTTCTTTTGTCGAGTCTAATACTCTACGCGTTCACCAAATAATAATACATGTTTCAAAAAATATCAGAGATCGAGATGGAAAATCGAGTTGGGAAAAAAGTCTAGAGATAGAGATGCACACATATTTCTGGTGGCGAAAACATTTTTTCTGGGAAAAACGGAGAAAGAATCTAGACGTAAGGAGCAAGGGCCTGTTTGTTACGTTTCTAGACATGTCCGCCCACCGGAGGACCTGCTCGCGAATATACACAGACTACGTTTTTTTTAAATAACCGGCCGAAAGGACCTAAACGCGATTTCCGGATTTCCTGAGGGTCTCGCCAGCGCCGACACGGATGGACCTAGACGTAAATAGCAAGGGCCTGCTTGTTATATTTTTGGACCTGTCCACTATCCTGAAATTTTTTGGAAACGAAAAAATAAAGGCGGATAACCCGTACGCGAATATACGAAATGATAGGGCCCTTTTTGCAAAACCACCGATCGAAGGGCCTGGATGTAATTTTTTATTTTCGCAAAACCACCCACCGGTGAAAAATAGTCTAGAGGAAAAAGGGCAAAAAATTATTAGAGATGACAACCTTCTTTTGTCGAGCCTAATACTCTACGCGTTCACCGAATAATAATACATGTTTCAAAAAATATCAGAGATCGAGATGAAAAATCGAGTTGGGAAAAAAGTCTAGAGATAGAGATGCACACATATTTCTGGTGGCGAAAACATTTTTTCCAGAAAAAACGGAGAAAGAACCTAGACGTAAGGAGCAAGGGCCTGTTTGTTACGTTTAGACTCGTCCGCCAACGGAGGACTCCGCTATAATATACACGGACTACGGTTTTTTTAAATAACCGGCCGAAAGGACCTAATCGTGATTTTCAATCTTCCCGAAAGGACCTAAACGCGATTTCTGGATTTCCGGAGGGCCTCACCCAGGCGCCGACACGTGGATGGACCTAGATGTAAATAGCAAGGGCCTGTTTGTTACGTTTTTGGACCTGTTCGCTATCCTAAAAATTAGAAAAGGGCTTGTTCACGAATTGAACTTAACAGGAGGTTTTTTCCATAAAACAGCACGCCAGGGACCCAAACGCGATGAAGGAAAAAGTATCTTCCCCTCATAAAAAATCGCAAATGACCTATTCGTAATCTATAGGGACATATCCGTAATTTGAAGAAACGGAGGGGCTTTTTCGTGAATGGGCGTAGCTTGACACGTGGACAAGCCGGTTGGCCTCCAATTCTTCCTCTTATAATAGGGTTGATATATATTATTATTAGCTAAACTTGACAGTGTTTTTTATGTAATCAAGTACTGAAGTTGCGTTCTTGTGGGCTTTTAGAGGTGGTTGATTTGGCATTCCATCTCTCCCATGTATGATGTTCCTCGGCTTGCTGCAGGTAGCATCTATATACGATGTTCCTCGGTTGTGGCATTCCATCGATCTCTCCCATGTACGATGCTCCTCGTACTACAAGATAACATGGATTTCCCGGCGTTTAATCTAAACGCCCCTAATAAGACTAAAGCCGGTGTTTTTTATCATTCGAGACATTTAATTCCCCGGCGTTTATAAACACCGGGTTAGAGTCTACCACGGCGCTTATAAATGCCAGGGAATTTCACTCTGTACCGGCGTTTATAAACGCCGGGTTAGAGTCTTCCACGGTGCTTATAAACGCCGGGAAATTCCGGGTTACAGTCTTCCACGGCGCTTATAAACGCCGGAGAATTCCACTCTATACCGGCGTTTATAAACGTCGGGTTAGAGTCTTCCACGGCGCTTATAAACGCCAGTATAGAGTGGAATTCCCCGGTGTTTATAAGCGCCATGGTAGACTCTACCACGGCGTTTATAAACGTGAATACCACATCGGGGAATTTGAAAGAATTGAAATTAAATAATATTATATTTGAAATAATTGAAACTAATATTCCATTTGCAATAATTTCTGTCCAAATATTTCATTTTCGATGATATTTTGTCTAAAATTTCAAATTTTGTCCGAAAATTCAATTTTCGTCGATATTTTGTTTGAAAATTCAAATTTTTTCGGCCATCTGATTTTCTGACACTTATCAATTTCATATGCTACTTTTCGTTATCTTTCCAATGAGCCAAAGAACGCCCCGATTGGAGGTACGAGTCAAAAGTTATGTCTATTTTAAGAAATATGCTCGGATTTCGTATTTGCAAACTAGAATTGGTGCCCAAAAGAATATAATTGGAGATCTTATCGTATGATGATTTTGCTAATTACCTCAATAGTTTGCTAATTTGAAATAATTGAAAATCGGTGTTCGGGTGTTTAACGAGGTTAAGGGGAGGGGGGACGCATTATATATCAGATGTGATCATACCATCACTAAAGTACTAGATCTTATAAAAACTCTGAAGTTAAGCGTGCTTGGACAAGAGTAGTAATAAGATTGTGCACCTGTGATTTTAAATGCCATGAATAGAGGGATCCCCGGCGCTTATAAGCGTAATGCTAGATAAAACCCCGGCGCTTGTAAACGCCATAAATAGAGAGAACCCCGGCACTTATAAAGTGCCATGATAGAGGGAACCCCGGCACTTATAAACGCCGGGTTAGAGTCTTCCACGGCACTTATAAACGACGTGGATAATTAAGCGCCGCCAATTACTTTTCCTGACGCCATTTTTCTTGACGCCATGTAAACGCCATCTAAAATCTTTTTAAAGTATTTATAAGGTTTTAAAGACATTTATAGGCGACATCGGAAGCCCGACGTGTTGTAGTGTCGGCTTGCTGCAGGTAGCATCTATATATGTGATGCCACTCTTCACTCTATATGATGTTAGTTTTCATGCGCTGGTGCTTGCATTGCACGATGATATGTCTATTTCTTTGCTGGCCGTCTCTGAGTTACTATGGTAATTGATGTGTTTTGGACATTTGTGCTTTACGAGCAAAGCTGTAAGGAGAGTAAAATTGTTACATGGAGTCCTATCTGGATGCTACCAAGACCACACTGTTATCTGAGAAAAAAAACCCATGAGAACTCGCTTGTAGAATGCAACATGTGGCCATGTAGTTGACAACTGTTGGATAATTGTGTCAGCGTTTCATGTAAGTTAGGAGCTTCAATGGGATGGGGAAATTTGATAGGACCTAGTGCTTCAGTGTATCCTATAATTGCCTGTATCTATAAAAAGGAAGGTGCTTCTGTACTTTTCTTTTGAACTCTTTTACAGTGGATTAAAATCAATATAAATCGGCTATTCCTTTAAAACTAATGGTTGAAATTAATTTAGAACTAGTTGTACTAACACCTATAGAGTATTGGTAGTAAAGTTTAGACACTACAGGAAAACGTGGTTGATTCGTCGGCCAACACTATTTTCGTCGGCCTGAGTGAAGCCGTCGAAAATACGTTTTTAATTTCGTCGGCAAACTTAAGCCGTCGAAAATGTCCATGTAATTTCGTCGGCCACTGAAAAGCCGTCGAAAATAATTTCTCAATTTCGTCGGTCTGCAAAGCCGTCGAAAGTAGCTTGATAATTTAAATGGCTAAATTGGACCATCGAAAATACTTGAAACCTAAATACCGTGCCCAGAAAAAAACACCTCGCTCAGAGCTCTCCCGCCCACACGCCGCCTTGCGCCTTGCCGCCACCGACCAGCGCCCCCACCGCCCCACCCATGCGATGCCCTTCTTCTGCCCGCCCTTGAGCCGCCTCCCGCTCGTAGCGCCTTAGCAATCCCAGCGCCTTCTCCCAGGACGCCGCCACTGCTGATGCTCGCCAGCTTGCCGGCAAATCCGCAGCATCCCACGCTCGCCGCCGCTGGCGCCCGACGCCACTGGCCATTGCTCCGCCCGATCTTGAAATCTCTCTCTCTCTCTCTTGAGTGGTGCTATTTCTCCTTGTTAGATATTTTTCCCTAGCTCAGACTTCGGCTACTTTCTTTCCCGTGCGCAGCTGCCCTCCTCTTTTCCTCCGTGCTGCGCAATTGACGGTGCCGCCCGAATCCCGTCGCGGTGCCTCGCTGCCTCCTCGAGCCCTCGCGCTCCCTGTGCTTCCGGCGGCCAGCCCCGTCTTGCCTCGCCTTGCGCCCAGTCGGCGAGTCCGGTGACCTCCGCCGCCTTAGCCCTGCGTCGGCCGCGCTGAGCAGCGCCCTTCTGGCCGTGCAGCTCCCGGCCGCCTCGCCCGGCGCCGCCTCACCACCGCCCGCCTCGACCTCCTCAGCGAGTGCCTCCTCGGCATGCGCCTCGGCCAGGTGCTCCACCTCCAAAACCGGCACCGGCCGATGGCGGCGAAGATCGCCTTGCCCTCCTCTCGGCGGGCGAAGCTCTTCCAATGGCTCCTCCATCCTTCATCCATGAATCCATGAGCAAGCTTTGAGGTATAATTTGGGGGGGGGATTAGCTTGCCTATGTGGTGTTTGATGAATTGCTTAGCTATGAATTTGTATCGGTTCATTGTTTGCTTGTGGATGTATGCCTGAATTAATTTTCTAAGTTGAAGGCTTTAGGGTCATGGTTTCTATCGATCTGTCCACGAATTTGTGGTCCCTGATCTTGTTGACAAGTAGGGTACCATGCTCAAATCAGGGTCATGGTTTCGAGCAATCTTTGAATCCCAGTTTTTGTGAATGGGTTGCCCATAAAAGAATGGCTGAATGTGCAGTCTCTAGAGCAAGTTTACATCTGTGGAGGTGGGAATGGAGGAAGCAAGAAGGGTAGTGGGTAATGGTTATTTGTGGGTGGTTGATCTCGCAAGGGTTCTCACCAGTTCGCAAACATACTATAGGTCAGTAATCAATTTGGAACTCTCTTGCTTATTAGCTATTGATACCCTTGCATGGTACATATCAGCGTGACGGACTGACGGTGACTGTGGCCCTAGATATCAGAGACTACGCCTAGATTGTAATAGTTCTTTGTGTGCTGATTAAGTTTCACTTATCTACTAGTTTAACTTGCAGAAACTCTCAAACTGGAATCAGTCCTTTAATTTAGTAATGTCCATAGGCTATGCAAGACATGATGCCAATGACATCATGGCAGTATCTTTTGTATTGAAATGTTCTCATGTTAGGCATTGAATATACCTGCTGATGATCCTTTCATTGTTGATGATGCTCGCTAGTCCTGAAATGTAGTTTTATCCATCACTTCTTGCATTGGTGTTGACAAATAGTACTTACTCAAGTAACTTTTTTCAACTTGTCTCACAGGATGGCTACCAGTTGGCTGTAGAGCTTGAAAAGGCCTGGCAGGAGAGTGTCAAGTTTGGAAATCCTATGAATACTGTTTCCTCCTTGAGGTAACTCGTTTCTTATGCTGTGGCATGTTGGATGTATTTTGATGGTATTGCTTTTAGCATCCACTAGATTTTATTTCTATAGAATCCAATTTCAGAGGTAACACATTATTATGTTTAGTTTTTGAGGTGTGGTCCTTAGAAATTTTACTGATAGACGCAATATTGGTTTGCATGTTTGGCTACAGTTGGTTTCTGTCTATCAATCAGATTAAAACTGCTTGTTTAAGTGTGCCACGATAATTTTATTGGATTTCTGAAAGAAGGTTTCAAATTAAATTACCAGTGCCGTAAGAGATTCATTGAAAAACTGCAGACTAAAACTAATTAATCTTTATATGGATATTTGTTACATGTAGTTTTTGACAAAGTTAAGGATACCACATCCTGGTAGAGTTGGTGGGAGATTCTTCATCAAGTATGGCTACAGGTAATTATTTTGAGCTATAACTTTGTTTTCATTTCGAGCTCATGTGCCAATAGTACTGTTTTTTAGTGGAATCTTCTAACTCACCATATGTTGCTCACTGTGGAAATGGAATATGTCGTTAATGTGCAGCTCAAAGCTTGAGGGAAGGCCGTTAAGTTGCCGGATTTCTGACAAGGTATGTTTCTCAAGGATATGTAAATACAAGTCAACACAATAATTTGACCTTTTCTGACAGGATGAGTGGAAACTTCAGCCAGCCATGACTCGTGTCATCAATTACTCGTGTCAGCAAATCCTGGTTGAGTATGGAACCATTAGCTTGTTGATGATATGTATGTGTATGAACATGTGTTGACAGTGGATGTTTGAGTGAACCACTTAATAATTTATATGGACCGGTAATTGTGATACTATGTGTATGCGTCGTTTATTGTGTTGATAGTGAAATGGGTAAGATATGGATATTTTGTGATATGATTGCTGATCATTACGCTTTGCATGTGATGATATCATTGCTGAAAATATAAATGAATTTTCTGTTATTTTCGAGATTTTTTGTGAATTTTCGGGTTTTTATATGCTTTTTTATTTTTTTTAATTAAAATATTATTTTAAATCGCCTTGGCCGCAAAAATAACTAATTGGCCGATTTAAATTAGGTTAATTGGTCGACGAAAATAGCTAATTCGCCGATTTAAAATAGCTAATTGGCCGATTTAAAATACGTTAATTTCGCTTAAGCCGATTTAAAATACATATGCCACGTCGATTACCGACCGTGGTTCCGGTGCATCGACTAGTAATTTCGACGTGTCACAAAAGTTTAATTAAAATAATTTTATTTTGTATTTTCGTTGTTTTTTTGTTCCGTCGGCCAAAAGTCGACGAAAATACCGAAAACCGGCGAAAATAGCTATTTTCGTCGGCTGTTGTATTTTAAATCGACTTTTGGCCGATTTAAAATAATGCGGATTCCTGTAGTGAGAGTGGAATAAAAAGGTAAAAAATTCCGTCATACTATTTGTCCTCTACAGTAAAACACGTCCTGTGATCTTGATGACTGGAAGATGAATGAATAAGAAGCCTCTGAAGATCACCAGGTATTCGGTGAATCCAAAACTATGAATGAATTAGGAAAAATCTAAAATACCCTTGATGAATAGATAGAAAAAGTCTAAAATATCCTTGAGAAATAGATGATTAGATTTGATTTCTACTATCACTACTTACTACCTATATTATCCACTGTAAAATTTCTCTTTCTTTTTGATAGTTGCACAAAGATAATCGGGTATCTAGACCTTTATTCGAAGAAGGTCAACCTTCGTAAAGGATCCAAATATTCTAGGAAATAAAAGAATAACAAAAATATAGACTTTTATCAATTTTCACATTCACCTCGATATTTATTCGAAGAAGGGCAACCTTGGTAAAGGATCCAAATATTCCAGGAAATAAAAGAATAACAAAAATTAGAAAACCTCAAGCTTTTTTTATGCAAGATAAATAGTGAAAGCACTCGAACCACGCGAACCTCTACAAAGGATCAAGTAATGTAACATCATGCATTACCACTCTTTCCACGGAAGAAAAACATCAAAAGAGCTAACATGATAATGAACAATGCAGCTAGATTTTCAGAAGAGAAGGTTGCGCGTCAGTGACAAATTCAGTTAGTTTTTCAGAAGAGAAGGGTGTCGGATTTCATCAAAGGGAGCTTGTGACGACAGAAGTTAATTTTCAAAAAGAATAGAACAAAGTTGTTGCTGTTGGATTATTTGGGCCAAGCCCATTTAATTGAGACAAATAATTCCTAGAAAATCTGAAAAGCCCACCTCATGAGGAGGCATGTGCACTAACAATAGTACCACATTGCTAGCCTAAAGTGGTGAACACTAGTTTATATAGTGGAGTGTGATCCACCATGGTAGAACCATGTGGGAGAGAGGGAGGAAAAATACACGCGCGGGCTCGCCTCGTCGGGCACGGGGCGGAGAGCGCGGGCGTGTGGCACCTGCGTGAATGGTCCGCCGAAATCCGGTCCAGGGCCTTACGCAGACGCAGCCTCCTTTTGCAGTTTATTCTTATGCTACTCGGGATTGTCGCGATTGCAGTATGAGATAAGGACTCCGTAACAGACTCCTATCGTGGCACGTCTTCGAGTCACGTTCTGTCACGATTATCCTTATATATACTGCGCACTGCCACCCGTGTAGAAGAATACACAGAACACCTTGAGTTAGGGTTTTGCCATCTCTCGCTGCTACGCCGCCGTCGTAGCCTTCTCCATCCCGAGCGCCGACGTGCATCTGCGATCGGGAGACCAGGTCTCCGGAACCCTTCATCTTCGAGATCATGCATCGGGAGAGGGCAAATAAGGTTTTTGGGAAGCACTCCGTGTGACTGCTCAAGATCTTCACCACGGCTCGTCTTCTGTTCTGGCTACTGGACGTCGTCGCCAGCGGCTCCTGCGACGCGCCATCATCAACGTCATCCACGTCAATACCGCAACTGCACCAGCTACGGTGTCTGCATCTTCTAGCGCTCAGTACGTTCAATCTGTCCTTATCTCATGGTTAATCATATTTATCAAGATGATTATAATGTTCGTGCTGTCTAGTATGTTAGAGAGATGCATGCTAGTTTCTGTGATGCTATTCATGATTTATATTCGGAATTTAACCTGAAAACTGTCTAATTATTCAACAATCCAAAAACCTTATTGTACACAATTTCCTGGATTATCAATGGCTGGTTTTGCCGACGCACTGAGGCCGGAGATTAAATTCTCTGGTGTGCACTTTAAGAGGTGTGTAATATCCCAAAATTTTGAATTTTAATTATTTAATATTATTTTATTGCAATTTATGATTTTTGTGAATTTTCTAGATTTATTTGGATTTTCTGAGATTTATTTGAATTATTTTGAATTTGAATATATTGCCCTTTGTTGAGAATTAATTATAAAAAGAAAAGTTTAAAATAAAGTTTTACCAAAAATATTTTATTTAAGTCTAGAATGTCTCAAAGTATTTTTGAGATTTTTCTTGGAATTTTTAGAGTATTTTTACTATCTTAAATAAATCAAATGAATTTCCTTAATTATTTTAAATCGAAAAAACCTGGAAAATTCTTATGAATAGTAACGGGCCGAAGCCCATCACTGTGCGGACCGACCGTGCTATCGGGAGGAGTGATGCGCACCGTTGGATCGAAATCCAAGGGACATCTTTAAGCCACGTCAGTTATGAAAACCTAATCACCGCGCGTCGTTGGATTTCCATTGCACGGCTTCCATCGAATCTTACCGATTCGGAAACTCTATCTTATCCACGTCGTAGGATCGAGATCGTGCGGTGGGAGGTCGTCATCTCGGAGATGGACTCGGAGTCCAGTTTCTTCACGCCGGCGCCGCCGTGTCCGAGGAAGACTTTCCAAAATCTCGCGCCGCCTTGGGTATTTAGGGACCGGGGTACTCTCCCGAGGTTCACCACAAGCTACTGCGCCTTTTCCCTATTGTGTCGTCACATGAGGAGCTTCGTAGTGCACGCGAAGGCTCGCCGGAGTCCGAGAAGATTGCCGAGGTATTTGCGCCGTGGTTGCGTCGCCGTCGGAGATTCTCTCGCCAAGCCAAGGCCAGCTTCGAGTTCATCTCGTCGAAACGCATTGGACCCGCCACCTCTTCGTCACCGGGGAGCACCGGAGCGCCGCGAGGAAGGTCGTCATCTTCATCTCCAGTAGTTCAACGCCGCCGCTTCGCCATCACGTCCGCGAGGAACCTCAACTGTTGGATCGGCATCGGACCACTGGAGTTTCGCCACGTCGCTTGGGAAGGTAAGCGCTTCGATTAAACGTTAGCCGTTCGATCTTCAGTGGACGGTAGGGATCGGGCCACGTTATTTAGGTCAACAGTAAAGGGCTCGGTAAGCGATAGCCGTTGGATTTGAATCAGGTGGTCGGAAGTGAGCCACGTCATTTATGTGCACAGTAAACCGCACGGGTAGGTATTGGCTGTTGGATTTAGATCGGGTGGCTGTAGTTGAGCGACGTCGGTGCTTAAAGGGGAATCATTGGATCGGTTTTAGACGGTCCAGATTTTGCCACGTGTTGTCCGTACAGCCGGGCGGGAAATTCGTATTTTTCTTTACAAAAATAATTCGAGAAAATCAGAATTTCTAATTTTAGAATTAATTAAACTTCTAAATGCTATAACTTTTGCATACGAACTCTGATTGAGGTGATTCAAATTCCTAAAAATTTGTAAAAATGAGATATATCTAATGGTAGCTTTGGTTTGAATTTTTGAACTTGTTTGTTCTTTGGTTTTGGTGTTTATTTGCTATTTCTTCTCGATTCGCGTAGACGTTGAGGTGAGCGAGGCTTCGGAGGAAGAATTAACCATTCAAGAGCAATCTTCGGAGCAACACCAGGAGCTTAAGAAAGGCAAGTTGTGCTTTGATCATGTTGAACCCATGTTAGGAAAAATTGCTATTTTGCTTTAAATTATTGCATGTTATTTTATGTGTATAAATGATTTCAACATAAATTTGGGATTAGCTAACATACCCATTGAATTATACCCTACCTTGATATTTGTATGCCATGCTTGTGAGACCCCGTTCTAATGAACAGGAACCTCCATGTGATTGCTGTGCTATTCCTCGATCAAGAGCTAGCGCACATGTTTACAACAATTGAGTCACAACCACGCCACAAATAATTACAGCTGAAACTAATATATAAAGAGAAGCTTACAAATAAAGAGATTAGCAACAAAAGAAGCAATATATTGTAGTTTACCCATCCGACCAGCAACCGACAAGGTATAAACTCCAGATAGAACACGTCGAAGAAGATCCCGCAACTCGTGATTTAAAAGAGACTCGCCGCTAACTCATCCACCTAAAATAATAATTAAGCAAGGGTGAGTACTTTCAGACTCGCAAGACTTGAGCAAAACCTATAATATATGCGAGCCATTTCAAAGGAAAGGCTTCTACTGATTAATTTGCATAAAGTGAAATTGAATTTGTAAATCAAGTTATTTGCAAACGAATTTATAAGAGCATTTGATTGATAACAAATAAGTAAAGCATAAGTAACACTCACGGTCCTCCATGACGTGAGCGATTTAATCAACAAATCACGAAATCCATCAATGTCAGCCCTTCGACATAAAGCATAGTTGCAAAAACAAATGGAACCAACCCTTTTGAAATAATAAAACATCTAACATTGGAATGACTTCACCAAGTGCCCATGATCATGGTAGCGGCTAATCGATTAGATTTAAACTCGCAGAGGTGTACAACTTTACCCACAAGGAATGATCAACCTTTTGCTCGACGACTTCCTTAGGTGGCCAGCAAGGAGATCATACATAGCCATTACATTATTCAGACATGACTTCGATCCAGCCCGGGACGTTAACCCCCGCCATAGAACTAGAAACACACACGCAAGTCGTGGATCCACTTTCACACACCCAACACAACGTTTCTAAACATGGCAGGGCGTACACCGTTGCATGGGTGGAAACCCTTCCAAGCAAACCTGACCGGAATGCCTGTGCTAGCTCTCGCCTACCAATGAACAAAGCCATGTCGGAACAACTTAATAAGCTAAGGCTACCCCATAAATAGCCCTCGTGGTTGCACGGAAATCTTGGATCAATAGCGTCCCATTGCTCGGTCCTTAATCTGACACGGGCGACACTTCACCCTACACTACGTGCAATTCCTTTCGCACAACCGGCTATTGCCAATAATCGCCCGCATCAACACATAGTTTTATTTTGGGTTTTTAATCAAAATTACCAGCAACCATTTTCCCAAAAAGGACCATTCAGGTTCCATACAAAACATTTCAAAAACAATTTTAATCATGATCATCTGCTCCTCAGATACTAAAGCATGGCTAAGCAGGTTAATATGATCGTATATACCCAAGATGACATTAAGAGATGTCTAGCCCTATTCTGTGGTTATCAAGGTTCACATTTCCATAATCATCAAGGAGTTTCATGTGACAACAGGTATATCTACCAATACCACAAAATAGCAGATTTATATAAAATAAACGCATGCATGAAACAATTTGATGAACAAAAGGAATATAAAATACTGGGATCAATATGGTCAAAGGGTGCTTGCCTTGCTTAATCATTGCTTACGGTGAAGACAAGGTTGCGATTGACGAAGATGACGACGAAAACAGCAACGTCGGGTTCTACACATCGTTCAACGGAAAATAAGGCAAATACCAAACTTTAATAAGGGGCAAAAGAAGATAGACATAAAATCCAAATAAAGAATCATTGCAGAAAACAGGAACAACCAAGAGTTGGATTAAATTATTTCATATTATGTTTTAGTTGATTAAGCGCCAAAAAAGCTAACATCTTGCAGAAAGAATAAAGCATGATTTCCTTAATGGATCAACTATCCTTGTTTTATGAATTTTATAACTATAACTTCAAATACAAGATGCAAAAATTATTTAGATTAGTGAAAATTAGTTCATTAGTCACTTTGTTGAATGATATGAATGAATAGCATTTAATCCATTAATTAACTTCGCATGAAAAAGCATATCCTATAGGCTAGATCCTCGATAGGTTATTAGTTACACATTCAAGGTTTTAGGAAGATTTCGGTGATTCAATTATCTAATATACAGATTTCTTCATTCTTACCGATTCATATTATAAAGTTCAGAAAACTTAACACTTAAGGTTATTTGGCTATTAGGATTTGTATGCAAAACATGATGAAATATGGTTATTTCTTCACAATAAGATGATTTATACTTTGTATAACAATCCTAAGATAATTCCATAAATTTTAGGCTTTGGCTGATACATTATATTCATTGTTGAAAAAGCTAATATGGTATCAAGGTTTACATTACAAGAAATTGAATTGAAAACGTGTAGTGAACAATTATCACTTAAGGTCATTGTACTAGTGAAAACTAACTGAAAAATAGCTTGTAAATAAAATATTTTTCTAGAATATAGTAGTACATATCCTATATATCATTTCTGCACTATCCCTCATAAAATTCTCATTTAGACGAGCTATCCTACAAGCTGTCGAAAATGCTTAAGCACTATGGTTTTGGTGCAGATTGTGGTCATTTAAGGTATTTGCGACGATAAGTTTTATATGCGAAGAAGATGATAAATGAAATGTTTTCACATATTATGATGGTATAAATACCATAGAATGTTGAAGAGCTATTATTTTACTATTTTGCATTTAGACGCGATACTTTATAGGCTGCCGAAAAGGCATAAACAGTCACAAGGTTAACACAAAAGAATCAGATTTCGTTTTTCATTTGCAACTACACTATACATGATTCTTGATTCATTTTTTAGGTATTAGCAGAGTACCATCCTAGAAATGTTTTAAAGTTGATTTTGCATTGTTTTGCTTTTAACTGCAATAGGTTATCTATTTATTTATTGGTATGGTTAATGTTTTCTTCCATTAAATGAATGCAACTTAAACCTTATTCTAAATATTTTTGTATACATGGGCTCTTACTGTTTTTAAGAACTTAATACAAATTACATTATCATTTTGTGAGCCATTATGCTATTATTTTGTTAATGGCCATAACAGGGTTCATTAATGATTGCAAAGCAAACAATATAATCTTACTTCACAAATTAAATATTTTTACATATTTATATTCTTCTTGATTTTAGATAAATTTACAAATTTTTTTTACTGGAATTGAAGTAATATTGCAAAAGATACTGCTAACTGATTATCAAGTGAATTTGAAAATTGCTAAAAACTGGAAATACACCTTCTGAGATAAAAGGCGCCTATTGACTGAGCTTCTCCTACCTCAGACTCGGTTCACTGAGTAAAGACAGAAAACAGGGGATTGCTAGGGCTGGCCGGCGACGGTGCTCCGGCAAAGATCCGGCTAAGGCGACGACACTAGGAGGATCATCTCGACGAGGCGCATTCAGAGGTGGAAGCCATTCGGTCGGAGAGGTGCGCAGCCGGACCCGAGCGGCGGCGGAAATGGCGGGAGGTCAGGAGAGAAAACCATGGTGTGAGAGCTTGAATCGGTAGCATATTAAGGGTGTGTTTGGTAGGGCTCCAGCTCCATCAGATCCGTGAATCTGGTGGAGCTGGGTATTTCTAGCTCCACAGATCCGTGGAGCTGGAGCTGTAAGTACATTAAGAGTGTTTAAATGTATCATCTTGTTTATATTTTAGACCAAAAATATAAACTTAATTCACTTTATTTTAGTCTACAAGTTTCAGATCTCAGGTGAAGCTAGGGTCTGGAGCTCTACCAAACAGGCCCTAAGCATCAGGAGGTGCTAGAGGTTCCATTCTCTGGGTTATTGAAGTCAGAGTCTTACCGGAGAACTCCGCCCACGGTGGCCGGTTTTGGAGGAGAAGGGGCGCACGGCAGCAGCACAAGTTTGCATGGAGAGCTCACGAAATAAGTGAGGGGTTTTGATGCTTGAGGTCTGATGATGCTCTAGCCCAAAGGGATTTGAAAATGGTTGGCTGAATCAGAAGAATCGCGAGTGGCTTTGAGCTTGGGAGCTCCCTGTTCATGGTGGAATTTGGGAGGAAGCTTCCTGCGCTTTGGCTGAGGAGAGTAAGGAGTAGCAGAGAAGTTGGGCATGATATCCTGAGGCTTGGCTCATAAGACTTGGGCTTGCTGGCATCGATGGAAGTCTCTGGACTGGGGACGTGTCCCATAGGCACAGGAAATGGAGTGGCTGCGACTGGGACCCACATGGCAGTGAACGTCACGGTGGAGGCAAAGCAAATTGAGAATTGGCTGCCAGCTGCACGAGATAAGGCTCAATGGATAGGTTATCTATCATGTCTGAATTTTAATGAGAAATTTTATTTCGTGATGAGTTGCCAGTTATATGCCTACTGTACAATTTTAAGATGAAAATACTATTCACAGAAATTATAATAATTCTGACCAGTTACAGTGCACATATTTCTGTTTTCCTGATTTTGATTTATCGGACAATTCAAATATTTTTATAACTTTTTGAAACTTTGTTTTTCAAATTAATTTGAGCTAAGTATTCTTATGTAAAATTTTCAGCTCAAGATATTGCTCCAGTATTTTATAAAAATTCTAACACTTCATTTTTCAGCCTTTATTTGATTCTGTTTTTGAATTATTCGGAGCCTTATCCCATCTGATAATCTTCTGAGATTTTTACCAATGGTAAATACTGTACCAAGGGTAATTTGGTAAATTTTTCAGCCGGAGATGAGCTCTGGATATTTTTCATAATTTCGGACAGTGCACTGTGTTGCTAGTCAAGTTTGTCTTTTTCATCATTAATGATATTTTTACCATGCAGTAAAATATAAGTTACCTGGTAAAAAGTTTCACCTGAGGCTTAAAAATATTAATATAAATTTTTCAAGATTTTACTTTTATCTTTTTATCTTTCTATCATTATCCATTCATTAATTCTCTTTATTTGATTTTTCATGCAATGCAAAACTCCAAAGGAAATTCAATTAAAAACCAATGATGCCAAGAAACTCAGAAATAAATATTTTCAAATTTAAAATATTTATTTTTATATTACTTACTTTTCGGGATGTTACAATGCTTCATTGTCACCCTAGGTTGGTTACTATAGTTGGTTAATAATGAAATCAACATGGATGGTTAGAACGAAATAGAATTGCTTAGCCATGCCACGTCATCACATGTTCATGAAATGTTGATTGTTAATCTTGCTTAATGGAATATGGAACAATGATGTTAACTTGTGTGTCATGTGTGGTCACACAAAGAGATTGAGTTGTTGTGGCGAGGAGGTCACACAACGATGTTGAATTGTGTATAGCATGTGATGCTTGGTAATCAACTGGGTTTTGTAATCACTTTGATTGAAGCAAGTGGCAAGGGCAGGTGTGCCAGGGTGGGCCCGATGGGCAAAGGGTATGTGTAAGTCTTGCTTTAATCAATCATAAGGACTTAACCTTGCGAGCCTTTGACCTGAGTCAATCTTGCAACCACATGTCTGTTATGGGGTAGCCTAGCTGACTAATTTGCAAATTCTTAGCTTGAGTGCTATCGTGGTGGTGTGAGTCCGGGTGTACGGAGAAAACTCACATGGCGCAAGAGGGGGCCTGTTGTGGTGGTGTAACCCTTTAGTGTTGAAACCTCGTGGTAGCACCGGGTTAAGAGGATGCATTGTAAAGGCTTTGTTATAATCATTCGCCTGTGTGGTGCATGGTTGTATCATGTGGATAAAGTGCATAACCTCTGCAGAGTGTACAAACTATTCGGATAGCCGTGCTCACGGTATTGAGCAATGCTCGGGAATTATAGTCAAGGGTTAGTTAATTAAAATGGACAACTGTTTGGGATGGCAGGATGCCATGAGGATAATGGAATTTGACTTAGGATGAAAACTTGGGGTTATTTGAGAAACACTGAATCTATTTACTTGTTACTATTTGTTTTACTGTCTTTTCAATCTACATATTGTATGTGTTTTTTAAATGCTGCTTTACTGCAAGAAAACCTTAGCCATTCCTTTGGAAATAAGCCTACATATAGCTATGATAGAATTGCATTCTGTGCACAACTTGTTCAGTACGTGTTGGTGTACTCACCCTTGCTTAACAACCAACAACAGTGGAGAAATCATCGCCAGTATTGGAGGAGGACTTTCAGGTGGACACGGGTCACTAGGCCAATCCTAGTCAGCTGCCTGTGGTGTGCTGATGGGACATCTACATCTTTTGCTATATCTTTTCGCTGCATTTGTTTATGTCTACTTCAGGTTAGCCCATGTGGCAGAATAATGTAAGTGATCATAAGATCATACACTAGTTATATTAAATAAATGAAGTCTTGTTATTCTTATCGTTGTGTATGATGTGATGCTTACCGATGTTAAGCTGTGTACACTAGCGTTGATCCTGGGACTAGTGCGGTAAAACACAGTGGGTTCGAATTGGTGAATTCGGGTCCCGACAAGGTGGCAAGTCAAGGTCACGCTCTGGCTTACGGCTATGAATGTATTCTGGGTTAGTAAAGGCAAGCCTGAAGGTGATCTCTCTGGCGAGCGATAAAAGAGCTTCACGGATGCCAATACTCTCTTCGTGGGATGCAATTTTAGCGTTCTTGCCGACCGTCATGCGATGTGTACATGCACATAATAGACGCTTGAAGGTGTCTTGTGGGATACTGCAATGCCAAGTTCGATGCATCGGATGCGGCGATGAATCGTATGTCATGAAAAACTTTCATGACTATAAGATGGCTGATAATCGCTCTGTTGTAGAGCAAGCCCATGAGATACAATGCATTGTCAAGGAACTCGAACTCCTGGAATGTATCTTACCTGATCCTTTTGTGGCCGGTTGCAACATTGCAAAACTGCCTCCCTCGTGGAGGAGTTTTGGCACTACTCTAAAACATAAGAGGACAAATATATTAGTCGAAAGTCTGATAGCGTCCCTTGATGTTGAAGAGAAGGCTCGAGGTAAGGACTTCAATGGTAAGGGAGCCGAGGGCCAGTCCAGCGCCAACATGGTTCAGAAGAACTACGGCAAGAACAAAGGGAAGAATAAGCCTAACAAGACTACCAACTTCAAGAAGAAGAAGATGAACAAGGCTAAGCTGCCCTGCTTCACATGTGGTAAGGTCAGGCACTTTTCCAAGGAATGCCCAGATCATGCAGATCGTCAAGGGAAAAAGGCCAACAATGGACAGGCGTCCAAGGTTGTCAACACGGTGATCGCTAGCAACACTGGAGACGCAGGGTATGGTAATTTACCTTCTGTGTTCTCAGTATTTCGGTCTTCCAGTTGGTGGATTGATACGGGTGCTAATGTTCATGTGTGTTCTGACATTAATATGTTCTCTTCTTATCAGGTCACTCGGGATTCTTCCGTCCTGATGGGGAATGGGTCACAGGCTTCTGTTCATAGCACTAGCACAGTGGATCTGAAGTTCACTTCGGGAAAGATCGTGCAGCTGAAGAACGTGTAGCATGTCCCTTCTATCAACAAGAATCTCATTAGTGGCTCCCTTCTATGCAAAGATGGGTTTAAGGTAGTGTTAGAGTCCAATAAAGTAGTTGTGTCGAAGCATGGACTATTTATTGGTAAAGGCTATGAGTGCGGAGGCTTGTTCCGCTTTTCCCTTCGGATTTCAAGAATAAGTCTGTGAACCATATTTGTGGTAGTGTCAATGATGATCACGAGTATTTGGCACTCGTTTATGCCACATTAACTTTGGTCTTATGAATCGGCTTTCCAAAGATGAGTTTAGTTCGAATTTCACTATTGCCAAAGGTTCTAAGTGCCATAGTTGTGTGCAATCGAAGCAACCTCGAAAGCCTCACAAAGGCGGTGAGGAGAGGAACTTGGCACCTCTAGAACTCATACATTCTGATCTGTGCGAGATGAATGGTGTGTTGACAAAGGGTGGAAAGAGATATTTCATGACATTGATTGATGATGTGACTAGATTTTGTTATGTTTACTTGTTGAAAACTAAGGACGAGACGCTAGACTGCATTAAAATCTTTAAAGCTAAAGTTGAAAATCAACTGGAGAGAAAGATCAAACGTCTTAGGTCGGATCGTGGTGGCGAATATTTTCCCAAAATCTTTGATGATTTCTATATGGAACATGGTATTATTCATGAGAGGACACCTCCCTACTCGCCCGAATCAAACGGGATTGCCGAGAGGAAAAACCACACGCTGACCGACTTAGTGAGCGCTATGTTGAACCTTTTTGGTTTATCTAAGGCATGGTGGGGGGAGGCTGTGTTGACTTCATGTCATGTCCTGAATAGAGTTCCTAATAGAAACATGGAGAAGACTCCTTACGAGAAGTGGGTTGGGAGAAAACCATCACTTTCTTACTTGCGCACATGGGGATGCTTGGCGAAAGTCAATGTACCGATTAACAAAAAACGTAAGCTTGGGCCTAAGACAATGGATTGTGTCTTTTTGGGATATGCTCAGCGAAGCATCGCTTATAGATTTTTAGTAGTTAAATCTGATGTGCCTGATATGTATGTTGATACTATTATGGAGTCTCGCGATGCTACATTTTTTGAGAATATGTTTAGATAAAAGCTATGCATAGCACTTCTAGATTTTCTTACGAGATAATTCTCAAACTATTACATCTATTGAGTCTTGAGCAACCACGAGAAATTCCTAGAGGAGGATGACAATGAAGCTCCTAGAAAGAGCAAGAGATGAGGATTGAAAAATCCTTTGGCGATGATTTCATTAATGTACCTCGTGGATGATACTCCCACGTCCATTGCAGAGGCATATGCATCTCCAGATGTAGATGATTGGAAAGAAGCTGTCCAGAATGAGATGGACTCGATTCTCGCCAATGGGACTTGGGAGGTAACTAAACGGCCCTATGGTTGTAAACCTGTGGGTTGTAAGTGGGTGTTCAAGAAGAAGCTTAGGCCTGATGGTACTATTGAGAAGTACAAGGCTCGGCTTGTGGCTAAAGGTTACACCCAAAAAGAAGGCGAAGATTTCTTTGATATTTATTCACTTGTTGCTAGGATGACCACCATTCGAGTATTACTTTCCCTGGCTGCCTCTATGGTCTTCTCGTTCATCAGATGGACGTGAAGACAACTTTCCTTAATGGAGAGTTAGATGAGGAAATTTACATGGAACAACCTGATGGGTTTGTAGTAAAGGGTTAAGAGAGCAAGGTGTGTAAATTATTGAAATCTTTGTATGGCCTAAAACAAGCACCTAAGCAATGGCATGAGAAGTTCGACACAACTTTGACTTATGTGAGCTTTGCCATTAATGAGGCTGATAGATGTGTATACTATCGCTAGGGTGGGGGTGAAGGAGTTATATTGTGCCTTTATGTGGACGATATACTGATCTTTGGCACAAATATTGATGTGATCAATGAGGTCAAGTCTTTCCTGTCAGAGAAATTTGATATGAAAGATGCAGGAGAAGCCGATGTAATTCAACATCAAGCTTATTAAGGATGAGAGTGGGATTACTCTTTACGCAATCCCACTATGTGGAGAAGGTCTTGAGCTGGTTTGGTTTTATGGACAGACAAGCCCTCTCCCACTCCTTATGATCCCAGGTGACATCGAGAAAGAATAAAAAATTGGTTTAAACCGATTGAGATATTCTCAGATTATCGGTTCGCTCATGTATCTTCTTTGGTGCAACGAGACCTGATATATCATGTGCTGTGAGCAAATTGAGTAGGTTCATGTCAAACCCGAGTTCTGATCATTGGTATGCACTTAAAGGATAATGCGCTATTTGAAAGGTACTATAAGTTATACGATTCACTATTCAGGGCACTTTGCAGTGATTGAGGGATATAGTGACTCGGCTGGATTCGATGTTGATGAGCTCTATGCTACCGGTGGATATGTGTTTACCATTGGTGGTGGTGCGAGGTCATGGAGGTCTTGCAAAGCAGACCATTTTGACAAGGTCAACCATGGAGGCGGAGCTCATCGCTTTAGATACACTCTTGAGAGGCAGATTGGTGCGTGAGCTCTTGATTGACTTATCGGTGGTTGAAAAACCAATCTGGCTATCCTTATGAATCGTGATAATCAATGCATGATTGCTAAAGTGAACAATGCTAAGGATAATGCGAAGTCATCAAGACACGTTAAAAGACGACTGAAGTCTGTCAGGAAATTGAGAAACTCGGGAGTAATAAGTGTGACTTATATTCAAACAGACAAAAACCTGGCAGATCCCTTTATGAAGGGACTATCACAGAATGTGATAGAAGGTGCATCGAGGGAGATGGGTATGAGACCGATATAAGTTACCATAGTGGTAACCCAACCTTTGTGATCGGAGATCCCGTGAATTAGGTCCTGGGTAAAACAAGCTATTGGCGAACTGAGGAGAGTAATCTGTTACACTCTCTAAGTGAAGATGTAATACTTTCAAAAGGCTATAAGGCAGGATGGCGATATGCCTTAATGTGTTTCTATTGGCTTTAACTAGCGAAGATGCTGTCCTACAGAGCATTCTTGAAAGAACACACCTATATGAGCTCGACTGTCTAAAGTCACAGTCTATGAGACTCGGGTGATCTCTAGTAAGCTCATGAAGAGACCATGGAGTACGACTCATATGCTCCACCCGCGGAGAAAGCTACTGGCAGCCAGGTATCAGTTATGACTTTGAGTGAAACATGTTCACACAAAACTTGCAATTCAAGGCGTAGTCTATTGTTCAAGTTGTGGATGGGTGTAGCTTGGAGTTCTAGGCAGAAATTCAACTTAACAGTCTCTGCTGAAATACTGGTATATTAAAACAGTAGTGAGTATTAGCAAATCTCTAAATGGACTTTGAGATCTGGTGGGGGATGGTTGGATTATTTGGGCCAAGCCCATTTAATTGAGACAAATAATTCCTAGAAAATCACAAAAGCCCACCTCATGAGGAGGCATGTGCACTAACAATAGTACCACATTGCTAGCCTAAAGTGGTGAACACTAGTTTATATAGTGGAGTGTGATCCACCATGGTAGAACCATGTGGGAGAGAGGGAGGAAAAATACACGCATGCACTCGCCTCACCTCGCCTCGCCGGGCCGGGCTCTGGCACGGGCACGGGGCGGAGGGCGCGGGCGTGCGGCACCTGCGTGAATGGTCCACCGAAATCCGGTCTAGGGCCTAGCGCAGACGCAGCCTCCTTTTGTAGTTTATTCTTTTGCTACTCGGGATTGTCGCGGTTGCAGTATGAGATAAGGACTCCGTAACAGACTCCTATCGTGGCACGTCTTCGAGTCACGTTCTGTCACGATTATCCTATATATACTGCGCCCTGCCACCCGTGTAGAAGAATACACAGAACACCTTGAGTTAGGGTTTTGCCATCTCTCATTTATTGCGCCCGTCGTCAGCCTTCTCCATCCGGCGTCGGCGTGCATCTGCAATCGGGAGAGAGCAGGTCTCCGGAACCCTTCGTCTTCGAGATCCTGCGCTGGGAGAGGGCGAATAAGGTTTTTGGGAAGCGCTCCGCGTGACTACTCAAGATCTTCACCACGCCTCGTCTTCCTGTTCCTGCTGCTGGACGTCTCACCAGCGGCTCCTGCGACGCACCATCATCAACGTCGTCCACGTCAACACCGCAACTGCACCAGCTACGGTATCTGCATCTTCTACCGCTCAGTACGTTCAATCTGTCCTTATCTCGTGGTTAATCATATTTATCAAGATGATCATAATGTTCATGCTGTCTAGTATGTTAGAGAGATGCATGCTAGTTTCTGTGATGCTATTCATGATTTATATTCGGAATTTAACCTGGAAACTGTCTAATTATTCAACAGTTGCAACAACCAAAACATGCAACTTGTATTCTCACCCAAAAAAAAACAGCAATTTGTTAGTACGTGCGACTTTGCAACAAAGTTATTGCGAGAATAGAGCTTTCACATTTCACCGGAAACATATATATCGTCATAGGAGGAGGTGGCCCGAATATGAATGCAAGCTGATTTTTCTTTTATTTTCATCTCATATTTGAATGTCAATATATTATGCAGGAGCTGGAATCAGTATAAAACTCGTGAAGTTGACCATATATTTTCCATAAATTATGCAAGAAAAGAGCACACAACGGAAATGTCGCTGCAGAAGGCGGTAAGGTGCCACTATAGCAATTCCAAGCTGAACTATGAATATTTGAAAACAGTAACATATTCATGTAAGAATGAACGACCGAGACGCTCTTCACATATGCAGACAGATCGATAAAATTCGGCACCAAACGCAAGCGACAGAACTATCATGCATTTTGTCCACGTTATTGGGATTTTTCTGCAGAGAACTGCCCTGACTCTTGAGTTCTACACGATCTGCTGCTCTGCAAAAGAACAAGTGAAGAAACTGACAGTTTCACGACAGCCATGGTCAAATGCAAGTTGACTGGGAGATCATGTGATGAAAAATTGGTTGAATGGTGAAATTGGCATTGTAAAAGTGACTTTGGTTATAGCATGTGTGGTGATTGTGCATGTGCTATTGTGATATGTTTATTATGATGGTGATAGCATAATGGTTTTTGTTTGATGCAATGCACTCGTGTGAGTAGTTGCATGGATTAATCTTGAGTCAAGTCGTGGACTTGTGCTCGGACTCGTTGTTTGTTTATTCATGTGTAGGTGTTGCTTGAGGGCGAACGTGGTCGATGACGGGACCGGAACTAGGTTCATGGAGGAACTGAGGTTCGGGACTAGGTTCAGGGAGGAACTGAGGTCTTGGTGGTCAAGGATGTCATGCGGGACGTTCGGGCTAGAGAACATGCACATGAAGGCTGGTTAGTCACGTATTTGCGGCAGGTGGGCTGTTCATGCGTGCAAAGGGTTGATTTCGGCCATGTTGGGCCAAGTTGGGATAGATACGAACTCTTTCCATGTTGGAAGTGGAGTTGTACTCAATCTCTGTGTTTTTGCTTTGTATAAATAGGAGGGTGTGTCTCCTGTTTGATACAAGCGTCCAGACTAGGGTTTTCTAGTTTTTGGTTCCTGTGCTGAGAGACAGTTTTTAGGGTTTGTACTCTTTGTGTTTTGGAGTACTGTAACCAGATCAAAGAAATAAAAATCCTCTTACGATCAGAGCATCTTGGTTCTTGTGGCTGGCTTTGTGGTTTTCTAGCGCAGGCGGCCGTGCGGCGTGAAGAAAAAGTCTTCGGCCGGTGGCACCGATCTGCTGGCTTCCCTGTCGACAAGAAGTTGTAGTATGCATGCAGGAAGAAGCTACTAGATAATCTCTTGTTTTGCAACGTGACGTCTTGGAGCTTGTATGCATGTCCAGCAGTGCTGGATGCATGACGTGACGTAAGCCCGGAGAGATCGCTTTTGTTCATCACGGTTGTTCGCAAAAGAAAGAGCTCCAGGCTTGTGTTTTTAGCGCTTGAGATTTCCTGAACTTTGGTCCGGCATAGTTTGGTCACTGTCTGAAGATTGGTCCGTGGTAATTGAAGTTCTGAAGATTGGTCCGTCATAGCCTTTGAAATCAATTTCCGTCATCACCTGATTCAGTCATCTTGCAAAGGTAATATCTTTTGATTCGTAGATCCGATCGAGTTGATTTTTTTTGCGTTAGTTTCATATTTGAATCTAGTTTCTACAGTTAAAATTTCATATCGATCTAACGGTTGAATCTCTGGTAATCTTATTGTTTATGTTTTGTCCGTCGCTAGTCTGTTTTTGGTCCGTCGTTATTAGATCGGGATTTATTTCGGCTGTCTTGCGAGGGACATAACTTTAGATCTATAAGTCCGATTGAGTTGATTCCTTTTTTGTTAGCTTCGGAATAGAGTCTAGTTTCTGCAGTTAAAATTTCACATCAATCCAACAGTTAGATCTTTAGAAATTATTGTTTTAGTGAACATGTGTCAGGCTATTTTTATTTTGTCCGTCATACACATGCATCTCAGCATCAGAGGCGAAATTTTGTCCGTCATACACGCGATCTGAGGCGGAATTTTGTCCGTCATACACATGATCTGAAGCGAAGTTTTGTCCGCCATACACATGCAATTCTTGTCCGAAGCAAAGTTTGGTCCGCATACATGTGCGAAGTTTAGTCCGTCATACACATGCAACTCCTTTGCTACAGTAGAAATTTAGTCCGTCATACACGTCCAACTCTCTGTCTGAAGTGAAGTTTTGTCCGTCATACATATGCAGAATTGGTCTTTTGCAATAAGATTCTTGTTGAATACAAATCAAGCAATCTGAGTTTGTTTGGGGTGTTTCAAAAGTCGAAAATTTGATTTTAACTTCCGCACAATCATTCACCCCCCCTCTGATTGCTAGATTAGTATATTTCGATCCTAGATGTGGTATCAGAGCAAGGTTTTTCTAAGGTGATTAGAAACCGTAGCGATGGATAGGTATTCGACAAAACCTTGTGTTTTCGATGGTGTTGATTTTCAGTTCTGGAAAGCGAAGATGGAGGCGTACATTCAAGCTCAGGGCTTTGCAATCTGGGAGAAGGTATACAAGCCATATCAAGTGCCCGAGAATGATGAAGTCAATGTAACCAATCAAGCACATGTTGAGGCAAACAAAGAAGCGAAATCGATCATCCAAGGATTGGGAAGAAGTGACTTCGACCGCGTGATCCATCTCAAATCTGCATATGAGGTATGGAAATCTCTTTGTGATTATCATGAGGGTTCTAACACTGTCAAAGAGGTTCGTCAAGATATTTATAAGAAAGAATACATGCGATTTGAGATGAAGCCTGGTGAGTCTCTAGATGATTTCTTCTCACGGTTCAATAAAATTCTTAGCAATTTGCGTGTTGTTGGAGTTTTCTTTGATGAGGCTACAAATGCTAGACAATTGCTTGGTGCATTAGACATGTCTATTTGGGAGATAAAAGTTACATCTATTAGAGAATCCACTGTCATGAGTTCACTCACTTTAGATATACTGTTCTCAAAATTAAAAACTCATGAGTTGGATATTCTTGCTAGGAAAACAGATCATAAATCAATTGCACTAACTTCACAATCTAGCATGAACAATGCTTCTTCAAGCTTTGCTTTGTCCTCTTTGTCTTCACTAACTGATGAACAGATCGAAGAATTTCTGAAGAAGACTTGCACTACTCTCTTTCTCGGTTTAACAAAGCTTTGCAGAATGTGAGAATGAGAAAGAGAGTTGGTGGTGGCCCTCCAAGATGCTATGAGTGTGGTGACCTCAATCACATTAGATCAAATTGTCCTAAGCTTGCAGGTAAAGCATCAAGGGAGGAGAAGGACAATGACAGGAGAAAAGAAAAGAAGAAGTTCTCTCCAAGCGATAGAAAGAAGAAGAGCTTCATCAACCGCAAAGTTATCCACCGGGTTCTTTCCGCTCTTGAACAAGTCAATTTGAGTGATGTGGATTCAGAGAGCAGCGAGGACGATGCAATTCCAAGCAAGCATGATTTGACAGGATTGTGTCTCATGGCTAGAAGTGATGGAAGCTTCACTGAGGAAGATCATGACAGCGACTTCAATGAGGTAGATCCTTCTTACGATGATTTAGCTATTGCTGTTGCCCGTCTTGGAAAATTGCTTAACAAACGCGACAAGAAAATTAAGAAACATGATGCTCTTGTGGAATCTTTGCATGCTGAAATTGCTAGACTTAAATCTTTGATTTCTGATGATGATGCTTGCAAATCATGTGACTTAATCTACAGTGAGCTTACTATGCTTAGGAAAGAACATGTTTCTTTGTTAGAACAAGTCAATACTGAAAAGAAAGAAAATGCGAAACATGTTAAAAACGCTAGTTATTCAACTGTTGATTTGCATGATACAACTCATTGTTCTAAATGTGCTATATTGGAATTGAAGTTGCATGATGCAAATGCTAGGGTTTCTCAAATGACAGATGCTATGCTCACTCATGAAGTTCTCTCATGCTCAACTTGTCGCAAACAGAAAGGAAAAGTGGACGTTCCATGTAATAACTGTTTAACTCTTGCTCGAAAGGTTGATTACTTGGAAAAATCTTTAGAACGATTCACTACTGGAAAGAAAAACCTAAACATGATTTTGGATCAATCAAAAGTCAGTACTCATCACAAAGGTTTAGGTTTTGAGTCTTATGCTCATCATAAATCACATGCTCCTACTGTTGTTAAGACACTTGAAAGTGGAAAATTTGAGATTATCAATGAGCCTAAGAAAACTGTTTTCAAATCTGCTGGTATGTTATCTTCTACTATGATGAATGCAAATGCTACTTCTATTTCTAAAGCTAAACATCATGTTAAGTACACTTGCACTCATTGTGGTAGAGATGGACACTTAGTAGATTTTTGTTTTAGGCTAGCCAAACAACAAAAGAAAGAAAAGGCTAAGGCTAGGTCTAATTTCAGGAAGGCACATTTTACTCCTCATTTTGTGCCTAGGGTGATGCAAACACCTTTTGTTGCAAGAAACACGAGAAAGGGCAAATCTGTTTTTGTGAACAAATGTACTCGTGTTGTGCCTACCCGGCGTATGTCTCAGTACTGGATTCCTAAATGTTTTATTTCTAACCCCAAAGATCTTGAGGCCTCGACACTTCTCGCTTTTATGTAGGCTTGCCATGAGGAAGGAGAACATTTGGCTAGTTGATTCCGGATGCTCACGCCACATGTCTGGTGATAAAAATTGGTTCTCCTCCCTCACTTGTGCATCTCGTGCTGAAAATGTTACTTTTGGAGATGCATCTTCTACTCCTGTTGTGGCAAAAGGTACAGTAAAGGTAAATGACAAGTTTATGTTCAAGAATGTGGCTCTAGTTGAAAACCTGAAATACAACTTGTTGTCTGTTTCACAAATGATTGATGAAGATCTTGAAATATGCTTTAAGAAAAGTGGATGCAAAGTTTTAGATGCTTCAGGAGATCTTGTGTTCAGGATTTCACGCTTTGGAAGAGTTTTTAAAGCTGATTTTGATGTTCCACTTTCTTCTAAGCATAGGTGTCTAGTTGCCAATGTTTCTAAAGATTTATTCTTTTGGCATCGTAGACTTGGTCACATTGGTTTTGATCATCTAACTCGTGTTAGTGGTTTAGATCTTATTCGTGGCTTGCCTAAGCTTAATGGTGATAGCGATTTAGTATGCTCTTCTTGTAGACATGGTAAGATGGCTGCAGGTTCACATCTACCTCTTACCATGGTGATGACAAACGCTCCAGGATAGCTACTACATCTTGATACTGTTGGACCTTCTCGAGTTCAATCCTTTGGAGGCAAATGGTATGTACTGGTCATTGTTGATGATTATTCTAGATACTCTTGGGTTTATTTTATGGTATCTAAAGATGAGGCTTTTAGTCACTTTAGAAGTCTTGTTACTAGATTATCTGTTGATCACCCAGAGCACTTAGGGCTATTAGAAGTGATAATGGAACCTGAATTCAAGAATTCTTCTTTTGATCACTTTTGTATTGAAAAAGGAATTGATCATCAATATTCTTCACCTAGAGTGCCTCAACAGAATGGTGTAGTTGAAAGGAAAAATAGAACCTTGGTTGAGATGGCTAGGACTATGCTAGATGAACATCACACTCCTAGGAAGTTTTAGGCTGAAGCAATCTCAACTGCATGCTATGTTTCTAATAGAGTGTTTTTGAGATCAAAGCTAAGCAAAACTCCTTATGAGCTTCGTTTTGGTCATAGGCCTAGTGTATCTCATTTTAGAGTTTTTGGATGCAAATGCTTTGTCTTGAAATCTAGAAATCTTGATAAATTTGAAGCTAGATCAACTGATGGCATCTTTCTTGGATATCCTGCTCATACACGTGGTTATCGTGCACTTGTTTTGGAGACTAACAAAATTGTAGAAACTTGTGAAATCACTTTCGATGAGGCTAGTCCAGGCACTAGTCCAATTGATGCAGGAACAGGTGCATATGTTCAGGGGGAGAGTATTTTTGTTGATGATGATAATGATGATGAGGATGAAGTGTTGATTCCTATTGCACAACCAGCTGTACCTCTTTCGGCACCTACCACTACATCACCTACAGCTGAGCATCCTCAAGCAACAACATCTTCTGTACATGCTGAAAACGAAGAAGAAGAAGGAGAAGGTTCCGAAGCTACAGCTCCTTTGCACATTCAAAGAAGACATCCACCTGAACAAATGATTGGAGATTTAAATGAGAGAGTCACTCGATCCAGAAACCATGAGAAAGGAATTTGAGATGAGCATGATGGGTGAGTTGACTTACTTTTTGGGACTGCAAGTCAAACAAACGAAGGAAGGTACCTTTGTTCATCAAAGTAAGTACACAAAAGATTTGCTTCATCGCTTTAGGATGGAAAACTGTAAGCCGATCATGACACCCATGGGAGGCACTTGCACACTTGACCCGGATGAAGATGGTGAGATTGTTGATCAAAAGGAGTATAGAAGCATGATAGGCTCTCTTATATCTCTCACCGCATCAAGGCCGGATATTCAATTTGTCGTGTGCTTGTGTGCTCGTTTTCAAGCTTCTCCACGTGTTTCACATCAACAAGCCGCAAGCGGATCTTGAGTATCTCCATGGTACTCAAGATTTTGGTATATGGCTTTACGCTTCCTCATGCATTAGTTTAAGAGCATTCTCGATGCTGATTTTGGAGGTTGTAGAATTGATAGAAAAAGCACATCTGGCTCATGTCTTTTCTTGGGTAATTCACTTATTGCATGGTCATCTAGAAAACAATCTTCATTGCACAATCAAGCTGCTGAATCTGAATATGTAGGCTGCTTTGCTAGTTGTTGTTCTCAAATTCTTTGGATAGTAGCTACACTTAAAGATTATGGGGTTAACTTGGATAGTGTTCCTCTGTTATGTGATAACACTAGTGCAATATGCATTGCTAAGAACCCTGTGCAACACTCTAGAACAAAACACATTGAAATCAGATTTCACTTTCTTAGAGATCATGTAGAAAAGGGAAATATTGTGCTTCATCATGTGGATACTGAACATCAATTGGCAGACATTTTCACAAAACCTTTATCCTCTTCTCGTTTTGCTTTTATTCGGGGAGAACTTGGGTTGGTTCACCCAATGGGCTATTTTTGAGGGGGAGTTTTTGAAGTTTTAGTAATATTGTGTAACATACTTTTTATTTTGTGTGTTTCTTAAATGAAAAAAAATGAAAAATAGTAAAAGTACTGAGCATTGTATTTCATACACATATGTCATTTGAAGCCATATTTATGCTACAAGGTCTTTGCAACTTTCTGTTTATACATGTATGGTGTAGTTTATGGCATGACTATTTAAATGGAATGATAACTTGAATTAAATCTTGTCATGGTTGAACTTTCTTGGCTATCTTGATCCTGTTTTTTTTTTAAAAAAAATGCTAAATCTGAAAGCTAAGTGCTAAAGCAAAAAAAAATGATTGTTGATAAATGCAAGAACAAGGTTATGTACTATCGCACTTCTTCTTTCTGAGGCGCTTATCATTGCACTTTGATATGAACTTGGAAGAGGTTGTGTATGACCGAAACCATGAAACCTTAAGCTTGTGATTGCTTGGCATGGTTGAAAAGTAAAGTGATGGTGCATGTAATTCCTTGCAATTGTTATTGTTGCAATCAATTAATGAATCAGTTTTCAAAGCACAAATAAAGCGCACAAAATTTAATGTTTTCAGGTTTTAAGATTGTTGAGAAAGGGAGATCATGCCATGCAAAAAATCGTTAATAGTACTCGATTTCTAGTTATGCTTACTCTGCATTGTTTTGTGTGTAGATTTGAGGGTGCAAGTACTGTTGATAGCATGACTTGGTGATCAAATTGTTCCATTTGTGCATGATTCATAATGCTCAGTACATAAAAAAAGGGGAAAACAACAACATAAAGGGGGAGAAGTTTCTCTTTTGTTCTCTTTTTGCATTCTTGATGAATCCATTGTCAAAGGGGGAGAAATTTGGAGAATTTTAGAATCAAAAGGAGAATGTTTGGTTACACATTGCACATTCACACACACATTTCTTATTTCTGTGTTAAGGGGAGTTTCTCTTTGTCATAGGGGGAAATTTCCGGGAAATTTCTTTTTAGATAAGGGGAGATTTTGTTTCTTCTTTGTAGGGGGAGATTTTCTCTCTTTGTCTTTTGGTCACCTTGTTTGTCCTTTTGTTTTATAAACAAAATTTCTTACATCTGTTCTTGTGAGGTTAATGCCAATGTTCAGGTCCTAATGGTGTTGCCAATGTTTTCATCAAGGGGGAGATTGTGAGATCATGTGATGAAAAATTGGTTGAATGGTGAAATTGGCATTGTAAAAGTGACTTTGGTTATAGCATGTGTGGTGATTGTGCATGTGCTATTGTGATATGTTTATTATGATGGTGATAGCATAATGGTTTTTGTTTGATGCAATGCACTCGTGTGAGTAGTTGCATGGATTAATCTTGAGTCAAGTCGTAGACTTGTGCTCGACTCGTTGTTTGTTTATTAGGTAATGCGGTGTTGCTTGAGGCGAACGTGGTCGATGACGGGACGGAACTAGGTTCATGGAGGCCGAGGTTGGGACTAGGTTCGAGGAGGAACCGAGGTCTTGGTGGTCAAGGATGTCATGCGGGGCGTTCGGGCTAGAGAACATGCACATGAAGGCTGGTTAGTCACGTATTTGCGGCGGTGGGCTTTTGTTCATGCGTGCAAAGGGTTGATTTCGCCATGTTGGGCCAAGTTGGGATAGATCCGAACTCTTTCCATGTTGGAAGTGGAGTTGTACTCAATCTCTGTGTTTTTGCTTTGTATAAATAGGAGGGTGTGTCTCCTATTTGATACAAGCGATCGAACTAGGGTTTTCTAGTTTTTGGTTCTTGTCTTTGAGAGCCGTTTTTAGGGTTTGTACTCTTTGTGTTTTGGAGTACTGTAACGAGATCAAAGAAATAAAAATCCTCTTACGATCAGAGCATCTTGGTTCTTGCGGCTGGCTTTGTGGTTTTCTAGCGCAGGCGGCCGTGCGGCGTGAAGAAAAAGTCTTGACGGTGGCACCGATCTGCGGCTTCCTGTCGACAAGAAGTTGTAGTATGCATGCGGGAAGAAGCTACTAGATAATCTCTTGTTTTGCAACGTGGCGTCTTGGAGCTTGTATGCATGTCGGCGATCTGGATGCATGGCGTGGCGTAGGCCGGAGAGATCGCTTTTGTTCATCACGGTTGTTCGCAAAAGAAAGAGCTCCGGCTTGTGTTTTAAGCGCTTGAGATTTCCTGAACTTTGGTCGGTATAGTTTGGTCACTGTCTGAAGATTGGTCCGTGGTAATTGAAGTTCTGAAGATTGGTCCGTCATAGCCTTTGAAATCAATTTCCGTCATCACCTGATTCAGTCATCTTGCAAAGGTAATATCTTTTGATTCGTAGATCCGATCGAGTTGATTTTTTTGCGTTAGTTTCATATTTGAATCTAGTTTCTACAGTTAAAATTTCATGTCGATCTAACGGTTGAATCTCTGGTAATCTTATTGTTTATGTTTTGTCCGTCGCTAGTCTGTTTTTGGTCCGTCGTTATTAGATCGGGATTTATTTCGGCTGTCTTGCGAGGGACGTAACTTTAGATCTATAAGTCCGATTGAGTTGATTCCTTTTTTGCTAGCTTTGGAATAGAGTCTAGTTTCTGCAGTTAAAATTTCACATCAATCCAACAGTTAGATCTTTAGAAATTATTGTTTTAGTGAACGTGTGTCAGGCTATTTTTATTTTGTCCGTCATACACATGCATCTCAGCATCAGAGGCGAAATTTTGTCCGTCATACACGCGATCTGAGGCGGAATTTTGTCCGTCATACACATGATCTGAAGCGAAGTTTTGTCCGCCATACACATGCAATTCTTGTCCGAAGCAAAGTTTGGTCCGGCATACATGTGCGAAGTTTAGTCCGTCATACACATGCAACTCCTTTGCTACAGTAGAAATTTAGTCCGTCATACACGTCCAACTCTCTGTCTGAAGTGAAGTTTTGTCCGTCATACATATGCAGAATTGGTCTTTTGCAATAAGATTCTTGTTGAATACAAATCAAGCAATCTGAGTTTGTTTGGGGTGTTTCAAAAGTAGAAAATTTGATTTTAACTTCCGTACAATCATTCACCCCCCCTCTGATTGCTAGATTAGTATATTTCGATCCTACATTGACTATGAATATTGCTGTCAAATTTAGTACTATATACAGCTAAGTAAAATGGAGGCAGAATAGAAAACCAATATCGCGAAAGGTCAAAAGCAAATCACGACACAGCACACACCCGGGATGGTGACCAAGCATTTGTATCTGACATCTGTAATTGTAATTGTCGAATGTGCAACACCTTATGCAACCAAAATAATTCCCAAGGTAATGAAAATCAGTCTGAACCCTTTTATATGATGGTATATCAAAGCCACTAATCAGTAAAACCATCAGCAAGGCAATGGCAGAGGTACGTTGGAGCAGAGCTTCAGCTGGGGAATGGAATGGAGAAGGCACAGGGCAGGTGCAGGGAGCTGGCCAAGGACATGGGTGGGGCTTAAGTAGGCTCGGGGGAGTGGCATTGGCACAGGGCTCGTGATCGGGGTTCTCGGCCATGGAGGAAGAAGATGCGGCTGCGTGCTTTGCGGGGAAATTAGGTGGAGACAGCACGCACGTGAGCTAGAGACGACGACAGAGGGAGCAGGAGCGAGGTGCATGGTAAAGGGACGGGACGTCCCTGCTGGAGCAACTCCACTAGGCGGAGGTGAAGGCTACCACGGCAGGCATGCGGGCGGCTCGGTGGCGCGGCTGCAGGGCATGGGCCACAACATGTTGTAGCGACCCTGGCATGGGGCGCGCACGGCGTAGAGCCAGAGCACCGAGCGGGCAGGGCGCTAGCTGGTGGGCCCGCGCCCAAACGGCGGCGGGAGAGTAGAGGGGTGAGGGGTGTTGCCAAACGGGCCAGGGGGAGGGCTGAAGCTACCAGCGGGAATGCGGGATAGCGATGTCAGCGAGAAGACCGGCTGACACCTGGGGACCAGCTGTCGGCGAAACAGAGGATAGAGAAAAGAGAAATCTATGTTTGATTTTTTTAGGGCATTTCTGACTTGAATTTAATTGAGTTATCAAGCCAAGAAAAAAATTTAAAAAATTTTTGTGGGTGATGTAACATTCTAAATTTTCGAATTTCTTGTGCTCATATTTCAAATCCGGCCGTGGAAATTTTCTTGAAATTAATTTAGCTTAATATGAATTTTTGAAGCCAAAAGGATTTAATATGATTAATTTATAATTCAAATTAATTATTTATTATTTTTATTGGGTTTATTGTGCTTCATTTGATTTTTACGTATTTTTGGAGATTTTTCGAATTTATTTTCTATTTATTTTGATTTATTGGAGTTTAATCGGATTTTTAGAATTTCTAAACCCTTTTTCCTTCTCTTGGGCGGATTCACTGTTCACTCATTAACTCCTCACCCAAGAACCTAAACCTAGAACCAATCTCGTAGTCGATCGCGAAGTCAGCAGTGTAATCGCATGCTTGCTACAAGATAACCTAACCCTAAACCGGTTTTTCCCGCGCCGTCCGATTCCGATCTCACGGATCCCGTGCGTCCACGTCATCTCGCAATCCCGCCGCCGCCCGTAGCCTTCGCGCCGCAGACCAACCTCACTTTCCGCGCCTCTACACGCAATCCTAGGCTATTTAAGCCCCGCCGCACATCTTCCCGAGGTTTCCCTCTCCGCGCCGCACGTTTCCCCTCAATCCTCGCCGGCGGAGACGCTGCCGTTGCGTCGCAAAACCTCGCCGGAGTGCGCCGTTCGAACCGAGCCAATCCGCCGCCTTTTCTTCCATCTCCGGTGAGTTCCTGTCCGTGTTCTTGGCACCATCGAGTTCACCTTCTCAAGGGCTACCGGAATCGCTAACTCTTTCACTCCCTCGGTCGTTCAATCGCCGGATCCGCATCGTCTTCCCCAGCGCCGGTGGTTGCGCCGCCCCTGTCGCCGTCGTGTTCTTCGCGTCGCAACACCACTTCACCGCCGTAGATCTGCCAAGCAACGGTTCGGATCTTCGCAGTACTGCGCTCGGTAAATCATTTTGCCACAACCACCATTTTCAGAATTTCGTTACTGCCACATATATGCCATGTCACCGCTAGATGTCGCCCTGCGTCTACCACGTCATCGCCATGTGTGCGCCGCGTAAGCGCCACGTCGGTGCCGGCTGCCTGTGTGTAGCCACGTTTTAGCCATGTCGTCGCCTTGTCAGCCGAGAATCCAGCGTGTTAGCCTGGTGTGCGACACGTTGGTGCCACGTCGGGCCACCTCCTTGCCCAGTCGCGGCCACGTGCGCCCTAGAACCATGTGTCCGCCACGTGCGCGACACATCTTCGCCACATCGCCGCCACATCCCGCCACGTCGGCCCTATTCCGCACCGCAGTCGTCGTACGTCTGTGACACTTATCGCCATCGCGTCATCGCTGGCGTCGGCGTGCTCATAGTCGCTTGTGAGCCATCGACCGAGGGGCCCGCATGTCAGCGACACGAATATTTCGTTTAATCGCTGAAAAATCCGAAAAACCCGAAAATCAACCAATCACAGCGCGACACGTGTCAGTGCTATTTATTTCTGGATTTTCTCCCATTTAAAAACTTCGGAAGCTCCGTTCTCCTCCGTTCGAACTCCGATTCGAACGATTCAAATTTCTAAATTCATATAAAATCAAGATCTATCTGTTGGTATTATTTTTGTGAATTTTTAAATTTTATTTATTTCTGTTATTTATTATTTTGCCTCGATTTGCGTGTTTTGCGAGTAGACGACGCACCGGTTGAGCGGGAGGAGCGTCCAGCGGAGGTTGCAGCAGCAGTTGAGTGTGAAGGCAAGTCTCCTTGACCATGTTGAACCAAAGATTTATGAGATGCTATCTTGTTTTAATTATTGCATGCTTATTAATTGCGTACGGTATTTTAATGCCATTTTAAATGCTTAGATAAATGCCACATTGATATGTCCTCATTGATATTCATTATGTTAACCATTGTCACCCTAGGAAAAATTAAGTACTGTTAATAATAATCATTTTTGGTATTATGAGAACGGTAGAAATTGCTTAGCCAATGCTTAACCACGTCGGTACCTTACCATTATGGAAATGATTTCATTTTGATGTAAATTGAATTGTGGAAAATGATGGCAATTGGTGTTGCCGGTATTAATTTGAAATTTAAAAGGTGAAAACTGATTTAGACCAGGGCGGATTGGTTGAATGGCGGGTGCGGGATGCACAAAATGTTTGGAATGTGATTGTCCGCCCTAGTCAAGTAAGGACCGGTCGTGTGTTACCATGGGCCATGCTATACAGTACAACCACATGTCTATATGGGTACGACCTGGCTAAGTAATTTGCATGTATCGTTATTTGACTTCGCCATTTGGATGTGCGGTTGCCGGGATGGTACTTGCAAGGCGCAAGAGGGGGCTTCTGTACTGGGTGGGATGCCCTAACAGCGGTGAAACCTTAGCGGGCGGGGTCGGTAGCGGTATATGCATTGTAAAGGCCTTGTCATGATCTCCCTGCCGACACACCAAAGGAAGTGTGTTAATTGCATGGCGCAAAGGGTTGATCATGTCGTGTGGGTAAAGTGTACCACTCTGCGAGTCTTAAAAACTACTTAAGTAGCCGTGCCTACGGATAAGGGCAAGCGTGGAACGTTTTCACATAGTAGATTTCTTTGGTTTTGGTTTTAAAATGGAAGATGATGGTTTTGGTTTGAACATGAAAATGTTGTTTGGGAATCCGCGAGCGGCTAGAGCTCCCGGATGTAGTTTGGCGGTTGGAGCCAGCCAGGTAGTTGGAACCTGGAAGATTGTTATACTTCAATTTAAATTATTTATGCTATTTACATTTTGTAATGCTGCTTTATGAATTTACTACCTGTATTTAAATTTAAATTTCGCTTTATGCAAAACAGCCCTATATGCTTCCTTTGTTTAAGCCATGCATCTAGATAATTGCATTAAGTTTCCTAGACTTGCGAGTATGTTGCATACTCACCCCCGCTTTTCATTGCGGGGCTGCTTATTCAATCAAGCAGATGATGGGAGAAGGGGTGAACAAAGAGCTTATGATCCGCCGTTTGACATCTGTGCTGAAGACTTGGAGGAGGAGGATGACTCGTTCTTCTAGGGAGCGCACCCCAGTCGGTTGCCTGTGGGCTAGCTGATTGGCTCGTTTTGTTCTACATTTCCGCTGCTACTTTTACACTTCAGCCGTAAGGCTTCATACTTGTAATAATGTGATGATGGATATTTATGTTGTTGCACTCTTTTGCTTAATGCTATTATGAACATTATGATATGTCTGTGTTATCATCACTGTATGCTGTGTGCGCTAGCTGTTCCTGGACTAGTGCGGTTGACACACAGGAGGGTTCGGATTTGGTAATCCGGGTCCTCACAGAGGTGGTATCAGAGCCATATCGACTGTAGGTCGCAACCCTAGTTAGAATGGTCGTTAGAACTTCAAAATTATTTTTGAAATCAAACCAACAAATTGATAATTAATAGTTATCTCCTCTCTTACCTTATTCTTAGGTTCTTATTTCTTTCCTCTTCGGAACATTATTTTTGAAATTTAAATTTGATCCTCTCTCCTGAAAGTTCTCTAAGTCTTCGATCATTGCAAGATCGGTGAAGCAATCGCTAGATGGATCAAGTGGACGGAAATCGCTCAAAAGGACCCTATGAAGAATAATTTATTAGTGCCCATATTTTTCCTTTTTCTTTCGTTAGTAATCGGAGTTTATCAAGTTTTGTTACTTGCTTGTTGGGTGTGTTGTACGATTGCCCTGGCATCGTGTAGCAACCACCTTTTGTTGGAGTTTGATTACTGTTTACTTTGAAATGGCTACTTTCTCTAATTTTTCCTATCTGTTGCTTTTTCTTCTCGTCGGTGCTAACCTTTCCTTGACCATTGCTTGGATGGAGGGTCGAGGCGAGGCCGTGGTCGCAGAGGCCGTGGTCGTGGTCGGGTAGTGCCACCGGTCAGCAGAGTGACTCGAGTCCGAGCCGCCACCGCCACCACCACCACTGTTCAGCCCCGGATGGCGATCTGCGGCGAGATGATGGCAATGCAACTCCGATTCTGCGAGCTCGGCACGAACATAGTGAACAACCAAAGGCAGTTTGCACAGGTCAGCGCCAGACTTTTCAGCCTGATCGAGGCTTGGGGAGTTCATGAGGACTCGGCGCCTACCTTCTCGGCGCAGGAGAGCCTTTGGAGGCGATGATTGGTGAGAGACATCGAGAAGAAGCTGCGGCTTGCTCGATTACCTTGATCGAGAGAAGGTACTCTCGCCCGACCATCACCGTGAAGGCGTAAACGCCACTTAGTGGGACAACTCTTGTCTTGCCCATCGGGATCTTGAGCGATCACTTGGGAGGAGTTCTCGAGGCCTTGGGATCGCTCACGTACTGCGGGCATCATTGAGATGAAGAAGAGGAGTTCGGGAAGCCGTCGGGGCAACAGGCGTGTCTGAGTACCTCGGTCAGTTCACTCACCGGCGAGGTATCGCTGAGGATGTGGCCAGCAGCAGCGCCAAGATCTGGAGGTTCATGGAGGGTGCGGATCCCGACATCAAGGTCGGCTTGTGGCCTTTGACTTCCCCAACTTCGGCACATGGTGAACAAGGCCCTATTGCGGAGGATGCTCGGCGTCGGCCTTGAAGTCGCGAAGAGGAAGATGGCCTTCCACTCTCGTGAGGAGCTAGTGGATCTCGCCGGCGCTTTCCACCACAAAGGTCAGCAGGACACTGTCCGAGGAGCACCGCACACCTACTTCAGTCCGCCCAATTGCTCGGGGACGCAGCGGTTTGCCACAAGCGGCAGAGAGAGGAACACCAACGCCGCAGAGTCGGTGCTTTTAATTGCCCAGCCAGATTGGGTCACTATGCCAAGCCAATTTGTCCTCGAAGCGTCAGCCAGTGACGCCAGTTCCTTTCAACTTGGGAGCCAGCTCCGCCAAGACTCGAGCTCAGGGTTCAGGCCGTGGGGCGCCTCACACCCCGGACTCGGCCGTATATGGGAGAGGCGTGTCAACCATGTGACTGCAGAGGAGGCTCAGGAGGCATCAGATGTGGTACTGGGTACGTTTCTTGTCAATTCCATACCTGCCATGGCTTTATTCGATTCAGGAGCATCCCATTCTTTTATTTCGAAAAATTTTGTTGATCGCTTTGGTTTTGAGACTTTGGCTCTTAAGATTCCCATGATTGTTCAATCACCGGGAAAGGAGATGAGGACTGATTTGGTGTGCCCAAGTGCAACCATAGTCATCAATGGGGTAAATTTTCTTGCAAATCTCATCCTCTTGGACTCAAAGGGATTAGATGTCATCCTCGGGATGGATTGGTTGACCAAGTTCAAGGGTCAAATTGATTGTGCCAGCCGAACCATCATTCTCACCAATGCAGAGGGCATCCGCGTGGAGTTCAAGCCGGATCAGTCGTTGGGTGAGAAGTGCATCTTTACTGGTGAAGGAAGTTACTTTGGAGAGTGTGCTGTGGTGGCGAGTACCCGATGTGTTCCACGAGGATCTGCCGGGTATGCCGCTTTGATCGGAGATCGAGTTCACCATAGAGCTTGCTCGGTGCAGACTCAATTTCAAGAGGCCATACCGCATGCCGACAAATGAGCTCATGGAAGTGAAGAAGCAAATAGAAGAACGCTAGAGAAAGGATTAGTTCGTCAGAGTTAAATGCGCCTTGGGAAGCGCCAGTCTTGCTTGTGAAGAAGAAGGACGACGACTTGAGGATGTCGTCGATTCTGAGCTCTGAATGAAGTCACCATCAAGAACAAGTACCCATTGCCGGGATCGGCGATCTGTTTGATCGGTTGAAGGGTGCTTGTATCTTCTCCAAGATCGTCTGCGATCGGCTATCATCGTGAAGATCGGGCCGCAGGATATTCCTAAAACAGCCTTCACCACCCGGTATGGGCTGTATGAGTACCTGATCATGTCCTTTAGTGCGACCAGCGCCCGGCGTATTTCATGAATCGATGAACAAGGTGTTCATGGATTATCTGGATAAGTTTGTTGTGGTGTTCATCGGCGACATTCTTATCTATTCTCGAGATGAGTTCGAGCATGCGGGACATTTGAGAATGGTCTTAGAAAGCTTCAAGTCACCATTGTATGCCAAGTTCAGCAAGTCACGAGTTACGGTTGTGAGGTTGCTTTTACGGGTCACGTTATTTCTGGGAGGAGTCTCGATTGATCCTAGCAAGGTGAGAGATGTGCTTGATTGGAAGCGGTAATTAAGTCCGTCTTGGGATATCGGGAGTTTCCTTGGATTGGCGGGGATACTACGGAGATTCATTGAGGATTCTCGAAGCTTGCGGACCAATGACTCAATTCTTTGAAGAAAGAAAGAAATTTGAATGGAGTGAAACTGCGGCGAGTTTTCGAGGCTGAAGAAAAGGTTGACTCAGCCCGGTGCTTGTTTGCGGACATCGGAGGATTTCCAGATCTCTGCGATGCTTGAGGCGGGGCTTGGATGTGTTCTCATGCGGGGAGGCAAAGTAGTCGCGCTCGCCTCGCGGCAATTGCGACCACATGAGCGAGAACTATCAACCCATGACACTGGAATTGGCTGCTTTGTTGTGCATGCGTTGAAGATCTGGAGGCACTATCTCATTGGGAGCAGATCGAGATCTTCACGGACCACAAGAGTCTGAAGTACATCTTCACTCGGCGAGATCTGAACTTGAGGCAAAGAAGATGGTTAGAACGATAAAGGACTATGATGTGGGCATTCATTACCATCTGGTAAGGCGAATGTTGTTGCCGATGCTCTGAGCCGGAAGAGCTACTGCAACACTTTGGTGGGTCAGACTGCGCTTCATGAGGAGTTTGTTGTCTGAATCTGGGGTTGGTAGAGGAAGGATCTGTTCTTGCTTTAGAGATTCAAAGACCACGGTGGATCAAATCAAGAAGTTGCGAAGTCGACAAGGAAGCCGAGAGGATCAAGGAAAGAATCAAGGAAGGAAAAGCCCCGGGGTTCTCAGAAGATCAAGAGGGTGCAGTTTGGCTTGGGAAGAGCATCTATGTGCCGAACGAGAAAAGAGCTCAAGCGGTACATCTTGAAGGAAGCACATGAGTCGACATACTCTATTCATCCGGCAACACCAAGATGTATCATGACCTTGGGCTGTTTATTGGTGGCCATGAATGAAAGGAGATTCTTGAGTTCATAGCCTTGTGCGATGTATGCCAGTGAGTCAAAGCCGAGCATCGAGGCCAGCAGGATCATTGCGACCATTGAGAGTACTGAGTGGAAGTGGGAAGAGATTGGCATGGATTTCATCACAGGACTTCGAGGACGGTCGGGCTATGACTCGATTTGGGTTGTCGTGGATCGATTGTGAAGGTGGCACATTTCATCGATGAAGACAACCTATCTGGAGATAGGCTTGCGGCATGCGACTTCGGATTGTGTGTATGCATGGTGTGCCCAAGAAGATTGTTTGGATCGGGGCACTCAATTCACATCTAGATTTTGGCAAAAGTTACAAGAAGCATTAGGCACCAATCTGAACTTCAGTACGGCTTATCATCCCCAGACAGATGGACAGAATGAGGCGGGTGAATCAGTTACGGAGGACATATTGAGAGCTTGTGCCTTTGTCCGTCTGACGAGTTGGGATCGAGTGTTGCCATATCGCGAGTTCTCCTACAACAACAGCTATCGGGCTAGCTTGCGAGATGGCACCATTTGAGGCTCTGTATGGGAGGAAGTGCAGGACACCGCTCTGTTGGTACGAGGCAGGAGATCGCCAGATCTTGGACGGAGATTCTGCTGCGGTGAGGATCAAGTGAAGATGATTCGAGAGAGGTTGAGGACAGCGCAGATCTAGACGGAAGAGCTATCGAGATAGTCATGAAGGCGTTGACCTTTGCTCTGGTGATCATGTTTATCGAAGGTCTCCCCACTCAAGGAATCGTCGATTCGGAGTTCGGGGCAAGTTGGCACCGAGATTCATTGGACCTTTCCCGATTCTAGCCAGGAGAGGGGAAGTGGCGTATCAGCTAGAATTGCCACCGCGGATGTCCAATGTGCATGGCGTGTTCCATGTGTCACGATTGAGAAGTGTCTCCGAGTCTGGGAAGCGGAGATCTTGCGTTGAAGATGTTGAGTTGCATGAAGATCTCACATATCACGAGTGCCGATCCGGATCTTGGATGAAGTGGCGAGAACCGAGAACAGGGGTGATCAAGTTACGCAAGGTGCGATGGAGCAACCATCCGAAGAGGAAGCCACACAGGGCCTTGAGGAGGATCTGTGACGGACTACTGACCTTTTTCCTGGTTAGTTCCAAATCTCGGTCGAGATTTCTTGTTAGGGGAGGTTTGTAACATTCTAAATTTTCAATTTCTTGTGCTCATATTTCAAATCCGAAGCCGTGGAAATTTTCTTGAAATTAATTTAGCTTAATATGAATTTTTGAAGCCAAAAAGGATTTAATATGATTAATTTATAATTCAAATTAATTATTTATTATTTTTATTGGGTTTATTGTGCTTCATTTGATTTTTACGTATTTTTGGAGATTTTTCTGAATTTATTTTCTATTTATTTTGATTTATTGGAGTTTAATCGGATTTTAGAATTTCTAAACCCTTTTTCCTTCTCTTGGGCGGATTCATTTGTTCACTCGGCCCAACTCCTCACCCAAAGAACCCTAAACCTAGAACCAATCTCGTGAGTCGATCATGAAGTCAGCAGGTACAGAATCGCTGTATGACTCTGATAACCCTAACCTAAACCGGTTTTCAGCCGTCGATTCGATCTCACGGATCCCGTGCGTCCACGTCATCTCGCAATCCGCCGCCGCGTAGCCTTGCGCGCAGAACCAACCTCACTTTCGCGCCTCTACATAATCCTAGGCTATTTAAGCCCCGCCGCACATCTTCCCGAGGTTTCCCTCTCCGCGCCGCACGTTTCCCCTCAATCCTCGCCGGCGGAGACGCTGCCGTTGCGTCGCAAAACCTCGCCGGAGTGCGCCGTTCGAACCGAGCCAATCCGCCGCCTTTTCTTCCATCTCCGGTGAGTTCCTGTCCGTGTTCTTGGCACCATCGAGTTCACCTTCTCAAGGGCTACCGGAATCGCTAACTCTTTCACTCCCTCGGTCGTTCAATCGCCGGATCCGCATCGTCTTCCCCAGCGCCGGTGGTTGCGCCGCCCCTGTCGCCGTCGTGTTCTTCGCGTCGCAACACCACTTCACCGCCGTAGATCTGCCAAGCAACGGTTCGGATCTTCGCAGTACTGCGCTCGGTAAATCATTTTGCCACAACCACCATTTTCAGAATTTCGTTACTGCCACATATATGCCATGTCACCGCTAGATGTCGCCCTGCGTCTACCACGTCATCGCCATGTGTGCGCCGCGTAAGCGCCACGTCGTCTTGGCGCACGTGTAGCCACGTTTTAGCCATGTCGTCGCCTTGTCAGCCGAGAATCCAGCGTGTTAGCCTGGTGTGCGACACGTTGGTGCCACGTCGGGCCACCTCCTTGCCCAGTCGCGGCCACGTGCGCCCTAGAACCATGTGTCCGCCACGTGCGCGACACATCTTCGCCACATCGCCGCCACATCCCGCCACGTCGGCCCTATTCCGCACCGTGTCAGCCACGTCTGTGACACTTGTCGCCACGTCACTGCCGCGTCAGCGTGCTCATAGCTGTGCTTGTGAGCCACTGACCCGAGGGGCCCGCATGTCAGCGACACGAATATTTCGTTTAATCGCTGAAAAATCCGAAAAAACCCGAAAATCAACCAATCACAGCGCGACACGTGTCAGTGCTATTTATTTCTGGATTTTCTCCCATTTAAAAACTTCGGAAGCTCCGTTCTCCTCCGTTCGAACTCCGATTCGAACGATTCAAATTTCTAAATTCATATAAAATCAAGATCTATCTGTTGGTATTATTTTTGTGAATTTTTAAATTTTATTTATTTCTGTTATTTATTATTTTGCCTCGATTTGCGTGTTTTGCGAGTAGGCAGCGCTTAGGTTGGCGGAGGAGGCGTCCAGCGGAGGTTGCAGCAGCAGTTGAGTGTGAAGGCAAGTCTCCTTGACCATGTTGAACCAAAGATTTATGAGATGCTATCTTGTTTTAATTATTGCATGCTTATTAATTGCGTGCGGTATTTTAATGCCATTTTAAATGCTTAGATAAATGCCACATTGATATGTCCTCATTGATATTCATTATGTTAACCATTGTCACCCTAGGAAAAATTAAGTACTGTTAATAATAATCATTTTGGTATTATGAGAACGGTAGAAATTGCTTAGCCAATGCTTAACCACGTCGGTACCTTACCATTATGGAAATGATTTCATTTTGATGTAAATTGAATTGTGGAAAATGATGGCAATTGGTGTTGCCGGTATTAATTTGAAATTTAAAAGGTGAAAACTGATTTAGACCAGGGCGGATTGGTTGAATGGCGGGTGCGGGATGCACAAAATGTTTGGAATGTGATTGTCGCCCTAGTCAAGTAAGGACCGGTCGTGTGTTACCATGGGCCATGCTATACTGATACAACCACATGTCTATATGGAGTGCGACCGGCTAAGTAATTTGCATGTATCGTTATTTGACTTCGCCATTTGGATGTGCGGTTGCCGGGATGGTACTTGCAAGGCGCAAGAGGGGGCTTCTGTACTGGGTGGGATGCCCTAACAGCGGTGAAACCTTAGCGGGCGGGGTCGGTAGCGGTATATGCATTGTAAAGGCCTTGTCATGATCTCCCTGCCGACACACCAAAGGAAGTGTGTTAATTGCATGGCGCAAAGGGTTGATCATGTCGTGTGGGTAAAGTGTACCACTCTGCAGAGTCTTAAAACTACTTAAGTAGCCGTGCCTACGGATAAGAACAGCGTGGAGCGTTTTCACATAGTAGATTTCTTTGGTTTTGGTTTTAAAATGGAAGATGATGGTTTTGGTTTGAACATGAAAATGTTGTTTGGGAATCATGACTAGAGCTCCGGATGTAGTTTGGCGGTTGGAGCCGACCAGTAGTTGGAACACGGAAGATTGTTATACTTCAATTTAAATTATTTATGCTATTTACATTTTGTAATCTTTGCTTTATGAATTTACTACCTGTATTTAAATTTAAATTTAAGCTTTATGCAAAACAGCCCTATATGCTTCCTTTGTTTAAGCCATGCATCTAGATAATTGCATTAAGTTTCCTAGACTTGCAGTATGTTGCATACTCACCCCGCTTTTCATTCTTGGTGCTTATTCAATCAAGCGAGATGATGGGAGAAGGGTGAACAAAGAGCTTATGATCCGCCGTTTGACATCTGTCTTTGAAGACTTGGAGGAGGAGGATGACTCGTTCTTCTAGGGGCGCGACCCGATCGGTTGCTGTGGGCTAGCCGATTGGCTCGTTTTGTTCTACATTTCATTGCTACTTTTACACTTGGTAGTAAGGCTTCATACTTGTAATAATGTGATGATGGATATTTATGTTGTTGCACTCTTTTGCTTAATGCTATTATGAACATTATGATATGTACGTGTTATCATCATCTTTGTATCTTTGTGTCGCTAGCTGTTCTGGACTAGTGCGGTTGACACAGGGAGGTTGGATTTGGTAATCCGGGTCCTCACAGGTGATTATGAGGTAATGTTATTTTTTAATAAAAATTTCAGATGATTAACAAGTCTGTGGATTTTTATCAAAATATGATAGTGCTTTTGTTCTTTTGCATAATTGTTGTTTTTGATTTTACAGACGCATCAAATGAATTCAATAATTACTAAAACTTTTTGGAGGTGATTTGGAGGTTGTTTATGATTTATACAAAATTTTCCAGACTTTGAGATGATACAAAACTAAAGTTTGAAATTCATAAGTCTTCGTAGGTTATTTAAAATATAATTTTCTTATTTGAAAAAATTTCAGAAATTCCAAATAAATGCTGAGATTTTAAATTGAGGCCAAATTAAATTCATATGCTTGCATTTTCATAATTGATGGGTTTTGGGATGTTACACTCGGGTCAGGCATATAGGCGACTTGATCTTTCTGATTAACATGGGAGCTTCCTCAAAGTGCCAAATTAGTGTGGATAGATAGATAGCATATAATACATGGTGAAATAACAAATATTGTATTTGTAATACAATCCTAATGTCTATATAAAGTATAGTTTATTTATTATACAATTGTAACGACTGTAATATCTATTTTTGGTTAATCTGTACTGTTGTAATCTGGCCTCACAAAAATAGTGTTGTAGATCCTTCTCTTTTTATTTTTAATTAATGAGAGAATTTCTATGAATTTTTCTTTTTTTGGGATTAACATAGGAATTTCTAACCCTTATGAAATAATGTGTTCATGCATCGTGAATCCCACTAGCTGTTTATATTTATATGTAGATAGCATGCATACATATACATATACACACACACATATACTTATGTTTTGGATTTGAAGAAAAAAAAGAAATTCACATATACATATATACATACATATAGTGTGTGTGTGTATATATGTATGTATGTATGTATATATATATATATGTATGTATATGTATATATGTATGTATGTATACATACGGTGGCGCTATTCTTCGCCTACGCGTAGATTAAACTATTCTACGCACCGGTAGCTCGCTTCGTGTGATGACGCTTCGTGTGTTGTTCTCTTGTAACGTATCAACTGAAGTAATAAATATGTTGTTCCCTTGTATGTATATGAATCTTTTTTGTTGTTTTAGTCATAAATTTTTATTGGTAGCTCTAATTTACGAACAGTTTTCATCATTGGTTTACTGATGACGAGAGCTACATATTGATATAAGTCTCACCGTATAAATCAGATTTTACTATCCGTATACATAGATTTTACTATCGGTATACATATATTTTACTGCCATGCGGTAGTAAAATCTTACAGTACATTTGGTAAATTGGTAGTAAAAACTCATTCGTACGTGCAGTGTTTATTAGCGAGACTTATATCATTATGTTTCTCTTATCGTCAGTAAACTACTGGTGAAAACTGTTTGTTAATTGGAGCTACGAATAAAAAATTATGGCTAAAATAAAGTAATAATAGAATCACATACAAACTAACAAATGCGCTTGCTAGTTGTTTCAGCCACCCTTACTTCTTCACTAGTTATTTCATTTTCTAGTTTGTATATATACAAGTCTGTTCTTTCTTTATTTTAATTATAACTTTTTATTTGATGCTTCGATTCACAAACAAATTTCACCAGTAGATTACTGATAACTAGATGAACAATATGATATAAGTTTCGCTAATAAACATTGCGTAAATCAAATTTTACTGCTAAACTGAACATCGATTTACTACTATATGGTAGTAAAACACACACACACACACACACACACATATATATGTATGTATGTATGTATGTATGTATGTATATATATATATATCGATAGTAAAATCTATATATAAGGATAGTAAAATTTGTTACTAGCCAGAAAAATGAATGTTTATTAATGAGACTTATAGATTTTACTATCTTTTACTCAAAGTATTACTATACCTGTGTATAGCACTCTTATCTAGTAAAAAGCAACATATCCAGTGTTTTCTAAAGTTCATGAAAAACACATGTATATACTTTCAAAAACTCTCAAAAAATTACTAGAGGAGATGAGATGTTAAAAATCTATAAAATATGAAGATCAAAATCAATCACATTTGAAAGTTATGGCTAAATAAAAAAGATAGATTCATGTACAAGCACTAAGTAACATTTATTAGTCATTTATGTATAAACACGCTTAGTCAAGATGGAACGTCTTAATCATCACAGCACTATATAGCATTTATTAGTCATTTATGTACAAACACGCTTAGTCAAGATGGAACAATTAAATGAAGTGATTGGTTCTGCATTCAGGTGCAGTCCTTTAAAATAATGCAGCATGTTGGACAATAATTGAGGCTACCTACACGGCACAGGCCTTCATTGACTACAGGCCCGTCTAAGACCCAGCGCAAGTGGGCCGACCGCACAGGGCCCCTAAATTTTTGGGGCCCCCAGCATATGCTGCACTACTATGGCCTACTAAGGTTTCCAAGTTCTAACGCATGACGCATCGTATTTTACTGATTCCACGACTCAGCCGCCATCCACCGAGGCATGATCGCCATTCGCCAGCAGTAGCAGGTCAGCGCCAACGATCTAACTGCTTCTACCCTGCCGGCCGGCTGGGCCTAATTTATTTAATTATTCATCGCAGGCCGCCGCCCGCTAGGCACCAGGCAACACTGCATCCACGGCAATACGGCATCAGGCTTGCCGCTTGCAGGTTGCAGCCCAACGGCCAGCAAGGTATGTGGCTGCAGCCCGGCTCCATGACTCCATCCATGATTTTGGTTCATTCAATTATTCAATATTTTATTTACACAATGCTAAGCCTAAATTATCTTATGTGGTATGTAGTTCTGTACTAGTTCAATTATTCAAATCAGCAATCAATCTTAGGATGAATATTTCTTGCCTTGCCCCTTGGAATATAATTTGGATGTTTGTGCGTCGGTTCTACTAACTCCGCTTCATCGCATCAAGGTTCGATCACAAGCAAATTGTCCCCTGATGATGCATCTATTGCTTCACAGTCTGCTGAGGACTCAATTAGAGTCAATTATTTTTTAACCATTGTTGATCAAGCTATTGCTTCACTGACTAGGAGGTTTGAACAATACCAGGGGTACGAGAAAACTTTTGGTTTTTTGTTTACTTCGCATAAATTGTGCTCTTTAGATGACAAGAGTTTGTTGTCTTCTTATACTCACCTTGAGGCGGCACTTAAGAGTGGTCAACATTCTGATATTGACGGCAAAGAATTACATGTGGAGTTAAAGTTCCTCCAAGATTTTATCCCTAAGAAGACATGGGCCCTCTTAATATTCTGAAGTTTATGAAACGGATGGGTTGTTTTCCTAAGGCCCTTATTGCATATAGAATTTTGTTGACTATTCCTGTGACAGTTGCATCTGCAGAACGAAGCTTTTCAAAATTGAAGTTGGTAAAGTCCTACATACGCAGTACTATGACATAAGAAAGACTCAATAGATTGGCAACAATTGCACTTGAAAATGATGTTCTGGAAAAGATTAAATATGAAGATATAATTGAAGATTTTATTTCGAAAAACACTAGGCGCATGATGCTTTTTACTAGAAGTTAAAAAGATATCGGTAAGAAAGATTCACCCTTTACTCTTTTAACATTAATGCCTATTGTAGTTTTAAATATTGGGACAAAACATATAATTATATAATGGAATCACATTTTGGTTATTTGTATTTCTCTAGTTTAAGGCCCCGTTTTGTATTTCGCACTAGGGTCTCAAAAACTTAGGTACGGCCCTGATTGACTAGCAGGTTTTCTTCAGTTCTTGATGACTTCAAGAGCAATAGGACTAGCATCCACCACTCAACAAGCCATGAGACAGCTTTGATGCTTACAGATTCATAAACGCACGAGGAGGACACCACTAGCCCAGCATCGAATCTCGCCGGATCAAAGCTATTAGAAGGCAGGTGTGTCGCATCTTTAACATGTCATATTTATCAACCCTTCCTCCCTCTTATCTTGT